>CM068582.1:18239569-18614645 GCA_035048485.1 Pteria penguin
ATAAGTTGCGACCCTTAGGGAGCAACCATTTGATTTTTACGGGAGGGGGGGGGGGTAGCAAGACATTCACCGGCCTGAATATTTTTTTTGCCAGATTTCAGAGCCGGAAATTTTTTTTTTATTTATTTATTGTTAATTTTATTGCCGGCGCTTCGGGTCGGATTATTTTTTCCCCAAAATTTGGGCCGTACTTTTTTTTTGCCAAGTCTTTCTGTCCCTTCTCATAAAAATCAAATGGTTGCTCCCTTACTACTGTTTGCATTGGCCCACGCTATGACCACGTTCTTGAATAGGCAAAAAGGAAAAATTGTGAAAGAGCAGGGTGAGGAAATGTAAGAGTAAATGAAATGAATAAATAACTTAGTTGATAAAAGATATACATTTGAAGAGAGAGAGAGAGAGAGAGAGAGAGAAAGCGACTAGCAGGAACATATGATCAGAGTTGTAATGTCGAGACAGATCTGCATCTATCGATGTAGTATTTTTTCATTCATTTTAACTACATCTAGTACTTTTTGTAAATTCATCAGGTACTGTAGTGTTAAGCAGATATTGCAAATCCCCCACCTCTCTATCCCTTTCCATTGACTTATAACTACTACCGACATGTAAGGACCCTTCCTATTGGAATGCTTACCAACAGGCATTTCCTGAGTGGTGATAGACGATAGAATAATTCATTCCAGGATTTTAATGACCGAAACGTCGGAAAAGAGTTATTTCATCAATAAAATTTATTCTATATTTTTTTTCAATAAGATTTATTCTATATTTTAGTATCTGAATCATTTTCTTGTGTTTGATATTCTATCTTTATTATTCAAGGGACATGCAATGATCCTCAGATTATCTTATACTATTAAATAGTGAGCATTCTTGTATTATTTTCTTTTTCCCTTGTACTGTTTTATGTAAAAAATTTCAGTCTCAATGACATTTTATTGCTACGCTTATCAAAAGTGCATGTATCTAATTTATTAATATAGGTGAGTATGAAAAATGAAATAGACGTACTTGGCAAATTAACAAATAGACAAAATATCTTTTCATGATTTTCAGGTAAATGATCAAAATTAATTCAAAAATATTTGAAGTGGTTTTCTAAACCATTATTAAATTTATTACTGAGTGCATATTACAACATGAAAAGAATGATTATACATAACAAACAAAGTGCCCGTAACGGTATATTGATTTCATAATTTCAAAACGCATCGTTAAGTGCATAGCAAGAAGTGTTTTATGATAACAATGCATTTTCACCAGAGTGTAGAAACCGTTTAGGATTCTTCATTATCATTTGTCATAAAACTGTCTTGTCACTTTTTGCTGAGTAATAAACGATTATAATATGAAGAATATGAAGTATGAAGATCTGTATCAGTGATATAGTGTTAATAACATAATGAGGAAATGAAAAAAAAAAAACAAAACCTATAGCGGTTCAACCATAATACTAATCCGTCTTACACGTTACGAGAATATTAGAAATAGAATATTCACAGAATAGGTGAAGAAATATGATGATTGATGTTTATGACCAGAGCGTTGTGCTAATTAAGAAGACAGGTATCTATTTTTTCGAAGGTATTTTACTTAGAACTACTTAGTTTTACTTAATATATAGATGGATACATGCCTCGATTTTGGGACATACAATCCGCTTGAATTTTTTAATTATGCGCAAGTATTTGACAAATAACGTGCTAAATGTAACGGATAAATTACAACAGATAACGAAATAGTAATGTCAAGATATAGGATATTTTATTTGCATTTATGTACACAGTATACATGTTATGTATTCCAGTTTATTCAAGTTTCCATGATTGCATTAATTTAACTAAACTGTACATAAGTAAACGAAGAATAAACACATTCACGTAACCCTAAATATTGCAGGTAATATAATGAACAGAACGTAATGAACACATTTACGTAACCCTAAATATTGCAGGTAATATAATGAACAGAACGTAAAGAACACATTTACGTAACCCTAAATATTGCAGGTAATATAATGAACAGAACGTAATGAACAACATTTGAATACTGTAAAATATTGAACGTACTTGACTCTTAAGACATGTATGAACAATAGGTTCTGACCAACTACATGTTCTGTACACATGGAGAATACTGTCTTTTAAAATACATAAACGAACACTTTTTATATATTCGCATATGTAAACGCAATTATGAACACTTTCTGGACACTCAGTTGAAAACGGAAAATTTGTAATGAACACATAATTCTGAACAATTGTAATGAGCGTTCTGAACATTTGCATTCAGTGTAAAATTCTAAATATATGTTAACATGTTTACTATACCTTGATAGATGGTATGCCTTCTTTGCATTGAATAAAATCTTCGAAAGCTGTCTTATTTTAATTTTACGTCTAATCAATGAGATCTTGTAAAATAATATTTTAGTGAACAAAAATAATTTGATTAAGTGAAAGATGACAATTATGCTGTGATGTATGAAGCTGTCACACACGAGTTCAAAGGGCTACAAAGTTGTGTTTGATCGCTGTACCACAACGTGTTGCAATGGACCAAGATTACATGATGAAACGGGACTAAGGCTGTACTATAAAACGGGACCAAAATTACACAATGAAACGCTATGATGAGACAGTTCTTCGTGTGTCACAAAATGGGACGTGCTTATAATTGAGTGATCGTCAAATGCCCGACATCACACATTTTGGCACACTTGTTCACAATGCAGACCTGCCTACCCCTTGCTTGCCGAAAGTGTAACATTTGGCTCTAGAAAGTGTAATTTTGGAGGGCAAAGTGTAATGTGAACCGTCAAGTATATTTTTGAGAGAAAACATCAGTGAACATTGAAGTAATTTATTAAAATCATCATCTTATGACCATTCTTATGGATATTAACTAAAATTTATAAAAGAAATGCATTATAAACATGATAAAATCTAAAATCTAAAAAGAATTGCAAGAAACCTTCAAACATTCAAACAAGATAGTGTTCATAGACATACAAGCACATCATCATGAATAGTACTGTTCTTAGCTAAATCATATGCAGCTACTTATAATGTATGTCAACATCACACCACCAAACAGTCATTTCTTCAAAGATCTGTAATAGGATCCTTTTATATGATCTAGAGTTTTATCGCTAATATCTATGTCATGTGTGCTTTTCACAACTAAAACAGCTTCCAAGGTTGAATCCCCCAAGGTTGATCTCTGTTCTGTCCTGTTTTTTCTCACACATGAGAAGACCCTTTCACAATGGGCTGAAGAGTGTGGCATGGTCAGAATACCACACATTAACATAGAGAGTGCCTTCAAATTCTGAGATCCATCAGTCCCTTTTATATTTCCTATTGCCCACCATGTTTTGTCAATTGAATCTGATATACAAGCTGTTATATCAGTACTCTGATAATCCGAGGCATTTCCATGTCACAGTGTATTCAGTCTTATATTTCTGACCTATTTTTTTCTTTTTCGCAGTAGCTGCATTGTCATCATTATTGTTATTGAAATCTCTTGCTTCATCGTGATCTGCGTTCACTCGCTTTGACATTGTCACTCGTTGTCACTCTCTATATCAGTTACGCGCTTGTAAATACAATTAGGACTTCGGGTGCATTCAAACGCTTCAGTGACAAAGACGTAAAGTCAATAGTCGTGTCGTTTAGAAATAAATTCGAAAAAGATCGTTTCGCGTAAAATTTAGCGGCGAAAGCGTAGAGCGTAATTTCGATCAAAAAATCGTAAAAATTACGCCAAAATCGTAAAGGTAGGCAGGTCTGACAATGACGTCATAAATAAATGGCCCGTCAAACATAAATTTAACTATGACGTCACAATAGAACTACGTAATGGGCGTGGTTAAAGTTGGATCTGGCGATCCCTCAATTGACTGATCGTCAAAAGCCCGACATCACAACTTTTGGCACACTTTTTCATTATGACGTCATAAATAAATGGCCCGTCAAACATGACTTTCACTGTGACGTCACAATGAAACTACGTTATGGGCGTGGTTAAAGTTGGATCTGGCGATCACTCAATTGAGGGATCGCCAGATCCAACTTTAACCACGCCCATTACGTAGTTCTATTGTGACGTCATAGTTAAATTCATGTTTGACGGGCCATTTATTTATGACGTCATAACGAACAAGTGTGCCAAAATGTGTGATGTCGGGCATTTGACGATCACTCAATTGGCATCATAGAATACCCACTTCATACTGTAGTGTGCAGCCTCAATGTTCACACACGTACACTGTATTTACAATCTCTCAATTTGGACTGAGCTGTTTGCTTTATATTGATAATGGATCCACCAGATAACTTGATGAGAAGTTGATCAAATATAATTGATAAGCAAAATGATCAAAGAAAATGATTAATACAAAATGATTATATATACTGTACAAATCAAGTGAATTAATGTTGTCAAAATAAATCAAATTAAACTGCCGCAAAACACTCAGTGTTTTGTTCATTTCAGCTCGGCGCGTTGCTCAGTTGTGTTCAATATACATTAACTCAATATTGCTCAATATGCATTGCTCAACTCAGCTCTATTTATCTTGGTCGATGTATCATGCTCAATTCTGCTCAATGTGAAATTCTCCGTCAGTAGGACTGTATTTATCTTATTCCTGTGTAGCATAATTCCAAATTGATTAAATTAATTAGATTTAAAGGTTAGAATCAGTAAGAACGTCTTTACTGTCCGGGTATAGTCCCTCCCGTCAACGAATTTTCTGTCAAATAAATTTTATAATCATAATTCAAGTTAAGATATGGTCTTTGCTTTGTTTTCATTTTGTTGTAATTGTTTCTGTCAAAAATTCTTCGAATAAACACGTCAGTTTCGAACAGTAACAAAAGTATATTTGGATAGGAACTTTTTAATGTTAAAGCATTGAGCTATGTTTGGCGGGTAATAGTGTCAAATTGGACGAATCCATTATTAGGGGGTATTAATTCCTAACAAGTTATAGAACCTTGATAATTTCAGGAGCTTTCAATTTCTGATCTAAATAGCCGCCTAATCTTTAAACTCTGGAGTTATTTTCAATTTCTTTGCCGTCATAGTGTTAAATTCTCGTGCACAGAGGTTTTGCCTATGAAAACTTTCAGCACTTCCCTTTTCAAATCAACTTCGGCCGTTCCAGATGATATCAGACTGTGCATGACATTTACTTCGTGTAAAATTTAATGTAGAAAGGGTCTTATCTAAATGTAAATACTCCATAGTTTCGTTACTTATACATTTCTTCTAACCAAAATATACCGAGGAGTTACCACAAAACCAGATTTAAAAGGTGTATTTCAACAATTTTCTCCAGTTGTATTGCTATGAGTCAGTTTATATCGACGAGGTAGCACTCTAAAATAAACAAAGCAAGTGGCTTTTGCAAAATGGACAAAATCGGTGAAAGAACAGTCATCCAATATTTGCATAAAAACGTTGAACACCGAAGAGTTTCCATAATGATATGGTAGCAACAGTAGGGAAAGATGTCCCTTCATATGCTACAGTGAAAAGGTGGATGGCGGAATTTACGCGCGGCGGACAGAGCTTTGAGGATGACCCCCGTTCTGGCAGGCCTAGACCTGTCACTGTTGCAACCTCAGAAATGGTCAATAAAGCCCATGATATTGTTATAACTGACAGACGAGTTACAAAAAGATAAATAGCTAGTACAATTGGCATTTCACAAGAAAGAGTACATCCATTCTGACAGAGGATCTTGCAATGAGGAAGCTTTCCGACCGATGGGTACCAAAACTTCTGACAGTTGATCAGAAGCATACCAGGCGCACCTTATCGCATGCTAATCTTAACCACATTCTCGCGTGCCAATTCTTAACCCTTTTGTGGAACATCATGCGATTTTCTTCAGAGATTTGTCACTATGGATGAAACATGGGTCCATCATTTTACCCCAAAGGCCAAACAACAATCGAACCATGTAAGTACCCTGGCTCACATCCGCCAAAGAAAGCAAAGACTGTTCCATTAGCTTGGAAGGTTATGGCCTCGGTTTTCTGGGATGCAGATGGTATTCTGCGGATAAATTATCTACAAAAGGGACAAACAATCAATGGCACATACTGTGCCTTGCTTCTGACACAGTTACGGGAAAATATCAAACTTAAGCGCCGCGGAAAGCTCGCTAAACGTGTGTTATTCCATCAGGACATGCTCCTGTTCAGAAGTCTGTTATTGCCATAGCTGCCATTAACGATTTTGGATTTAAATTGATTAAGCATCCGTCATGTTCACCTGATCTCGCTCCATCAGACTTTCATCTTTTTCCGGCACCCACTTTCAGTCCGATGATGACGTCATATATGCAGTAGATGACTTTCTGAACAGCCAAGAAAAGGAGTTCTTAAAAGTGGCCTTGAGACCCTTAAACACCGCTGGCAAAAGTGTATAGATACTGAAGGGGATTACGTTGAAAAATAATGCAATATTTCCGACATAATTAAAATCCTTCAATATGAGGCCCACAACATATCAATCAGCCCGCGTAACTAATGAAGAACAAAAGTTCATAATAACATAAATTGTTGTGTTACGTACATTCAAAAGTATGAGTTTAGATTACACTATTGGAGAGATTTTTTTCATTGACATTGTGTCACTAGGCAGGATTAGTCAAATCAGGACAATAAGCTACGAAAGCCGATTAGACTCACTTACTAAGAAAAATTTTTATATCATCTCATATATATCATCTCGTTATTACGAGATAATTAACTCGTTATTTCGAGATCTTTTCTCGTTGTTTCGAGATAATTAACTCGTTATTTCGAGATAATTAACTAGTTATTTCGAGATAATTAACTCGTTATTTCAAGATCTTTTCTCGTAATTTCGAGATAATCATCTCGTTAATTCGAGATAATTATCTCGTTATTTCGAGATCTTTTCCCCTTATTTCGAAATCTCGAAATAACAAGTCAAATATCTCGAAATAACGAGAAAAGATCTTGAAATAACGAGAAAATTACGAGTTAATTTATCGAGAAATAACAAGTTAATTATCTCGAAATAACGAGAAAAGATCTCGAAATGACGAGTTAATTATCTCGAAATAACGAGATAATTATCTCGAAATAATGAGTTAATTATCTCGAAATAACGAGTTAATTATCTCGAAATAACGAGAAAAGATCTCGAAATAACGAGAAAAGATCTTGAAATAACGAGAAAAGATATCGAAATAACGAGTTAATTATCTCGAAATAACGAGAAAATATATAAAAAATGTTCTTAGTAAGTGAGTCTAATCGGCTTTCGTAATAAGCTGTGTTGATTCGGACGTTTTGTATCCAACATTTGTCGGTGTAAGCATGTCTTGTATGAAAGGAGGACCATGATTCCCTCAGAAATATTAGATTTTTCGTGCCATTATTAAAACGAAAATATGGAGACTTCATTATGCGTCGTTAAATACTTGGTAATCGGATCATGTCGCGTGTTTCCGGCAATTTTCCAAATATGGGCAATGCAGTGTTTTAAACATGTATACATAGCTGTAGTGTCTTTGTGCTTTATATGTTTGTCTACTTTGTCTTTATTTCTACAGGTATTTCTTCGGAGATCCACGGTCCATAGAACTCCGAGGTGTTTTACTGATTCTATTTGCGTAAATATATTTTCTGCAAAGCTTTAAGTGGAAGTATTTAGAATTGCAAACTCCATTACTGTTATAGTCAAACGTACATTCAAACAATCATAAATACAAACGTAATGTTTCACTACTGAAACTGCATATGTATAAGATACAGCTGCGATCAGTGAAAATGGTAAATTTGTATAAAGTAACGTTACATGTGTAAAGGTTACATTTTTAACCTAAATTTACATCTTTGCAAGTCTGGAGTTTTGAAAACGAATACCTTTTCATACATCTATCGTAACATTGCCCTAATGTGTACGTATCTAGCTCTGTGTAAAATGAAATGGTCATACTCTTCGTAAAATGGCGTATCTGGATCACAGGCCAAGGAAATCAGGTCATTATATGCAGGAGAGCCCAATTTATTATTATTTCGGAGGGGGGGGGGGCGCACGGTCAATGGTTAGTAAAAAGATGAAAAGGTAAATCATGCCACAAACTGGATTATTTGACAAAATGTCAACACTCCATTTCACTCACCTCACTTGCGCTTAAAATACACCCAATTCCCAGAAATTTGATTAAACGTAAAATCAAATTCTTGTACACTGCAGGAAATTCAAATTTGTTGCTAAAGCAAAACTTAATGCTTTACTAGTTACTTATAAACTTATTTTATACTGATAATATCTTGTTCAAATATAACGAAAGATACAAGATTTTGATTTTACGTTTTATTCAGCCCGGAGTACTTCGACACCGCTTCGTCACGTGACGATCTAGATGCCCATGGCGCTTCGCGAATGTCGCTGGAGCTGAGATTGTTTGAAGATCACTGTAGCCGGATGGGAGTTTCTCGATGGAAGACCGGTTGAATCTGACCCAGTAGATGTTGCTGCTTTGAACGATACCAAGTTCTGGGGATTGGGCGTATTTTAAGCGCAAGCGACGTGTGTGAAATGGAGTGTTGACATTTTTTCAAATACGGTAATCCAGTTTCGTGGCATGATTTACTGTTTCTTCTTTTTTACTAACCATTGACCTTGCCCCCCAAAATTGGACTCTACTGCATATGTTGACCTAATTTCCTTTGCCTGTGATCTGGATCTGTGTAAACCAAATGGACATTGTCTTCTTACAGTGGCGTATCTAGCTCTATGTAAAATGAAATGGACATACTTTTCTTACAATGGCGTATTTAGCTCTGTGTAAAATGAAATGGGCATGCTCTTCATGTAGTGGCGTATTTAGCTCTGTGTAAAATGAAATGGGCATGCTCTTCATGTAGTGGCGTATCTAGTTCTGGGTAAGGCCTAAGTTTCGGCTCGAAAATTTCCGAAAAGAGGGCCCACATGTGTATTAGCCAAATTACTCGGCAAAATTTGGTGCCAAATCTAGATTTGGCGAAAAGGGGGGAGGGACTCCTCAAAATCCACCACTGCGCTAGTTAGCTAGCTTTTCTGGCAATGTGGTTTGTAACATGTCGGCGGGTCACCCATCAAGTCATTGCCCGTACTCGACGGTGCTTAACTTTGCAAATAAGCTGGGCGAGGATAACCATATCGCAAGAAAAGCTAGCTCACAATCACTGTCGCTTGTATGTCTCCCCTACACTACTCCATCTTTAGAGAAGCTTCGACCAAAAGCTTATGCCTGTGGGTCCCTCTGGACAACCAGATGACTTCTCCTACAGTAGACATTAAGTCTGCTATTGCAGGAACACCCTGCATACAGGCCAACCGCCTGTCCATCCACATAGGATGACTGGGAGACCGGTCACTCGGATGTCCGAGTTCCCACCGCTGCCATCAAATGTAACGTGTCGGCGGGCCACCCATCCAGTCACTGCCCGCACTAGTCGTTGCATATCTTTGCAACAAAGCTGGGCGAGGATAACAACATCGCGAGAAAAGCTAGCTCATTTGCGAGGCTGTTAAACTCGCTCCGTCACAGGCTACCTCGCTGTGCAAGTTTTACTTGCAACCTTGAGTGCGGACAGTGACTGAATGGGTGACCCACAGACACGTTACAATGGTTTATTGATTGATTGATTTTTGTTTTATGTCACACCACGAATATTTCATGTATATGGTGACGGCATCTGCCTGATGCGGGGCATACATATTTTGACATTTGCAACGGACCCACCCGAAGCAGTGAGGGATCTTTAACGTGCCATGCACACCACGACACGGGGCTCGGTTTTCACTGTCCCATCCGAAAGACAGAACACCGGCAAGATCAGAGCGGGACTCGAACCCCGGTATCCCGATCAGGAGTCCGACGCGATACCACTAGGCCACGCCGGCTTCGTTACAATGGTAATGACACATAAGACGGTATGTTATCATATGACAGCAGTAGAAAGTACCATGATGACACGTGAATAGTATTGTTACATAAGACGCTATAACATCTATTACCCCACAACTAACAAATTTGTTGGGGAATCCCACAAAGCGATTGGTTCATAACGGTCACGTGAATACTTGGGCTATTCTTATCCCATGTCACCGTCAGATTTATACCAGGTTTCCGTGCGAGTTATCTTTCTTGTTCTCCTTGTCAACAACAATGGCGTCGAAACGGTATGTATCAGCCTCATGCATGCTGTCATGATAGGTCATCGGTGGGGTAAATTCGTTACCTAGTCATCTAATTGACCCGGTATGGGATGATCCCGGGTCACTAGGTTTTATACCTATACCTATAAAACCTAGTGACCCGGGATCATCCCGTACCAGGTTACTAGATTCGCCTCGCCCGGTATAAAACCTAGTGACCCGGGATTATCCCGTACCGGGTCACTAGATGACTAGGTAACTAATAATCACAGTAGAGCAAAGTACTATGATGACACGTGAATGGCATTGACACATAGGACGCTATATCATCTAATGCCAGTAGAACAAAGTACTATGGTGACACGTGGATGACATTGACACATAAGACGCTATATCATCCAATGTCAGTAGAACAAATTACTATGTTGACAAGTGAATGGCATTGACACATATGACGCTCTATCATCTAATCCCAGTAGAACAAAGTACTATGCTGACACGTGGATGGCATTGACACATATGACGCTATATCATCCAATGTCAGTAGAACAAAGTACTATGGTGACACGTAAATGGCATTGACACATAGGATGCTATATCATCCAATGCCAGTAGAGCAAAGTACTATGATGACACGTGAATGGCATTGACACATAGGACGCTATATCATCTAATCCTAGTAGAACAAAGTACTATGGTGACACGTGAATGGCATTGACACATAGGACGCTATATCATCCAATGTCAGTAGAAGAAAGTACTATGATGACACGTAGATGGCATTGACACATATGACGCTTTATCATCTAATGTCAGTAGAACAAAGTACTATGGTGACACGTGAATAGCATTGACACATATGACCCTATATCATCCAATGTCAGTAGAACAAAGTACTATGATGACACGTGAATGGCATTGACACATCGGATGCTATATCATCCAATGTCAGTAGAACAAAGTACTATGATGACACGTGAATGGTATTGACACATATGACGTTATATCATCCAATGTCAGTAGAACAAAGTACAATGGTGACACGTGAATGGCATTGACACATAGGACGCTATATCACCCAATATCAGTAGAACAAAGTACTATGATGACACGTGAATGGCATTGACACATATAACGCTATATTATCTAAATCCAGTAGAACAAAGTATTATGGTGACACGTGAATGTCATTGACACATATAACGCTATATCATCCAATGTCAGTAGAACAAAGTACAATAGTGACACGTGGACGGCATTGACACATAGAACTCTATATCATCCAATGTCAGTAGAACAAAATACTATGTTGACACGTGAATGGCATTGACACATATGACGCTATATCATCTAATCCCAGTAGAACCAAGTACTATGGTGACACGTGAATGGCATTGACACATATGACGCTATATCATCTAATCCCAGTAGAACAAAGTACTATGGTGACACGTGGATGGCATTGATACATATGACGCAATATCATCTAATGCCAGTAGAACAAAGTACTATGGTGACACGTGAATGGCATTGACACATATGACCCTATATCATCTAATGCCAGTAGAACAAAGTACTATGGTGATACGTAAATGCCATTGACACATAGGACGCTATATCATCCAATGTCAGTAGAACAAAGTACTATGGTGACACGTGAATGGCATTGACACATAGGACGCTATATCATCCAATGTCAGTAGAACAAAGTACTATGATGACACGTGGATGACATTGACACATAGGACGCTATATCATCCAATGTCAGTAGAACAAAGTACTATGATGACACGTGAATGGCATTGACACATATGACGCTATATCATCCAATGTCAGTAGAACAAAGTACAATGGTGACACGTGAATGGCATCGACACATATGCCGCTATATCATCCAATGTCAGTAGAACAAAGTACTATGATGACACGTGAATGGCATTGACAGATAGGACGCTATATCATCCAATGTCAGTAGAACAAAGTACTGTGATGACACGTGAATGGCATTGAGACATATAACGCTATATCATCCAATGTCAGTAGAACAAAATACTATTGTGACACCTGAATGACATTGACACATATGACGCTATATCATCTAATCCCAGTAGAACAAAGTGCTATGATGACACGTGAATGGAATTGAAACATATGACGCTATATCATCCAATGCCAGTAGAACAAAGTACTATGATGACACGTGAATGGTATTGACACATAGGACGCTGTATCATCCAATGTCAGTAGAAAAAAGTACTATGATGACACGTGAATGGCATTGACACTAAGGACGCTATATCACCTAATGCCAGTAGAAGAAAGTACTATGATGACACGTGAATGGCATTGACAGATATGACGCTATATCATCTAATGTCAGTAGAACAAAGTACTATGGTGACACGTGAATGGCATTGAGACATAGGACGCTATATCATCCAATGTCAGTAGAACAAGTACTATGGTGACACGTGAATGGCATTGACACATATGACGCTATATCATCCAATGTCAGTAGAACAAAGTACAATGGTGACACGTGAATGGCATCGACACATATGCCGCTATATCATCCAATGTCAGTAGAACAAAGTACTATGATGACACGTGAATGGCATTGACAGATAGGACGCTATATCATCCAATGTCAGTAGAACAAAGTACTGTGATGACACGTGAATGGCATTGAGACATATAACGCTATATCATCCAATGTCAGTAGAACAAAATACTATTGTGACACCTGAATGACATTGACACATATGACGCTATATCATCTAATCCCAGTAGAACAAAGTGCTATGATGACACGTGAATGGCATTGAAACATATGACGCTATATCATCCAATGCCAGTAGAACAAAGTACTATGATGACACGTGAATGGTATTGACACATAGGACGCTGTATCATCCAATGTCAGTAGAAAAAAGTACTATGATGACACGTGAATGGCATTGACACTAAGGACGCTATATCACCTAATGCCAGTAGAAGAAAGTACTATGATGACACGTGAATGGCATTGACAGATATGACGCTATATCATCTAATGTCAGTAGAACAAAGTACTATGGTGACACGTGAATGGCATTGAGACATAGGACGCTATATCATCCAATGTCAGTAGAACAAATACTATGGTGACACGTGAATGGCATTGACACATAGGACGCTATATCATCCAATGTCAGTAGAACAAAGTACTATGATGACACGTGAATGGCATTGACACATAGGACGGTATATCATCCAATGTCAGTAGAACAAAGTACAATGGTGACACGTGAATGGCATTGACACATAGGACGCTATATCATCCAATGTCAGTAGAACAAAGTACTATGACGACAAGCTAATGGCACTGACAGATATGACGCTGTATCATCTAATCCCAGTAGAACAAAGTACTATGGTGACACGTGAATGATATTGACACATATGACGCTATATCATCCAATGTCAGTAGAACAAAGTACAATGATGACACGTGAATGGCAATGACACATATGACGCTATATCATCCAATACCAGTAGAACAAAGTACTATGATGACACGTGAATGGCATTGACACAAAGGACGCTATATCATCCAATGCCAGTAGAAGAAAGTACAAAGATGACACGTGGATGGCATTGACACATAGGACGCTATATCATCTAATGTCAGTAGAACAATGTACATTGGTGACACGTGAATGACATTGACACATATGACGCTATATCATCTAATGTCAGTAGAACAAAGTACTATGGTGACACGTGAATGGCATTGACACATATGACGCTATATCATCCAATGCCAGTAGAACAATGTACTATGGTGACACGTGGATGGCATTGACACATATGACGCTATATCATCCAATGTCAGTAGAACAAAGTACAATGGTGACACGTAAATGTTATTGACACATAGGACGCTATATCATCTAATCCCAGTAGAACAAAGTACTATGATGACACGTGGATGGCATTGAGACACAAGACACTATATCATCTAATGCCAGTAGAGCAAAGTACTATGGTGACACGTGGATGGCATTTACACATAGGACGCTATATCATCTAATGCCAGTAGAACAAAGTACTATGGTGACACGTGAATGGCATTGACACATATGACGCTATATCATCTAATGCCAGTAGAACACAGTACTATGATGACACGTGAATGGCATTGACACATATGACGCTTTATCATCCAATATCAGTAGAACAAAGTACTATGATGACACGTGGATAGCACTGACAGATATGACGCTATATCATCTAATGTCAATAGAACAAAGTACTATGGTGACACGTGAATGACATTGACACATAGGATGCTATATCATCCAATGTCTGTAGAACAAAGTACTATGATGACACGTGAATGGCATTGACACATAGGACGGTATATCATCCAATGTCAGTAGAACAAAGTACTATGGTGACACGTGAATGGCATTGACACATATGACGCTATATCATCCAATGCCAGTAGAACAATGTACTATGGTGACACGTGGATGGCATTGACACATATGACGCTATATCATCCAATGTCAGTAGAACAAAGTACAATGGTGACACGTGAATGGTATTGACACATAGGACGCTATATCATCTAATCCCAGTAGAACAAAGTACTATGATGACACGTGGATGGCATTGAGACACAAGACACTATATCATCTAATGCCAGTAGAGCAAAGTACTATGGTGACACGTGGATGGCATTTACACATAGGACGCTATATCATCTAATGCCAGTAGAACAAAGTACTATGGTGACACGTGAATGGCATTGACACATATAACGCTATATCATCTAATGCCAGTAGAACACAGTACTATGATGACACGTGAATGGCATTGCCACATATGACGCTTTATCATCCAATATCAGTAGAACAAAGTTCTATGATGACACGTGGATGGCACTGACAGATATGACGCTATATCATCTAATGTCAATAGAACAAAGTACTATGGTGACACGTGAATGACATTGACACATAGGATGCTATATCATCCAATGTCAGTAGAACAAAGTACTATGATGACACGTGAATGGCATTGACACATAGGACGGTATATCATCCAATGTCAGTAGAACAAAGTACTATCATGACACGTGAATGGCATTGACACATATGACGCTATATCATCGAATGTCAGTAGAACAAACTACTATGATGACACGTGAAGGGCATTGACACATATGACGCTCTATCATCCAATGTCAGTAGAACAAAGTACTATGACGACACGTAAATGGCACTGATAGATATGACGCTGTATCTTCTAATCCCAGTAGAACAAAGTACTATGGTGACACGTGAATGATATTGAGACATATGACGCTATATCATGCAATGTCAGTAGAACAAAGTACTATGATGACACGTGAATGGCATTGACACATATGACGCTATATCATCCAATGTCAGTTCAACAAAGTACTATGATGACACGTGAATGGCATTGACAGATAAGACGCTATATCATCCAATGTCAGTAGAACAAGGTACTATGATGACACGTGAATGGCATTGACACATAGGACGCTATATCATCTAATCCCAGTAGAACAAAGTACTATGATAACACGTGAATGGCATTGAGACATATGACGTTATATCATCCAGTCCCAGTAGAACAAAGTACTATGATGACACGTGAATGGCATTGGCACATAGGACGCTATATCATCCAATGTCAGTAGAACAAAGTACTATGACGACAAGCTAATGGCACTGACAGATATGACGCTGTATCATCTAATGCCAGTAGAACAAAGTACTATGGTGACACGTGAATGATATTGACACATATGACGCTATATCATCCAATGTCAGTAGAACAAAGTACAATGATGACACGTGAATGGCAATGACACATATGACGCTATATCATCCAATACCATTAGAAGAAAGTACTATGATGACACGTGAATGGCATTGACACAAAGGACGCTATATCATCCAATGCCAGTAGAAGAAAGTACTATGATGACACGTGGATGGCATTGACACATAGGACGCTATATCATCTAATGTCAGTAGAACAATGTACAATGGTGACACGTGAATGACATTGACACATATGACGCTATATCATCTAATGTCAGTCGAACAAAGTACTATGGTGACACGTGAATGGCATTGACACATATGACGCTATATCATCCAATGCCAGTAGAACAATGTACTATGGTGACACGTGGATGGCATTGACACATATGACGCTATATCATCCAATGTCAGTAGAACATAGTACAATGGTGACACGTGAATGTTATTGACACATATGACGCTATATCATCTATTCCCAGTAGAACAAAGTACTATGATGACACGTGGATGGCATTGACAGATATGACGCTGTATCTTCTAATCCCAGTAGAACAAAGTAGTATGGTGACACGTGAATGATATTGAGACATATGACGCTATATCATCCAATTTCAGTAGAACAAAGTACTATGATGACACGTGTATGGAATTGACACATAGGACTAAAAATCATCCAATGCCAATTCAACAACGTACTATGATGACACGTGAATGGCATTGAAAGATAAGACGCTATATCATCCAATGTCAGTAGAACAAGGTACTATGATGACACGTGAATGGCATTGACAGATAGGACGCTATATCATCTAATGCCAGTAGAGCAAAGTACTATGGTGACACGTGGATGGCATTTACACATAGGACGCTATATCATCTAATGCCAGTAGAACAAAGTACTATGGTGACACGTGAATGGCATTGACACATATGACGCTATATCTTCTAATGCCAGTAGAACAAAGTTCTATGATGACACGTGGATGGCACTGACACATATGACGCTATATCATCTAATGTCAATAGAACAAAGTACTATGGTGACACGTGAATGACATTGACACATAGGACGCTATATCATCCAATGCCAGTAGAACAAGGTACTATGATGACACGTGAATGGCATTGACACATAGGACGGTATATCATCCAATGTCAGTAGAACAAAGTACTATGATGACACGTGAATGGCATTGACACATATGACGCTATATCATCTAATGTCAGTAGAACAAACTACTATGATGACACGTGAATGGCATTGACACATATGACGCTCTATCATCCAATGTCAGTAGAACAAAGTACTATGACGACACGTGAATGGCACTGACAGATATGACGCTGTATCTTCTAATCCAGGTAGAACAAAGTACTATGGTGACACGTGAATGATATTGAGGCATATGACGCTATATCATCCAATGTCAGTAGAACAAAGTACTATGATGACACGTGAATGGCATTGACACATAGGACGCTATATCATCCAATGCCAGTTCAACAAAGTACTATGATGACACGTGAATGGCAATGGCAGATAAGACGCTATATCATCCAATGTCAGTAGAACAAGGTACTATGATGACACGTGAATGGCATTGACACATAGGACGCTATATCATCTAATCCCAGTAGAACAAAGTACTATGATAACACGTGAATGGTATTGACACATATGACGTTATATCATCCAATCCCAGTAGAACAAAGTACTATGATGACACGTGGATGGCATTGACACATAGGACGCTATATCATCCAATACCAGTAGAACAAAGTACTATGGTGACACGTGAATGGCATTGACACATATGACGCTATATCATCCAATGTCAGTAGAACAAAATACTATGGTGACACGTGAATGACATTGACACATATGACGCTATATCATCCAATGTCAGTAGAACAAAGTGCTATGATGACACGTGAATGGCATTGACAGATAGGACGCTATATCATCCAATGTCAGTAGAACAAAATACTATGAAGACACGTGAATGGCATCGACACATATGACGTTATATCATCCAATGTCAATAGAACAAAGTACTATGATGACACGTGAATGGCATTGACAGATAAGACGCTATATCATCTAATGTCAGTAGAACAAAGTACTATGATGACACGTGAATGACATTGACACATATAACGCTATATCATCCAATGTCAGTAGAACAAAGTACTATGATGACACGTGAATGGCATTGACACATATGACGCTTTATCACCCAATGTCAGTAGAACAAAGTACTATGATGACACGTGAATGGTATTGACACATATGACGCTATACCATCTAGTATCTACAGAATAATGCTCAGGAATGCAGGCGACCATTACCAATACATTAGACGCCATATTAGTATATTTCAATGAGTGCTATAGAATAAGACATTAAGTTTAGTTGGTTGGTTGATTTGGTGTTTTCGACAATATTTCAGTTATATCGCGACATGGAAGCAGGAGGTTACCAACCTCTTAAACATAGTGGCGCAACCTTGGAATCGAACCCGGATCGTCGGCGCTGCAAGCCAAGCGCTTAACCACTACACCAAGCCTGCCCCTCGTTAAGTTTAGATATTGGGACAATAAAGTACTTTACTTATATCTATCCCACTCCTGTATTTATTTATATTAGAACATTCAGTACGAACGTCTGATTTCATCAAGATGTAGTAGTAAGATAGACTTTATGTAACGATTACGTAACACAACATTTTGTGCCAGAGAAATCTTTTGAGGTCTAAAAGTTCACGACTATCAGCCTCATCATTTGAAATAAGCAGCCAAGGAAATTAGCAAAACGTTACCCTCTAGCTACCAGTGTAAAACATTGAGGCACGCTTTAAGACGAAAGGGTTAAGTTACTTATCGGAATTGAAATGATAATTGTATCTAAAATGGCAATATAAAAGGATGTAGCCATTGACAAGGAGCATGAATATTCTTTATTAAACAGATAAATCAATTTAATTGTAGACTATCGGTAATGGTGCGTAACTTAAACAAATTTAAAATGAGCATCTGTAACACGTTTTTATTTACGTTAAATCATAGCGTGTCATGAATGATTTCATTTTAGCGCAGGCAGTTGATTGTTTGTCAGCCATCTTGAACGTCTGGTACCTCCTTCTACTTGTTATTTAGGAAACAGATACTGTTTTCCCATAAACTGGTAATTGAAATGTAATCAACTGAATCTTTTTGAGGTATTGATTTTCTACAATTATGCTTATAACTTGCAATATTTTGTGTTCTCTTGATAAGGGCTTCGTTACGGAAATCGCATGTGATCAGAGATTACAATTTGTGTACATTTCTCTTGTTTCTTACTTCTTTGTACCTTGACATCATTTTGTTCAGCTTGCTTGATAATAATTTATTGTTAAAAGTAAGGAGTATACCACGGAATAAAGCTTCGTAATGGATAAAGAAACGAACAAATAAAGCTTCAAAATGGATAAAGAAACAAAACTTAATACATACCTCTGAAGTGTTTGGCTTTCTAGATTGAATTTCATTTCATTTTTAGACTGAAATGAAATGATTTCGGTCAGATGTGTTTTGATTGCAATGAAATGATTTCAGCCAGATATATTTAGTATGTTAATCAGACAACCAAATTTATCATTATTTGGCAAAAACTTTTGAATCGAGCAAATCAAAATAGTGGATCATGGTATGAAGTGAATTCAAAAAGTCTGCAGAGCAAGTTTCTAAAAAGAATCATGTTTGTATGATAACTTGCTCAGAAACTTGCAACAAATTTTGTCGATTGCAACTCGCCCCCTCCCATCTCCTATTTTCCAACTTTGTCATTAACGTCCTCAAAGTGCCTTATTTCAGATTTATTTGAATTATATTGTATTATATTAATGATATATTTTAAGCACTGTTTACAGTTTACTTATACTGTGGCACGTTTTATATTCATTATCAAAACTCATTCTGCAATACCGACGTATTTTTCAGCCGCATCATAACAAGTTTGTGTGTAGCATCAAGTACACATTTTCCAGTTTACCATTATGTCATGTTCTAATTTTTGAATTTACTTGGGAGGGGGGAGGGTAGTTGTCATGTTCTAATTTTTGTATTTACTACCCCCACCCCCCACCCAAGTAAATTAAAAAATTAGAGCATGACAAATATATAGACACTGTGACACATGGTCTGCAGAATGATGTTTTATATCATCATTTTTATGTATGATAAGGCAATCTAACTTGGTCATCTAGCTCAGTTCATTAGTATAGGGAGTCAGTTATGACGAACCAATAGTCAAATTAGCCCGTCATTGTAGATACTTTTAGGTTACATAAAACATACAAAACACAAGTATGTCAGTATGCAAACTTAGCGGGTTCTCCTATCGTCCTCTTCTACCACCATAATGCGAAGAGTTCTGGGGAAAGGTAAAACTATGTCCCTATATCAAGAGAGTCGTAGGTAATATAAAACCCTTTAAAACCTCGAGTGGGTGTGCTTAAATATCGTCATAGTATTATGTATACTTACAACAATGGTGAAGTGACATCAAACGACGATAAAACAGAAAACAAAAACCACACGTTTGTGCAATACTGATACACACAGACGACGCCAGAAATAAGTATTATTACCACCATAGCAAACCTCAACGCCACCAGGTTAGAGCTAGTAGAACATTGTGTCCGAAATTACGTTTTGTTTTTGAAAATTAGATAAACGACCACGTCTCGTCAAAAGATTTCACACTTGATCACACCTGGGCCCATATGTACAAAACTTTGTAAACCCTACGTAAGTCACTTGTAGCGTAAATTTACGAGTGACGTCATACGTACGAAGTTACGTAAACGTAACTTACGAGTGATTCTACTCGTAAATCCACGAGTGCTATGGTAGCACTCGTAAGTCATTCTTATCTAAGATTATGGCGTACGAGTACAGTAGTGATTTAGTGATACGTACTTTTCAGTAATGACAAACCACTATTTTATTTTGACGACGTATTTCGAAATATTGCTTACGATACAATGACATCACTAGGCCTACATGTTTACAAGCACATCGTGTGTAGATGCACAGACATCTGTAAGAAGTACACTTTGACTTTAATATGATGCATGCATTTGTGCCGCGTAAAGTAAATCAACTCGCTAGTCAGATCCTTACGAAGTTACGTACGTACACACTTACAACGGTTGATGAAACCCGCATTTCGTGAACTAAGAATGTATGTAAACTTGTAGACTTGCACCATAGACCTAAATGCAGATCTATGCTTGCACCATTGCCCTGGATTGGCATACGAATTAGTAAGCCAGACATCTGCACATATTGATGAAACGGGTTCCTGAAATATCTGAAGCGTCATTTGTTTCTGTGAAATATATGTACAGCGCATGCGTAAGAGTACTCGTAAAGTTAAGAGTTCGTAACTCGTCTACGAGTTGTTTTGTACATATGATTTACGAATTCGTAAATTTTTTCGTAAGTTACTCGTAAACTCTACGAGTGCTCTTAAATCTACGAATCTTTGTACATATGGCACCTGGAGGATTAAGGTCTATCCATCACCTTACGTTAATAAAAGTCCCAGGATGAGGTGATATACCCGATACATATTTATAAAAACACGTGGCATAGGATACAATTTCTTAAAAGAATAAACAGGATAATATGATTAACATTATGTAATTTCAAGAGATGAATCGTGTCTTTATATTCCGTCCTGAATGTATAAATTATTTCTAACTTTTTATGATTGATTTAAAAAGTAATGTTTTTTTACTCTGTGAAGAGGTATTTATTTACATTGACAAAAGACACTCCAGCTGCCGGGATCTTCCAGTTAAGAAAATAATATCATACAATACTTTATGTTGTAGGTAGAGACTAAATAAGTTTTAACATTCAGGAGAATAACGTATTTATCATTTAATGTGGAATTTCGATGAGATATGATAATCAGGGAGACGAAAAACGCTTTGATAACATTGTAAAATAAGCGTCATTTGATGTGCGTGATAACTATTACGTCTAATCAAGGCGGCAGAATGGCCGCGCTAACCTTGTAATATCGTGCGTGATTACTAATGCGTCTAACCAAGGCGGCAGAAGGGCCGCGCTAACCTTGTAATATCGTCATATGATGTGCGTGATAATTAATGCGTCTAACCAAGGCGGCAGAAGGGCCGCGCTAACCTTGTAATATCGTCATATGATGTGCGTGATAACGAATGCGTCTAACCAAGGCGGCAGAAGGGCCGCGCTAACCTTGTGATATCGTCATATGATGTGCGTGATAACTAATGCGTCTAACCAAGGCGGCAGAAGGGCCGCGCTAACCTTGTGATATCGTCATATGATGTGCGTGATAATTAATGCGTCTAACCAAGGCGGCAGAAGGGCCGCGCTAACCTTGTAATATCGTCATATGATGTGCGTGATAACTAATGCGTCTAACCAAGGCGGCAGAAGGGCCGCGCTAACCTTGTGATATCGTCATATGATGTGCGTGATAACTAATGCGTCTAACCAAGGCGGCAGAAGGGCCGCGCTAACCTTGTGATATCGTCATATGATGTGCGTAATAACTAATGCGTCTAACCAAGGCGGAAGAAGGGCCGCGCTAACCTTGTGATATCGTCATATGATGTGCGTGATAACTAATGCGTCTAACCAAGGCGGCAGAAGGGCCGCGCTAACCTTGTAATATCGTCATATGATGTGCGTGATAACGAATGCGTCTAACCAAGGCGGCAGAATGGCCGCGCTAACCTTGTAATATCGTCATATGATGTGCGTGATAACGAATGCGTCTAACCAAGGCGGCAGAAGGGCCGCGCTAACCTTGTGATATCGTCATATGATGTGCGTAATAACTAATGCGTCTAACCAAGGCGGCAGAAGGGCCGCGCTAACCTTGTGATATCGTCATATGATGTGCGTAATAACTAATGCGTCTAACCAAGGCGGAAGAAGGGCCGCGCTAACCTTGTAATATCGTCATATGATGTGCGTGATTACTAATGCGTCTAACCAAGGCGGCAGAAGGGCCGCTCTAACCTTGTAATATCGTCATATGATGTGCGTGATAACTAATGCGTCTAACCAAGGCGGCAGAAGAGCCGCGCTTACCTTGTAATATCGTCATATGATGTGCGTGATTACTAATGCGTCTAACCAAGGCGGCAGAATGGCCGCGCTAACCTTGTAATATCGTCATATGATGTGCGTGATAACGAATGCGTCTAACCAAGGCGGCAGAAGGGCCGCACTAACCTTGTAATATCGTCATATGATGTGCGTAATAACTAATGCGTCTAACCAAGGCGGCAGAAGGGCCGCGCTAACCTTGTGATATCGTCATATGATGTGCGTGATAACTAATGCGTCTAACCAAGGCGGAAGAAGGGCCGCGCTAACCTTGTGATATCGTCATATGATGTGCGTAATAACTAATGCGTCTAACCAAGGCGGAAGAAGGGCCGCGCTAACCTTGTGATATCGTCATATGATGTGCGTGATAACTAATGCGTCTAACCAAGGCGGCAGAAGGGCCGCGCTAACCTTGTGATATCGTCATATGATGTGCGTGATAACTAATGCGTCTAACCAAGGCGGCAGAAGGGCCGCGCTAACCTTGTAATATCGTCATATGATGTGCGTAATAACTAATGCGTCTAACTAAGGCGGCAGAAGGGCCGCGCTAACCTTGTAATATCGTCATATGATGTGCGTGATAACTAATGCGCCTAACCAAGGCGGCAGAATGGCCGCGCTAACCTTGTAATATCGTCATATGATGTGCGTGATAACTAATGCGTCTAACCAAGGCGGCAGAAGGGCCGCGCTAACCTTTTAATATCGTCATATGCTTTGTGTTATGTATTTTGTTCACCTTAGCACGGCGACAAGAGGCACGGCCTTGACTTCAATATTGTCATAGCGACATATGATTTGCGTAATAACTTGTGTATCTAACTGTAATATCGTGATATGATTTGTGTCATAACTTGCATCTTAGCATGTCGAAACACGCTCACGTGACTTTGCCCGGTGGCGAGAGATGCTCATATGACTCTCTTATATCGTCATATGATATGTGATCACATGTGTATCTTCGCCCGGTTCGCGAGAGACGCTCATATGACTCTCTTATATCGTCATATGATATGTGTGATCACATGTGCATCCTAGCCTGGTGGCGAGAGACGCTCATATGATTCTCTTATATCGCCATATGATATGTGTGATCACATGTGCATCTTAGCCCGGTGGCGAGAGACGCTCATATGATTCTCTTATATCTTCATATGATATGTGTGATATCTTGTGCATCTTAGCATGGCGACAAGAAACGCTCAGCATAACTGAGTTTGTGTAATATCGTCATATCATTTGCGTCTTTATCTTTTGCATCTTAACACGGCGGCCAGAAACGTTCATATGTCTCTGTGATATCGTCATATTTATTGTATTCTTCTCGTGATGATCTGTAGGATTTATTGACGTTCCAGTCATCATACTTACACATTTATCATGTGCAGCTAAATATCGGTGATAATCATTCGACAAGACCAAGAATCCTTTGACTGATTTTGGAATTCACTTATGATAATTGCATGTATGAAGGAAGAAATACTATATGTTTAAATTCTGGGTTTTCGATTTAAATCATTACCTGCAACTGAAAAACGACTTTCTATGTACATCACGTTTATAAATAATAACAACATGACCTGATGATGTACACATGGGTAACTAGCTCGTAACTGATCGACTAATATATATATATATATATATATATATATATATATATATATATATATATATATATATATATATATATATATATATATATATATATATATATATATATACATATATATATATATATATATATATATATATATATATACTGGGCTTCCGAGGAAAGATCAAAGCTCTGTCGCAGTTTGCATCACGGAAATATTTCAGTGGATGCTGTAAAATTTGACAGAGCAATACCGCATACTCCAGCCCGAATACATCACTGGTAATAACTCCAAGTTATATCGTCATATCATTTGCGTCTTTATTTACTAGTAATATCATTTGGTTATATAAATTTCAAAATTTGTTGTAAAATGTTTTTATTTTTTAGTATCTACTGTGAAATGGATATCTTAATGAAATATTGTAAAAACATAAAATGATACGTCAATTTTGTGTCATCCAAAAGAGGAAGTTTGAAGGGACATTTCTGCTAAATAACGTCAGGGGGAAGATAGAATTATAACACAGTCATAAATCATACATTTTTTGCGAAATTTCATCGTGTTATCATAATCATTTTATAATTTTGTTGCACCTGTGTGTATGAAACACGCAAATATCTATCTGTAGGTTAAAAAGTGGAGTTAATTATGGAACAATTTAAACATTTCTACATCATACATACAGAGGTTTACAATGCATGTAAAGTGTTGAATCTGAATTACTAGTAACTGCTCTTCAGTGTCGATACCTTTGCTGAATTGTAGCTATTCCGTGAAGTCCCTAAATTTCACCATACCAGAAATGGGTTCCACCCTCCCTTGTACAAAATCATCTCGAGTTTACGTCTATTACCGGTAGCTAGTGTACTGAGCCAAAACCTGACTTATCGATATGCATGGCATATATATTTTTAAAAAGGGGGGTGCAATCATGTGACCAAAACTTGCACTGGAAACCAATCATATTGCCTAGTTGATGTGGTATAATTAATGGATAATGATATACATGTATATCTATATTTACAGAAGGCTTATAAAGTGTTTCACTTCGCACTCTGATTTTACACTTCGAGTTTTCGTCAATGCACACCATTTATATTGTGGTCTTTATTTGTACCAATTTTCATTGAAATCCTCCATAAGAAGGAATTGCGAATACAAGGTTCATTTATTATATATGCATAAAAATCTAAGTCCAAGGACCATGCTCATGTAGAACTTTTTGGACAGTATTCCCCCTTACAATATACACTTCTACATACTGTGAGCTTTGTAGTAAAATTCAGAAAATTCCTCCCAAGTGTTTAGGATGAGATAGTACAAACACTCTTTGCCGCAAATTTTCGGCCTCCTGGCCTTTATCAAGCAATAGTTAGAATATTGTATTAGGTTTCTAGATGTTTCGTCCACAGGATCAGTCGTCCCCAGATGATCCGTCCCCAGATCATTCGTCTACTAGTTGTTTCGTCCACAATACCCTAGTTTATTCGTCCACAATGTAATTATATAATTAGATCTATTAAATCGATTACCTATACCAGAGACATATATATGTCTCTGCCTATACCTTTAGTTCTAATTGCGTTAAGTGTTAGTAATAGATTTAGAAATTCTTATGACAAAGATAAATTTGTAATATGATATTCATGAGATATATAATGGACTAATAGTTTTAAAAAGCATAATGTTTTCAAACTTGGTGTTATCTCCATATTTAATTTGGAAATTCGTCGACATTAATTGCATAATGAATACAAGTATGAAAATAAGTTTTAAATAGATGATTGTTAAATAGGTCATGTGATGATAGTTGATGATAATTAGAGACAAGCGAATATTATCGAAATGAAGAATGTTGATGATGATTACTTAATAGGTCATGGGAAGATAGGTGATGATAATTTATTGTATTTAAGGATGTGATAATTCAGGCGCGGATCCAGAACTTCATGTGCCGGGGGGGGGGGGGGCTCACAATTGAGGCCCGAAGGGCCGAATGGGGAGGATATGGAAGGGGTCCGCCCCTCCCATAGGTGGGGGTTCGGGGAAAATTTTGCAAAAATGAGGCAAAGTGGTGCAATCTGGTGCTCTTTTTTGCATTATTCATTAACATTTTCTTGACTTCAAATATTCCGCAAAAACTCTGAAATCGGAAGAAAACTGTTTAAATTTTTTCGGTCAAAAATTATCATGTTCACCCCTCCCTCCATTCCATCGGTGGGGATGGGGTTTCCCGAGAAGATATGACAAAAATCTTGCAAAATCGTGTGTGCCATATTAAGCTCCTTTTGTTCTAGCATGGGTCCAGATTTTCAGTTGGAGGAGGCGTAAAACTCGGCGCAGGGTTTAAGAACTGCCTATAGGCCCCCGGTGGATGCAGAGTAGATCCTTGGTAGGGGGAACAAGGTGCAAAGTTCCCCTCCACGGAAGCTCCTTGTATTTGATCATAAACGGGGGATCAGGGGAGATTTATCGTGAAATTGATCGTGAGTGAAGCGATTCAACGATTCTTTTCAACTGCAAATTTAAAGAAAAATGAGAGAAAATTTTGGAAATTTAAGACAGAAATGCAGTGAAATAGGCCCTAAAATAGTCTTTGGTGCCCCTTCGGCAGGCACTGCCCCCCCCGGCTGGATCTGCGCCTGTTTAATTATACAAAATTTGTACATCAAGGTGAATACCTTTTACCAAAAGATAAAATCAAGATAAGATGTATACAGTACAAGAAATCGTCATACAAATAAACTTTGGGTATCCGATCATAAGATTTATTTAAAGTTAAGATAGTTCTTTTTTCGTTTTATCTGTCAAAATACATTTTTGCGAACCCTCTTTGTTAAATATTAATTTGATGTACTCACAGTGGACAGTATATATTAATGACATAATTGGTTGTTTGAACGGTAATTATCACCTGTTTATGTGATTATGTTATACATTGTGGACGAATCGTCTGGGGACGGATTATCTGGGGACGATCTTAACAGTGGACGAAGAAGCCAGTGGACGAAGTATTTTGTGAACGAAACGGCCTGTAACCATTGTATTATTTCTTTTAGCATATTTTACTTCCCTTTGAAGGACTACTTATTATATCTTGTTTAGGATGAGTTGCGAAGACAAACTATTATGACGTAATGATGGAAGGACTGAATGACAGCAAGATACAAATTCACCTTTCCACGGTTCGTAAAAGAACGTGACATTTTTGCAATTTTTAATTGTTCTATTTAAGAAGTGATAAACAAATGCTTCATTCGTCGGAGTTTTGTCGGACCTTTGATGACATCATCATAATGCAAAATGCGTTTTGTGGAAGGGTGAATTGTCGAAGCAGTGAATGATCTCATAGATCTACGTGCCACGTCACTGTGACACGAATCTTTGCCCATTTCGGGGGTCGAATACGGAATTTTTCTGTAACGAGCCGAACACCTCACCCACCGAGCCATATCTATTGAATCTTTTCGTTTAACAGTTATTTCCCCTTTGGTTATGTATCCCGGTGTAAAACAATTACCTATGAAATTTCCTATGAAAACATCCTGGTGTAAAACAATTACTTATGAAATTTCCCATGAAAACATCATTTGTGGACTATCATTTCACTAAGTTTTAAATCGGTTTCTATAATGTCGTAATTGTTTTACGCCAGATACCGTCCCAAATGGGAAGTAACTCTGCATAACAAAAAGACCAAATACTAGATTTAGGTGCATTTTGTGTGATTGTGTTTCACATAACTTTCAACAATATTTCAGATGCATAGAGCTGGAACTAGTTGTTAAGATTCAAACAGTTTGTTCCTGGTAGCAACCAACCAGTATGTGTGACCACGGCATGTACCAGTATGTGTGACCACGGCATGCACCAGTATGTGTGACCACGACATGTACCAGTATGTGTGACCACGGCATGTACCAGTATGTGTGACCACGACATGTACCAGTATGTGTGACAACGACATGTACCAGTATGTGTGACCACGACATGTACCAGTATGTGTGACCACGGCATGTACCAGTATGTGTGACCACGACATATACCAGTATGTGTGGCCACGGCATGTACCAGTATGTGTGACCACGACATATACCAGTATGTGTGACCACGGCATGTACCAGTATGTGTGACCATGGTATGTACCAGTATGTGTGACCACGGCATGTACAGCAAGAGGCATTAAAGTACACAATGTCACAACTTATTTTTTACACATGGGTGCTGCCATCTACGTCAATACCTTACAGTACCATTAGACATCTCTGAGTTTTCAAATCTTCATATCAGAGAGACTCAGCGAGAAAGAAAAGGGAGGGTGTTTGTATATCTATTTACTTGTATATACTTTTAATTCATTTCTCTATGTACCCGACAGAAATATTGATAGAAAGTTGTATAGGCAATTGTCATCTCCGTCATGGGCATGCAATTTTATAGCTTTATATTCATCATAACTTACACAAGTGTCAAGTGTCCTCTGCCTCTTGCAGTAATGTCCAATGATGTCACCAGATCGTCTCTCTCAAATTCCAATGCACAGGCTTCGTATTTAATTATTTTATTATAAAAGTAGTTTTTTTTTCAAAACCGTCTCAGGATTGATACGTAGGTCTGGTCGTGCATATTACACTCTTAGCATCGCGAAAGACATTCAACATTATCTAAGTCAGAGCTCTGTAAATAACCTGCGATTTCTGTAGAAACTTGTGTTCCGTGAAACGATTTTCGGATGTAATTTTCACATCTCTCTCTCTATCCTTTCTCTCTCTCTTTTTTTTTTTTTTTGCAAACGCAAGGGAAAGGGACTGCCACCCTCGCATCCCCTTTAAATGCGCTAATGAAGCACATAGCCTGTCTGCTGGGGACAAGGATGCTCATCTGCATAGAAACAGTTCAATTTATGATACATATTCAATGCATATCGACTGTAATTCCATTATTCTTTTCCGGTGTGGGCCAAATCTATGCTTATAACTTTAAACACAGCTCCTGAAAACACCAAAGGATTTCATACAACTCCTCTGCAACGTCCTAAGATTACACAGAAAAAAATGATAATATAGTACAGATATCCAGCTCGAACAGCTTTCGCACATTTTATCAAATAACTCTGTATAAGTATTTCATTGAATTGTTATAATTACATCTGTCCTTGATTTACATGTGTATTATAATCGTACGAATGAAGGACTATATTTGATTGTATTCATTATTGCCTCTTTTATTATCGTAATTTCGGTGTCATGATATACCACGGTGGATAGGTTATGGAAACTGCTGAAAGAAATCATGATTAACTTATGTTATAAATTTACAGCTATACGTACTGATAAGGAATTGCAATCATTTTGTCGTTGCGTAATATTGTTAATTACCACTGTAGGCCATGTCTTTCGAAAATGAAAAAAAAACCCCAAAACCAACAACATACGAGGTATGATAAAAAAATTCTCGGCCTGATATACTTTGATACAATACATGAGTATAAACCCCCAGTCAAAACATAATTCAATCTTATTTAACGTTTTGGTAGATAAAGTAGTATTTTAAAGCTTTTGAAATTCTCTGAGAAGGGTGTCACGTTCAAATAGTACTATTAAAAATTGACTGCTGAATCTACAAGCGATGAAGAGCATTTAAAAGGAATGGTCTGTGCGTCCCAGTAAGTTACCAGAGGCGAAAACATTGATATAGTGCACACTGTTGTGTGACAGAAGTCTAAACCTACGGGATATAGCCAAGGAAGTTGGCATAACCTACGGGATATAGCCAAGGACGTTGGCATAAGCTGTGGGGCTGCTTAAATCATTGTAACTAACATCTTAGGCATGTCAAATGTCGAAAGCCGGGTTTAGCCTATCAAAGTTTTCTTGTACAAGTCCGTCCAAGAAAACTTTGTCAAAGTTTTCTTGGATGGAGTCCGCCCGTTTACACTATCTAAGTTCTTTGAGCAACTTGTACAAGAAAACGCGGGAAATGTACAATGAAACCAAAGATGGTTCCATCCAATAATCTTAATATTTCTTAAGGCAACTTCATTGCAGTTTCGACAGGGGCGTAATTCGGCTCTGATTGATGTGGAAGCACAAAAAGCGAGGGTTCTTGAACCGCTTAAGTTACATCTCATGTATTATAATCTTCTGAATTTTGTAATGCAGAAGCTCTAGCTTTAAACTGCAAATAAATAAATACCCTCCACCACCACCACAAAAAAAAAAAAAAAAAAAACAAAAGAAAAAAACCCCCCCAAAACCCCACCGAAATCAGCAAAAATGTTGTGGAAGCACGTGCCTCCGTGCGCACGCCTAGCTACGCCACTGTTCGATATGCATTTTGTGTAATGGCATTCTAAGGCGTTGGGTGTGAAATCGGGTAAGTAATATAGGAATTATTTTAGAACGGACAGGGACACTTTCTATCTGCTGCTGCAAAAGAGGTGACATCCTTCATAAGTAAACAAAATACATGTACGAAGTTGAGAGAGCCCATACCCGCTGCCGAATGATTATATGTGACACTACGATTACTTGCCACAGGTATACAATTTTGTATCAATAGCATAGGCGGATCTAGAAATCTTTGAAAGGGATGGGTGGGTTGCAGCCTCCTATGACTAATGTTTTCCATATTTTTAATGTTCCAGATAGCTTCCCGCTCTTCCACTAGGTCAATAAGCTCCGTAATCTGGTCTTTGGTCCATGTCAGTTTCTTGTGTTTTATATTTGATGAAGCCATCTTAATGAGCTTCGCCGTCCGTTGGGTGGCGCTTTTGTACCATGACTTGCTGTTGAACGTTGGCTATGACGTCATAAGACCGTATCCTCCAGATCTAACCCCATCTGATTTTTATCTGCTCTAAATCTATAATCTTATATCTAAGTAGTTAGAAATTTGGAAACAATGGTGTGTCATGTACGCTGCATATGAATACTTAGTGGAACAGATTTAACTGGAACAAAGATAGAAAAAGTTCATTGAGATGAAGGGAGATTATACTGAAAAATAATGACCATTTTTTCAGTCCTGAGTGTTCAGAACATGAGACAGAACTTTTTGATTATACCTCATAAATTGCAAATATCTATATATGTAGTCCTGACTGTCAAGATACAGTATAATATATATTTATCCACAAACACTATGACAAGATTTAAATAGGGATTCTAACCACACCATAAAATAAAATGAATGATAATCATAATGATATTAGTATAATACTCCAAACTGTTTTATTCGGCATAAATGTATCCTTTACGTTGTTCTTAATTGTCGGTGTCGCTTTTCTAGAGGATGATGGTTTTGTTGTGATTGTTGTTATGATTTTTACTTGTTTTATAGACGAGGCAAATAAAAGCTGAGCTGCTTCGGATGGATCTAATTCATAGATGTAAAGTTCTGTATACTGCATTAGACAGATGTTGTCTCCATATAGGATACTGTAGAATGCATTAGACAGATGCTGTCTCCTTATAGGGTACTGTAAAATGCATTAGACAGATACTGTCTCCATATAGGATACTGTAGAATGCATAAGGCAGATGATGCCTCTATATAGGATACTGTAAAATGCATTAGACAGATGATGCCTCTATATAGGATACTGTAAAATGCATTAGACAGATACTGTCTCCATATAGGATACTGTAAAATGCATTAGACAGATACTGTCTCCATATAAGATACTGTAGAATGCATTAGACAGATGATGCCTCTATATAGGATACTGTAAAATGCATTAGACAGATACTGTCTCCATATAGGATACTGTAGAATGCATTAGACAGATGCTGTCTCCATATAGGATACTGTAGAATGCATTAGACAGATGATGCCTCTATATAGGATACTGTAAAATGCATTAGACAGATGCTGTCTCCATATAGGATACTGTATAATGCATTAGACAGATACTGTTTCCATATAGGGTACTGTTGACCGCATTAGACAGATGCTGTCTCCATATAGGGTACTGTAAAATGCATTAGACAGATGCTGTCTCTATATAGGATACTGTAAAATGCATTAGACAGATGATGCCTCTATATAGGATACATTAGAATGCATAGTAGAATGCATTAGACAAATACTTTCACTAATATAGGATACTGTAGAATGCATTAGACAAATACTGTCTCCATATAGAATACTATAGAATGCATTAGACAGACTCTGTCTTCATATAGGATGTTACAGAACGCACTAGGGAGATGCTGCCTTGATACAGGTTTCTTACTACAGTGTATTAGACAGACTCTGTTTCCATACCGGATATTATTTAATGCACTAGGCGTATGCTGCCTCCGTATACGTTTCTGTAGAATACATAAGACAGATTCTGTCTCCATAGACCTTTCTGTAAAAAGCATTAGACAGACTCTGTCTTCATATCGGATACCATAGAATATAATAGACAGATGTTGTCTCCATATAGGTTACTGTAGAATGCGTTAAGCAGATTCTGTCTCTATATATTTCTGTACAATTCATTACTCAGATGCTGTCAGCATATAATTTTTTGTACAATGAAGTAGGCAGATGTTGTCTCCATATATGTCTTTATACAATACATTAGACTTATTCTGTCTCCATATAAGTTTCTGTACAATGCAGTGGGCTAATTCTGTATCCGTATAGGTTTCTGTACAATGCATTAGGCAGATGCAGTATCGGTATAAGTTTCTGTTCAATGCATTATGCAGATGCTGTCTCCATACAAGTTTCTGTATAATGCAGTCGCTAGGCAGATGCTGTCTCCACACACGTTTCTGTACAATGTAGTAGGCAGATGCTATCTCCATACACGTTTCTGTACAATGTAGTAGGCAGATGCGGTCTCCATACAACATTCTGCACAATGCAGTACGCAGATGCTGTCTCCATACAGCATTCTGTACAATGCACTATGCAGATGCTGTCTCCATACAACATTCTGTACAATGCAGTAGGCAGATGCTGTCTCCATACAAGTTTCTGAACAATGCGTTACGCAGATGCTGTCTCCATACTTCTGTACAATGCATTATGCAGATGCTGTCTCCATACAAGTTTCTGTATAATGCAGTCGCTAGGCAGATGCTGTCTCCACACACGTTTCTGTACAATGTAGTAGGCAGATGCTATCTCCCTACACGTTTCTGTACAATGTAGTAGGCAGATGCGGTCTCCATACAACATTCTTTACAATGCAGTAAGCAGACGCTGTCTCCATACAACATTATGTACAATGCAGTAGGCAGATGCTGTCTCCATACAACATTCTGTACGATGCATTATGCAGATGCTGTCTCCATATAACATTGTGTACAATGCAGTAGGCAGATGCTGTCTCCATACAACATTCTGTACAATGCCGTAGGCAGATACTGTCTTCATACAACATTCTGCACAATGTAGTAGGCAGATGCTGTCTCCATACAACATTCTGCACAATTCAGTAGACAGATGCTGTCTCCATACAACATTCTGCACAATGCAGTACGCAGATGCTGTCTCCATACAGCATTCTGTACAATGCACTATGCAGATGCTGTCTCCATACAACATTCTGTACAATGCAGTAGGCAGATGCTGTCTCCATACAAGTTTCTGAACAATGCGTTACGCAGATGCTGTCTCCATACTTCTGTACAATGCATTATGCAGATGCTGTCTCCATACAAGTTCCTGTATAATGTAGTAGGCAGATGCTGTCTCCATACACGTTTCTGTATAATGCAGTCGCTAGGCAGATGCTGTCTACATACACGTTTCTGTACAATGTAGTAGGCAGATGCTGTCTACATACACGTTTCTGTACAATGTAGTAGGCAGATGCGGTCTTCATACAACATTCTTTACAATGCAGTAGGCAGATGCTGTCTCCATACAACATTATGTACAATGCAGTAGGCAGATGCTGTCTCCATACACGTTTCTGTACAATGCAGTAGACAGATGCTGTCTCCATACAACATTCTGTACGATGCATTATGCAGATGCTGTCTCTATACAACATTCTGTACAATGCAGTACGCAGATGCTGTCTCCATACAACATTCTGTACAATGCAGTAGGCAGATGCTGTCTCCATACAACATTCTGTACAATGCCGTAGGCAGATGCTGTCTCCATACAACATTCTGTACAATTCAGTAGGCAGATGCTGTCTCCATACAACATTGTGTACAATGCAGTAGGCAGATGCTGTCTCCATACAACATTCTGTACAATGCCGTAGGCAGATGCTGTCTCCATACAACATTATGTACAATAATGTAAGCAAATGCTGCCTTGATACAGGTATCTGTACAATGCAGTAAGTAAAGTGGGAAATATTGTTTAAAATTCACAAATGTGAAACATTGCAAAATAAATGTTTTAGTAATAAAATAGTTTAGAGTATGTAATTTTGATTTGTTTTATGGATTTTAGAAATGAACTCCATGCACTGGAAGATAATTCTCAAACAAGATTATCTTCATCAAGAAATGCAGGGTATGCGCATGTTTAAATTTTTCAAAGGACCAAATATTTAAGAAATCTCAGAATGAAAGACATTCTATTGTCCTATGGCATATTTGAAATATTCTGGTATTTAAATATGCATAATGACTACTATATAGTAGTCATTATGCATATTTAAATATTAGAATATTTCAAATATGTCATAGGACACTATGATGGGAGCCGCCATCTGATAAAAATGTGATATCGAGAGACCAATGAAATGACTTACTTTAATGGAATGCTTACATACAATTCAGGTTAATTAATAATTAGAATATGCATATATTTTTAGCATGTTTTGATTGCTTAGATCGCCGACTCATTTATCAAGGTCATTTTTAACTTGTGCATTAATTTGAACTTGTTCTCCGTTAGATCACCTTTACATTTGTATACAATACTCACTGTATTTCATCCTTTTTATGTGAATTTTCTTTTTATAAAAAATTATCGAACATTTTACCTAGATAATACCATAAGTTGTTGGGGAGGGGCTGGGTGTGAATGGAGGCTGGGGTGTTGATGGATTTGAACCTGTACTTGAAAGTTGCTTCTGAGTGGGTAAATGACTAAATGATTAATATACATAATTTTCTAATAAAATAAAATATTAAAAAAAGATCTACAGTACAATTCCTTCTCTAGTAATCTATCAGCAACTGTCTTACTGTTTCTTCTCGAATGAAAAGCTAATTATGACCGTGCCAGTAGTCCCAAGATCCTCGATTTTAAGTTGGAGCTTCGAATTCATTACATATTCAAACGTTATATTTAGGAGCAAAGATTTGAAATAATTCCCATACATAACGGGTTCAAGGTTTGGTCACCTGAGGACTTTCCAATGATTATTTTAAAGTTAGTCCATTACCTCATTTGTCATCTGTATCTATCCCCTAATCGGCAAAATTGTGACCGGCGTATTAATGCCTTGCCTGGACCATTCTCATATCTACCGTGTGTTCGATTAGATATCACGATCTATACTGAGTAACCTCGCCCACGCTGAATTACAATCTCACGCATGGATGACAATAAATACGATATGTATGAAAATAACAATTTACCACTTTATAAGATATATACTACTGAGATAAAGAAGTGCTAAACTCATGTTTTTGCATTCTCCCATGCTCTATATCTTATCACGCGAGATCTGTTACGACATGAATGTTACTCAGTGTAGTTCCTAATGTCATAACTCATAATATGACAGAAAATTGAAGATATCGCAATATCACACCAGTTAGACATCAACGAAGCGTGATATTTCAAATTATTTTGGCACCAGGAAGTTTGTCTATGAATTTAAGTGTAATACCTTGAAACGGAAGTTTTATGTAATTTTGTTTAATGAATGAAGGTTTATATATAAGTAAAAACCACTCGGCCCATATATAGGACCACTCGGCTAATATATAGGACCACTCGGCCCGTATATAGGATCACTCGGCCAGTATATACGGCAACTCGGCCCGTATATAGGACCACTCGGGTCGTATATAGGACCACTCGGCCAATATATAGGACCACTCGGTCCGTATATAGGATCACTCGGCCAGTATATACGGCAACTCGGCCCGTATATAGAACCACTCGGGTCGTATATAGGACCACTCGGCCAATATATAGGACCACTCGGCCCGTATATAGGATCACTCGGCCAGTATACACGGCCACTCGGCCCGTATATAGGACCACTCGGCCAATATATAGGACCACTCGGCCTGTATATAGGACTACATGACGCGTATATAAGACCATTAGGACTCTCGTCGGGGAAGACAGATCTGCTCGTTGATATATTTTATTATTACAAACATTTATATATGTATTTGTTACGGTATTGTAATCGATTGAAATTAAGATTTTACTGAGAAATAATGAATATACATTGCAAAAACACCCAAGTTTCCGCAAATCTGAAAACCTACCGAGAACTGGGACATTAAGTTTCCAGAAGATTTCCTTTACGGAAACTGGCGGAAACTTGCAATGCAAGTTTCCGTAGGGTTCCATTTTATGGAAACCTGTGGAAACTCAAAAAGTTTCTACAAGTTTCCGAAATTCGAAAACTTAAATGGACCTGGTCTGAGATCGGAAATTTATAGCATGAAAACGATAAATTACGACAATATCTTATTTCTCCTTTATTGCATAAATTATAAACTTTGTGATAATTGCAAAATTTAAAACTAAATGTTTTCGTAGAAAAAAACGTAATTGAGTCGAATTAAATTCGGTTAGTTTCAATTTTCCAAATAAGGAGATGCTCTGCGTGCACGGATATTCACCGTAGAAGACGACAACAGTGGTTCACATGGAGGATACAAGCACGGGAAAAGCAAAAGTCTGTAGAAAAAAAAACTATACACAGATTCCGAAGCCAGAAAAAAAAAAAGAAAAGAAAAAGGAAAAAGTGGAACAAATGTTAGAATCGGGTAAAGCTCGAGGTTCATTGTCACGTGATTGTCTCTGATCGTCCTCATCAATATTCAAAGAGTTGACGTGATTATGTTGCAAATTTCAAACGGGCATATCTAGCTCACGACATCGACTTTGGTAACGATACCTGTTACTAATTTTAGATAATATACTAACAATGGATGCATCCGCGCAGATAGCAAAGTTAGGACCCGGAACGTACATAACATAAAAAATGAATATGGAAACTCAGTTACTATATGATCATAAAAAAGTTTCAAAAAGGTCAAAGTCACAAGGGCAAAAGTTATGTTACCGGGGTCCGGCGCCATAAACTGAGAATATACTTAAGTCAAATATTTCATTTTAATTTATTTCATTTTCAAACGTTCAAATAAATTCTCATGCAGAGTGATTTAATTGAATTTATCAATAGAATAAAACTAAATAAAATCCAAATCCCATTTATAAATTCATTGCTGAACAGAAGAATATGAAATTTTGGCTTAAGTATATTCTCACTTTATGGCGCTGGACCCGGAACCCAGAACATATTAAAGTTTTTGCTACAATATCCCGCCACGTTAAGAAGAGTTCATCTCCAGAGTGGTAGTGGTAGAAATAAACCTTTTGCAATACAGTGAAAACTGGAAACTAGTTTTGTATCTTGAAATCTAATATATCTACTGTATACCCATTAAATTTTCAGAGACCACCCCCCCCCCCCCCCCCCCCCACACACACACACACACAAAAAGGGAAAAGACAAACACACACGCACACAAGAAATACACTAGTGATTAACAATTGCTTTAATGGTGTAATTGCACACACAACATTCACAAATTAATTGGCACACAAAACTTTTAAATTCCTGTGTTTTGAAAATGTATACAGTGTCTCATTTCCAAAACTTCAGGGTAAACCAGAGTCTGAGATTATAGTATGGGGTAAAGTGCCAGGCTCTGTGCATCATGGTACTCAAGGTATAAATACAAACAATACATACTTACTCAAACAGATTGTTCTAGTTGCCAAATCTTTGTGCACGGTATCATCAAATAGAAATTACTTAATCCTACTAAAGACACTATATTTGTTGCTAAGGGAAATACTTTGCAGCTTTTGAACTGCTAAATGACATGCATGTTTCCTTTTTCCCACTGTCTAATGAGCCAGCTGTACATAATGTTCAGGTAGACAGGATTCGAGTTTTTGAAACAAATCAATTTGTCTACCCATCTAAGTCATTTACACAGTTAAGAATTTCATAATGTGTTTACAGAATATGTTGACTTGTTTGTCACGGATGAAAATCCATCCTTAAGTTTTACTGACTTAGTGCCACACCGCATTATTCTGAAATCAGGTCTCCTGTCTTTGGGATGAGACAGTAAAAACCGAGGCCCCGTGTCGTGGTATGCATGGCACGTTAATGATCCCTCACTGCTTCGGGTGGGTTCGTTGCAAAGGTCAAAATCTGTATGCCCCGCATCAGGCAGATGCCGTGACCATATACGTGAAATATTCGTGGTGTGACTTTAAACAAAAATGAATCAATCAATCTGAAACCAGATGCAAAACCGAAACACCAACGTCCATATAGACTAGCACAAGATAAAAAGGACCTATTACATCATCATCTAGGAAACGAAGAGTTGCCTGTTACGAGTCTTATAGTCTTGGTCAATAAAAGATGCAAAACAACAAATACTGCAGGAACTTTGCAAAGGATGAAAGTTGTCGCAATTCAACGGCGATATACGCGTCTGTCGTTTCGGCTCAAAATTGCTTAGCAAATGACAGTGCTCCTATTAATCCACAAAATTAGAACTACTTGGCATATTCGTTGCCATTTTAGATTGCGCTGATTACGTGTGTTGCAGCAACTTTGCCGTGGAGCGTGACCACCAAGCTCTCCGACCATTATTTCAGAATCAACTGAAGGGCGATTAATATGAACGTTGGCTGGCCATACTACAGCAGTTCACAGTCTTTATTGAATATAAACCAGCCGAGGAGATGCAGGTGCCTGATACAATGTCCCGTATGCTCCCGAATGAAGCATCAGATTTCACGAGTCCGTCCGAGGATGATCTACACTTTCCGTAGGTAACGGAGCGGGTTGGTGAAATTCGATTTCCAGAAGGCCGCACATTACGCGATTGAATAAAAACGCAAAGTTTACCGCAGACTCATAACGTCGTAGTGTGTTTACCGTCAGTACTTGTGCACAATACCACCTAGGACCTTGGTTATGATGCGGACAGATGAACCGTCAGATATCGGCAATAGGAAAAGACGCATGAAAACCAAGAGAGTACCGGCTGCAAATATGACGGACCTTGGTTATGATGCGGACAGATGAACCGTCAGATATCGGCAATAGGAAAAGACGCATGAAAACCAAGAGAGTACCGGCTGCAAATATGACGGACCTTGGTTATGATGCGGACAGATGAACCGTCAGATATCGGCAATAGGAAAAGACGCATGAAAACCAAGAGAGTACCGGCTGCAAATATGACGGACCTTGGTTATGATGCGGACAGATGAACCGTCAGATATCGGCAATAGGAAAAGACGCATGAAAACCAAGAGAGTACCGGCTGCAAATATGACGGACCTTGGTTATGATGCGGACAGATGAACCGTCAGATATCGGCAATAGGAAAAGACGCATGAAAACCAAGAGAGTACCGGCTGCAAATATGACGGACCTTGGTTATGATGCGGACAGATGAACCGTCAGATATCGGGAATAGGAAAAGACGCATAAAAACCAAGAGAGTACCGGCTGCAAATATGACGGAACTTGGTTATGATGCGGACAGATGAACCGTCAGATATCGGCAATAGGAAAAGACGCATGAAAACCAAGAGAGTACCGGCTGCAAACATGACGGACCTTGGTTATGATGCGGACAGATGAACCGTCAGATATCGGGAATAGGAAAAGACGCATGAAAACCAGAGAGTACCGGCTGCAAATATGACGGACCTTGGTTATGATGCGGACAGATGAACCGTCAGATATCGGCAATAGGAAAAGACGCATGAAAACCAGAGGGTACCGGCTGCAAATATGACGGACCTTGGTTATGATGCGGACAGATGAACCGTCAGATATCGGGAATAGGAAAAGACGCATGAAAACCAAGAGAGTACCGGCTGCAAACATGACGGACCTTGGTTATGATGCGGACAGATGAACCGTCAGATATCGGGAATAGGAAAAGACGCATGAAAACCAGAGAGTACCGGCTGCAAATATGACGGACCTTGGTTATGATGCGGACAGATGAACCGTCAGATATCGGGAATAGGAAAAGACGCATGAAAACCAGAGGGTACCGGCTGCAAATATGACGGACCTTGGTTATGATGCGGACAGATGAACCGTCAGATATCGGGAATAGGAAAAGACGCATGAAAACCACAGGGTACCGGCTGCAAATATGACGGACCTTGGTTATGATGCGGACAGATGAACCGTCAGATATCGGGAATAGGAAAAGACGCATGAAAACCAGAGAGTACCGGCTGCAAATATACAGCAGATTGTTAGTAATACACATTTATCGAAACCTGCGAATATTGACCCTTTCAGAACTGATATGTCGCTGCCTGTCGCGGATGGAGTAGGGTCGAATGCTACAGAATTGGACGTGAAAGCGCCGAATTATTATACGGTAATCTTGATTCATCTTTGTTCTTAGCCGGGCTTAATGCCGAAGCCATAATCCAAAGCTAAAGCCGCCGAGTACGATTAGATTTTAAAGCCTTCTCTCTCTCCCACTCAATGTTTTCTTGCGCTTCAAAACATACTCTCTGATGTAATTTCTAGCAATATAATACTCAGAATGTATTGAATCTTTATTGGATCATTAATTATATGTAACACTCCAAATAGAGATATACATGTGTATATTCGTGTAGACTGAAGTTACCTGTTCTTGCTTGATATCGCTGCGCGAAGAGACAGGTGACCACCGCCATTCTGGGGTGAGAGACTTCTTCTGCTCCAGCTAGTGTTAATTATAGCACATACCGTATGGACAGATAGCAAGCAGTACACACTGTGTGTAGATGTTAATTATAGCACATACCGTATGGACAGATAACAAAGCAGTACACACTGCGTGTAGATGTTAATTATAGCACAGGCCGTATGGACAGATAACAAGCAGTACACACTGCGTGTAGATGTAATTCGTCTGCAGTAGCATACACAGCATTATTATGCAGTAGTTAATGTTATTTATGAGAGGCGTGTGATGTTTAGCGTCGACACGGACGTATACATTGTATATATATATATGTCACTGGCGTTGAGGATGTATAATTAATTGTCAATACAAAGCGAAATCCAGTGATATAAAAATATTCGATAAAGCGTCACTTAAACCTCAGTCAGTCTCGTTATGGTCATTGTATAAATATTTTAAGATCTAGACAGGCATTGCTTCGCCAACTGGTCTTATATATGTGTACATATGTGAGAGGTTTCACTATCTCTATTTTTGCCGATTGAAGCATGTTTCTAATTCAAGCGTCATACATAAACATTGGTATAGCGCTGTGTATTGCCCATGACCTTATCGCGTGGCAGAAAGAAAACGAGTACATGTATTGTTCCCTGTATTGATTAGCATGTCTGACATTATTCTCAGATCGACATCATTTCCAACAAAGTAGTAATCAAAATGTAGTTTATTCTAATGTCTCCGGTTCATGAATGGAGACAAATAAACCCAAGTATCATTTCAGGTTTTCTCTCGGATATGTTTCGTAACATCTAAATTTTTGAAATTTTGACCAAAAACAAAGGCGATAATTGAATTTTGTCACACACCGTCGGCTACTATGCTGAATTTCTATGGTAGATCTGTTGAATTTTCCAAGGATAAATAGAATATCCTACTAAACAGAGTAGGTTTAATGCTCCTCAATGATAAATAGAATATCCTGCAAAACAGAGTAGGTTTAATGGCCATGGATTGTCAATGCAAGTGAAATTGTACTAAAACAATTAATCCAGAGAGTTATAGTCAAAACGGCACAAGAAAAAACGGTCCACACCAGAACGGCCCACATCAAAACGGTCCATTTTTTTACCACACCGGCCGAACTTTGTAATATTTTGACAATGGATATCGACTTTGATTTCAAAATAGATTTTTTATCACCTAATGTAGGAATTATATTTTTTATACAGATAGTAAGAGGGCAAATAATTTGACATTTTAATAAATTGCCTTTAGCATAGAATTATTCTTATTTTCGTGTGGGCCGTTTTATTTTTGGGCTGTTTTGCCTATACACCAATCAGGAAAAAAAGTCATAATTCTGCTCTGTATAGCGATAGGAGATGACAGATGTATCTTTTATGTTCAAGAGAATAAAGCATGACGAGGGCAGTGTAACTTTTAAAACAGTAATGAATCTATGGTTTTCATCATGATTAAGGGTAGATGCCATGCCTCACGAGATATTTGATCCAAGGTAACCAATGATAAACTTCATTTCACTATTACTTTAAAAGAATTGTTCTTCCATAATGAAATGTGTAAATTCTTCTTTCATTGAATTTGCCATCAACTGTATTTTAACTCCAATTTAATCTTTTGCTACTTGACCAGTTACTAAAAGCCCGGCTACCAGTACTGTAAGCACTTTGATTATTTGATGTAAATGAGTTAGAAATAACACTTTTGACTTTTGAAAACTTTAACCTGGATATGGTAAGATGACGGACCCTATTGATTTTCAAGCCTGTGATATTTTGATCTATAACTTCTTTAAAATATCTTTATGAGGTCGCGAATCAGGGAAAGACAATTTCCTGAATGATCTGCTTCTTACATTTATTCACCTTGAAATACAACACCCGATTCTGGCGAGTTTTGCTGTCTTCAGACAACTCTTGTTGATATAGAACACTTCTCAAGGTTAGCGTTCAGATCGCGTTGGAGACCAAAAACAAAATCATTACATTTGACACCTAAATAAGTATTTGAGTGTTTTACTGCACTCAATAAGTCAGATTAGAAAAAGAATTACTGACAGTAAAAGTCAGGATATAAGTTCACAGGAAGGAGACAGCATTTTTCAGCAGAACTATGACCGAGATAAAATACTAGCCGGGTCGAGACACAACTAAGCCCCCAAATCGCTGTTATGTACTTACAGAACTAGAGTTTTGTTGTTTTTGAGAGACAAGCCCAAGCTTAAGATTCGAGTTACTATGAAGGTCATGGGTATCATGATGTTGATAAAAGCTAGGGATTGGACCCAAGTATTTGCATTTGAGAAAAATGGCTTGAATCACAAGAATTCCCAGACAAAAGAAGAGTTGAAGCACAAGAATTAAAAAAAAAGTGGGAGAGGAAAGTGGAATCAACGTTCACTCAGACGTCGTTAAACCAACAGAAATGACTCTGCATCCGAAACGATAAACTGCACAGAAAATGGATTCCATTACACAAAAGGGATGCAGAGGATAAGATAATTGCCACTTAAAGACACAAAGGACAATTCTTAAAAAGTGTTAAAATGAATCCGGCCATTTTCAGCCATCTACGAGAAAATTAAGAAGTCGATTCTATTGGCCAGGTATGTACGAAGCAATTTATAGTTGCTGTGAGGAATGTCTTCTCTATTGAAGAAGGAATACCCCAATTCCTAAAACGAAAGCACAGATAGAAACCACAAAGACAAAACTTACATTTCAGGTAGTTGTAGTAAATTAGTACTAACTATCCAAACCACTGTTGGCAATCGATATGTGCTGGTCGTAATTGACTACTTGACAAAAATGTCAACCTTTACGCGTTGCCTAATCACAAACTGGAATCAGTAGTGAAGACAATGTTTGAAATGTTCAAGACGTTGTTGACAGCATGGTGCAGCATGGTGCAATGAAACAGTCACATAGTGATCAAGGAACAGAGTATGAAATACAGGATCCAGAGCACACGAAAAGAAGATGGTCAGAAAAGGACAAGAGGATTGTGCATCGTTATAAGCTAAAGCTAGTGAAATGGCGTACTTGCTGTTTCCCGGAGACTATTCAATCTAACGAAGAGTAAAGCCGTAACTCATATTAAAGATGAGTTTTCGTCTGTACTAATGTTGGTAAATCTCTGAATCAGGACGGCGAAGAGTATCGGGTTACTGAACTATCTCCGTGATGACCACTCGTTAAGGGAGAGAAGTGACGTTATGCCAGCGTGATCATCATGTGTATTATTAGACATTATTGAACTATTTATTTTTAGGATATCGTATTCAACGCAATAACTAATCACGTATGAAATTAGTCACATGTTTTGCTGTTTATGCAGTGAAATATCGCTATGTCATTAATTAATTTATGACATAGGTAACGCCATAGCATGGAAAAAGTATTGTATTAAGCCGGTGTTTGATGAAATAAACATCGTTCAACTGAGTGAGCATGTGATAAAAAGAATCTGAAATGAATTTTCATTTCATACGGTATTTATGAAACTCGTTGTGTGTTTAATATATATAATAAGTGTCTTATTTTGTGTTTTCATGCAGGAATAAAGTACAATGGCTGATGCATTTATTAGATATAATGCGCGTTAATGTGTGATGCATTTATGAGATATAATAAATGCATCAGCCATTGTACTTTATTCCTGCATGAAAACACAAAATAAGACACTTATTGTACATGTAAAACAAACAACTCGTTTCATAAATACCGTATGAAATGAAAATTCATATACATATATATATATATATATATATATATATATATATATATATATATATATATATATATATATATATATATATATATATATATATATATATATATATGTTTTGCTGTTTATACTTATATATACACTTTGCCGCATGCTTATTGAGAAATATTATGTTTTCTGGACGTCAATTGTGTAACTCTTATTTCCAGGTAAACTTCTCGTTTTTATCTTATTGACATATCGAATAATACGTTCTCATATATTTTCTATTTTTACCAAACATAATTGGTTTAGTCTTCGAACGCCAACTTCCGGTGAAAACCTGAGTTCACAGTGTATATATTTAAATGATATTACATGTGAGTAGAGAAGAAATACAAATTATTAGCGATATTAATGGGCATTGTCACTATCAATGCATTGCTGAAGTTTCTCTTGGGTACTGATATATGTTCTGCTTTATAGTGGCGAAACTGTTGTTTATGAATAATTATGTGTAATAGTTTTGCCAAGAAAAAGGAGAATTTAGTAGTAAAATTTTGTCATAAAATGGGTGGGATCCGTTTAATATGGCCTAAACAACTTTTTCGCTTAAATGTACCTACCAAAGAGACAGAAGTATCTATTGATCTAGTGCTTCGTATGACAGTAATGGGAAATCATTCCAATTCCTTCGTAGGGGGTATACCGAATAATAGTATAACATGTAATTGTTCATTTCCTCTATTTATTATGTCAAAGTAATATCTTAAGATAATGGAGTATCGTAGGTCATGACACTCCAAGTGATAATAATTATATATGATGTTGAATACATGCTGTGGTTTTCATCTAAATGGCTATTTATATGACAGGTCGTTCACAGGAATTCGATTTGTCTTGTTTTCTATATGTTGTTCAACATGACACGAAGACATGCAGATCTAACAAGAACAGGCCGGTGTGATTGTCTACTACACAAAATGTAGCCGCCGTGTAAAGTGCATGTATACTACACAAGGTAACTAGATTTGTCCACGTTGAGACTGACATTCAATAGTTTTGTTTTCATGTTGATAAAGGAATTATTCAAAATTATCAATATCTAATTTCCTCAACAGGTAAAAAGCAACTTTTCCCATATATCTTTTTTTCAATATCCATTGGACGATTTGTGTGTGTGTGTGTGTGTGTGTGTGTGTGTGTGTGTGTGTGTGTGTATTTATAAACAATATATTATATCAAAAACATTTTACGGAATAGAATAATCTCTTTTTTATTTTAATTTTTACTTACGGAAATGTAAAGAAAATAAGTATTTTACATCCCAAATAGTCTACAAGCAAATAATATCAGTTAATATGTATTTAACCATTGAAGTTTCTTGTTATGTCGTTCTAAGACACAATATATATACTTAACTCAAAGTGTAGATGTGGTGTACACCATCAATAAGGTAATATCTGTGTACCAGCTTCATCATTGTCTTCTCTTGCATGACAAGATCAAGTCATATTAGTCAGTGATAACAAGAGTATTTATTATCAAAAATGCAATTACAGGATTTTTATGTATCATGCAAAGAATTTCCTGTCAAAAGAACTCCGGAAAAGCATTGATGAAAATCAATCGCTTTCCAATGATGGCCCAATATTTTCCATATTAAGACTATTTATGGAGCAATGTATATATCCCATAAACCATGGATCAGCGATGCTTATTGAAAATATCTCATAATAGGCGATATTGACGCTAGCCTCCACGAACTTATTGCCTTTCTAATATTTAACCCATGAAGGATATTCTACAGGAAATACCATGAACTGTTATTCAGACTAACTTTCTATTGGGATTGACATTTATCAATTTGATTTCATTTCATTCCATTGCGTTTGTGTAATGTAGCGTAATTTTGTACATAATAATTTCGTCTAGAATAATCGCAAGATATGCTGATGAAAGATTTGTCATAGAACCGATCACATCGTTGCCTGGTAGACCTGGTGACCGTTTTGCAGTCTACTTGGCATTTTCAGATGCTTGTATACTATCATGTGTGTTTGTATATCTTTTATATTTTATATTTACAGAACCAAACCATACAGGAACTAAACAAGGTATTTATGATAAGTCTGTCTGTTCTCCTTTTATTGTTTCACAGTACAACCGACTTCAGATATATATTTAGGTATAAATTATGTTGTAAGGACGATAACTCGTACCTCCAGCTCATCATAATACGAAGGCCTAGAAATACATTGGTAAAAACCTCTTTAATATTTTCTGATCATTATAATTCTGTTTTATGTCTCTTATTTTACGATATTGATTAAAATCTCTGACAAGGAAAATAAGGACATATTATCTTTGATGAACAATATCTTTACCGAGTACCGTTTTCATTGGCAAAATGTCATTCCACGCTGGCTAAGCCTCGCTCCCAAGTGCTGCATAAAATGAATATTGATATCTGAATCAAGAAAAGTGTAGGAAAATTGCAACGGATATAATGTAGGGCATAAACAAATCCTAGCTATGTCAATCATGGATCAGGTCATCATACAATTAATGACTTCTCATCGAGTTTCATAAGTTTAAGAGGGTCATATTTCTCCCGTTTTCTATTAAGTATAACATATATTGTACCCAAATGAAATCTGAAGAAATTATAAGAATTCCTGCTTGAGCTGTATCAACTTGGCTAAAATTTTGTATAGGGATTCTAAGAATTACAGCACCCTATGGAGAGCTATAACACGACAGAAAATTAAGCCAGGTTCACTGCGTTATCATACCATAACAAATTGGTGTTTTTAATTTGCCGTATAAAATACTTGATATAAATATGAAATGCCTTTTAGAATTTTATTTGGATGATATGAATTTGATATGAATATATGTGTTTTTGTATACAGCCGCATTGAATGAGATCAAAATACAAAAAGGTTGTTCATTTGTACACACCTACAAAAATTGATTAAAGCTGTGTGAACAACAGGAACTTACAGTGGCACATTCACTCTGTCAGGTATGGGATTTAGGTTAAGGTGATTCAGAAGGGGGGGGGGGCGTCCAAGTGCTCCGACACTTTTTACTCTGACGCTTTTTACTCCGACACTTTTAACTCCGACACTTTTTACTCCGATGCTTTTTACTCCGACACTTTTATCTCCGACACTTTTTACTCCGACACTTTTTACTACGACAATTTTATATATTGTACTCCGACATAAGGACAAGTGCTACGGGTATCAATTATGAAACCAATGAACACTTTAGTATTTTTACCATAACTATAAAGGCCCTGTCCCATTGGGATTTTTTAAGCCAATGCATGAGAAACGACTTCATTTTAATGCAACACACTGACAAACGTTGGGGTGTGGCCCGAAAACTCAATATGCAGTAACATTCGCAAGGCACACACAACGTCCGTGTAACGCATAAAGAACGTTCGCCCGACGATGACAGCGTGTGCCCAACACATACATATTGTTCAAACTATTTTTCAATTTACCCGTTAACGTTCTCATAAGACATAACGCGTAACCAGCGACCTCGCAACGTTTGTCTAACGACTTGACAACGACCTACAACGTTCGAAAAACTTATCGATATTGAAGTTCATCAAACATTGACGGAGGCATGCAAAGAAAGTTAATGAATGAGGCGGGATCCTCTGCTCGAAGTTCGACCATGAGTTGATCGTAGATTTCAAGCTCTTCTTTCCTGGCAATCCACATTCTCACCCAGTGTCTCCGACACTTAATTCTTTTGTTTCTCATAATATACAAAGGTAAATCCATGATAATGTTTTGATGATATAAAATAGCTAGTTTTAAGTACCTTAGGGAAAAATCGGGTTCCACCATTTTAGAAACATGCAGTAAACCTTCATTTTATTCATCTAATAGTAAAAAGTCATTTATTATCAACAATACGTTAAGGTCGTTCTCACAACGTTAGGTACACGCCAAAGTCGTTACGCTGTCATTTGGCGCACGTTAAGGACGTTGCAGGACGCTAGACTATCGCTACACAGTCGTTGTGTAAGCGTTAGGCATGCGCTCCCTTATCGTTATATAGTCGTTGGAATTATCGGCTACCCCGCAACGCGTTTATAAACTTATGGGAAACGACTGCACAGCGCACAGTAATGCATGTCTAGCGTGTGATAGGCAACCTCATAACGACCACATAACTTACATTTGGACGCTGGACAGTCGAGGAAGTTTTGAGCATGCACAAAATTTTCCGGCGATCACAAAGCATGCCAACGTCCTCCGACGTTCAAAAAACGACAAGAAAGCGACCACACAGTGATCACAAAACTTACTCGACGTCCATCAACGTTCGTCGACGTGTTGGAAAATTAGCTTGGTCGTTCCTCATACGTTGGCCCAAATTCCCCGTGCGACAGGGCCTTAAGACCGTACATTACAATACCTAGCTTGAAAATATTGTAATGTTGTCTTAAACGTGTTCCATGACCACACAATAAACGTGCGGGGTTTTTTAATGTGCCTGACACAAGTTGCCCAATTAAGAATATTTCATCAACGTCTTTGAAGATGCTATTGGAATAAAATTTATCTAACATGTATTCCTTCAAACGCGTTATCACGAATATACGCTATTGCACAAATGCGCTATCACATAACAATAGCAAAACAGCGCGATAGGTCTTATCACATATAGTGTCCGAAAAGAGCATGTCTCGATGCTTGATTGCTGTAACATTGTATAAAAGCGCAATAGGATGATAGAACGTTTAGTTTAGTCGAAACAGACAAAAAGGGAGGTTATTGCAACTAAATGCAAAAGAGTGCTTTGTTGTTATTTTTGTCAATTTCGTGTTATTATATGATTTACAAACAGATACAAATATCTAGATCAATAAATCAATGCAATTAATTCCTTTCATGTTACTTGATCGAAGTGGACTAAATAATATAATATGAATTTGGAAAAAAAAACTTGCATCTTTTGTTTGATAAAAATGCATCATTACGAAAAAGGTGGGTAAATAGTGAAATTATAATCATTATATAGATTAATACATAATTATTTCAGATACTGGGTGATATATGCTAAAAGAATTTCACAATAACATTAAATAAAGAAATTGCATTTGGAAAAAAACCCATCTTCATAGAAGTGACGTGAATGTGTTTTTATTTCTATGTGATTTTTTTTTCAAAACATAATTTCTGAAATGATGTATGATTTCATGTAAATATATCCTCCTCCTTTCAAAGAAAATGCCATGGTTTTTGTTTTTGTTTTTTGTTTTTTTGTTTGTACTTTTTTTGTTTGGTTTTTTTGAGGGGGGGGGGGTTTGTTTGTTGTTGTTTTTTTTTTGTTTACGTTTTTTTTTGGGGGGGGGGGCATCGGCAGAATGCACCCTAGAACCCCCTCCTTTCGGAAAAGTGGGCGCTGGCTCCACCTGCGCATTTTCCTGTAACGTTACAAAATATTAGTACATTTACCTTAACCTATTAAAACCTTTATGGTAGTATCATATTACGGTATCATTTCATCGATATCTCCATATAAATAGACATTTAAAATTTGTCGGAGTAAAAAGCGTCGGAGTTAAAAGTGTCGGAGTAAAAAGCGTCGGAGTAAAAAGCGTCGGAATTAAAAGTATCGGAATAAAAAATGTCGAAGTAAAAAGCGTCGGAGTTAATCTATGTCGAAGTTAAAAGTGTCGAAGCAACGGGATTATCCCAGAAGAAGCCTGCCAGTACACTTGCCAAAAGTAAGTGGTTTTCACCTATAAATGTTGAAGAAAAATTGTCTCATCGACATAAAGGGATCGATTGATTGGACTAACGATAAACCTTTATGATTAATGAAATCTATTGATTATGTATAATACTTACGGTTAAAAATTAAACAGAATTTGTGAAAATATTGCGTTCGTTCTTTAAACTGATATTGCATTGACATTGCTATATTCTTTTAGACCAGATCCGTCGAGGGGTGGATCCAAGGTGGGGCGACATAGGCCCCAAATGGTACACTTTTCTTTATCAATATTATTCTTCAAACCGGTTGCATAGATCATCAATCCTAATATATCAGAATGTTCTAGAAGGGTATCTTGTGAGTGTTGTTGGTTTCGGTTCCATTCCTCAAGCATTTTTGACACTTTTTTTTGTTTTGGGTTGGGTGTGGGGTTTGGACTTAATCATTTTTGCTTATATTCAGACAATTCTTTTTAGTTTTCCTCTTGTAGATTGCTAATAATGCATTGATTCTGTGTATTTTTAAAAAAATTAATTCTAATTAGTATAAATTGAAAGAAATGGAATACAAAAAAAAATATATATATATATAGGACTTTTTTCTTCATTTTTTAAAATTAAATGAAAAAGGGGGATGCGGCGGATATACCATTTGTATGTAAAAGTAGGCTTTCATCGATTTATGTCTCAGAACTAAGAGAAAGATGTTGATAGATTTTGGTAGGTATGTAGTACTGAAGATTCCCTTCACATGTTGCTGTTTTTGACCAAATCGGTGAAAGGAAAGATCCAGATTGGGACAACATATCCTCCAGAGGTACCCTCATTTGACAAACTTCCTCTTGTATGGATCATCAATCTGATTGTACCACAGTGAGCTAGACAGATTCCTTCACTTAAAAAGACATGTTGCTATTTGGTTGCCACCATACATGACCACCATAACAGTGACGTAGTCACCATGTATGACCACCATAATAGTAACGTACCAACCATGTATGATCACCATGATAGTAACGTAGTCATCATGTATGACCACCATAATAGTAACGTAGTCACCATTTATGATCACCATAATAGTAACGTAGCCACCATGTATGATCACCATAATAGTAACGTAGCCATCATATATGACCACCATAATAGTAACGTAGTCACCATATATGACCACCACAATAGTAACGTAGTCACCATGTATAACCACCACAATAGTAACGTAGTCACCATGTATGACCACCATAATAGTAACGTAGCCAACATGTATGACCACCATAATAGTAACGTAGCCACCATATATGACTACCATAATAGTAACGTAGTCACCATGTATGACCACCATAATAGTAACGTATTCGCCATGTATGACCACCACAATAGTAACGTAGTCACCATGTATGACCACCACAATAGTAACGTAGTCACCATGTATGGCCACCATAATAGTTACGTAGTCAGAATGTATGATCACCATAATAGTAACGTAGCCACTAGCTATAACCACCATAATAGTTACGTAGCCTCCATGTATGACCACCATAATAGTTACATAGCCTCCATATATGACCACCATAATAGTAACGTAGTCACCATGTATGACCACCATAACAGAAACGTAGTCACTATGTATGACCACCATAATAGTTAACGTAGCCACTATGTATGATCACCATAATAGTAACATAGCCACCATGTATGACTACCATAGTAACGTAGCCAACATTTATGATAATCATAAAAGGAACGTAGCCAACATGTATGACCAGCATAATAGTAACGTAGCCATCATATATGATCACCATAATAGTAACATAGTCACCATGTACGATCACCATGATAGTAACGTAGTCATCATGTATGACCACCATAATAGTAACGTAGCCACTATGTATGACCACCATAATAGTAACGTAGCCACCATATATCATAACCATAATAGTAAAGTAGCCACCATATATCATAACCATAATAGTGAAGTAGCCACCATATATCATAACCATAATAGTAAAGTAGCCACCATATATCATAACCATAATAGTAACGTAACCACCATATATCATAACCATAATAGTAACGTAGCCATCCTATATCATCACCATAATAGTAACGTAGTCATCATGTATGGCCACCATAATAGTAACGTAGCCACCATATATCATAACCATAATAGTAAAGTAGCCACCATATATCATAACCATAATAGTAAAGTAGCCACCATATATCATAACCATAATAGTAAAGTAGCCACCATATATCATAACCATAATAGTAAAGTAGCCACCATATATCATAACCATAATAGTAAAGTAGCCACCATATATCATAACCATAATAGTAACGTAGCCATCACATATCATAACCATAATAGTAAAGTAGCCACCATATATCATAACCATAATAGTAAAGTAACCACCATATATCATAACCATAATAGTAACGTAACCACCATATATCATAACCATAATAGTAACGTAGCCATCCTATATCATCACCATAATAGTAACGTAGTCATCATGTATGGCCACCATAATAGTAACGTAGCCACCATATATCATAACCATAATAGTAAAGTAGCCACCATATATCATAACCATAATAGTAAAGTAGCCACCATATATCATAACCATAATAGTAAAGTAGCCACCATATATCATAACCATAATAGTAAAGTAGCCACCATATATCATAACCATAATAGTAACGTAGCCATCACATATCTTAACCATAATAGTAACGTAGCCATCACATATCATCACCATAATAGTAACGTAGTCATCATGTATGGCCACCATAATAGTAACGTAGCCAACATTTATGATCACCATAATAGTAACGTAGTCACCATGTATGACCACCTTAATAGTAACGTAGTCACCGTGTATGACCACCATAATAGTAACGTAGTTACCGTGTATGACCCCCATAATAGTAACGTTGTCACCGTGTATGACCACTATAATGGTAACGTAGCCATCAGGTATGACTACCATAATAGTAACGTAGTTACCATGTATGATCACCATAATAGTAACGTAGCCACTAGCTATGACCACCATAATAGTAACGTAGCCTTCATGTATGACCACCATAATGGTTACGTAGCCTCTATATATGACCACCATAATAGTAACGTAGTCACCATGTATGGCCACCATAACAGAAACGTAGTCACCATGTATGACCACCATAATAGTTAACGTAGCCACTATGTATGATCACCATAATAGTAACATAGCCACCATGTATGACTACCATAGTAACATAGCCAACATTTATGATAATCATAAAAGGAACGTAGCCAACATGTATGACCACCATAATAGTAACGTAGCCATCATATATGATCACCATAATAGTAACATAGTCACCATGTACAATCACCATGATAGTAACGTAGTCATCATGTATGAACACCATAATAGAAACGCAGCCATCATGTATGATCACCATAATAGCAACGTAGTCAACATTTATGATCACGATAAGAGTAACGTAGTCACCATGTATGACCACCATAATAGTAACGTAGTCACCATGCATGATCACCATAATAGTAACGTAGTCAACATTTATGATCACCATAGTAGTAAAGTAGTCACCATGTATGACCACCATAATAGTGACGTAGCCGACATTTATGATCACCATAACAGTAACGTAGTAAACATTTATGATCACCATAATAGTAACGTAGCCACTAGGTATGACCACCATAATAGTAACGTAGTCACCATGCATGATCACCGTAATAGTAACATAGCCAACATGTATGACCACCATAATAGTAACGTAGTCAACATTTATGATCACCATAATAGAAACGTAGCCATCATGTATGACCACCATTATAGTAACATAGTCACCATGCATGGCCACCATATTAGTACCGTAGTCACCATGTATGACCACCATAATAGTAACGTAGCAAACATTTATGATCACCATAATAGTAGCGTAGCCACTAGGTATGACCAGCATAGTCATGGTTTCATGATTTTTGGACTTGTGGTTTGGATTTATCCATCATCTTTACATAGTAGTAACATTGCCACTAGGTATGACCACCATAATAATTAACGTAGCCACTATGTATGATCACCATAATAGTAACATAGCCACCATGTATGACCACCATAATAGTAACGTAGTCAACATGTATGACCACCATAATAGTAACGTAGCCAACATTTATGATCACCATAATAGTAACGTAGCCACTAGGTATGACCACCATAATAGTAACGTAGCCACTAAGTATGACCACATAATAGTAACGTAGCCACTAGGTATGACCACCATAACAGAAAGGTAGTCACCATGCATGACCACCAAAATAGTTAACGTAGCCACTATATATGATCACCATAATAGTAACATAGCCACCATGTATGACCATTATAATAGTAACGTAGCCAACATGTATGACCAGCATAATAGTAACGTAGCCATCATATATGATCACCATAATAGTAACGTAGTCACCATGTATGACCACCATAATAGTATTGTAGCCATCAGGTATGACCACCATAATAGTTACGTAGCCTCCATGTATGACCACCATAATAGTAACGTAGCCATCAGGTATGATCACCATAATAGTTACGTAGCCACCATGTATGACCACCATAACAGTAATGTAGCCACTAGGTATGACCATCATAATAGTAACGTAGCCAACATTTATGATCACGATAACAGTAACTTAGTCACCATGTATGACCACCATAATAGTAACGTAGTCACCATGCATGATCACCATGATGGTAACGTAGTCAACATTTATGATCACCATAATAGAAAAGTAGCCATCATGTATGACCACCATGATAGTAACGTAGTCACCATGTACGGCCATCATAATAGTACCGTACTCACCATGTATGACCACCATAATAGTAACGTACCCAACATTTATGATCACCATAATAATATCGTAGCCACTAGGTATGACCACCATAGTAGTAACGTAGCCACTAGGTATGACCACCATAATAGTAACGTAGCCACTAGGTATGACCACCATAACAGAAACGTAGTCACCATGTATGACCACCATAATAGTTAACGTAGCCACTATGTATGATCACCATAATAGTAACATAGCCACCATGTATGACTACCATAGTAACGTAGCCAACATTTATGATAATCATAAAAGGAACGTAGCCAACATGTATGACCACCATAATAGTAACGTAGCCATCATATATGACCACCATAATAGTAAAGTAGCCACCATATATGACCACCATAATAGTAACGTGGCCACCATGTATGATCACCATAATAGTAACGTAGCCAAAATTTATTATCACCATAATAGTAACGTAGCCACCATGTATGATCACCATAATAATAACGTAGCCATCATATATTACCACCATAATAGTAACGTAGTCATCATGTATGACCACTATAATAGTAACGTAGCCACCATGTATGACCACCATAATAGTAACGTAGTCACCATGTATGACTACCATAATAGTAACGTAGCCGACATTTTTGATCACCATAATAGTTACGTAGCCATCATATATGACCACCATAATAGTAACGTAGTCATCATGTATGACCGCCATAATAGTAACATAACCACTATGTATGACTACCATAATAGTGACGTAGCCAACATGTATGACTACCATCGATTGACTGATTGATTGATTATCGTTTTTGTATCTTCACGATTATTTCACCTACAATGAAGACATCATCTGCCTGCTACAATGCATAGAATTTTATACCTTTGCAAATGGCCCACCCGGAGCAGTGCCACGCCTACCATGACATGGGATCTCGGGTTTTACTGTATCATCCGAAAGACACAACAACTGTGTGCGGGAGTTGAAATGGGACCACAAGCTGATCGCCCTATTCATTGAACCACATCGGCTGATATGACCATCATAATAGTGGTGTAGATGTCTGACACTATAACAGAGGCATAGTTGCCATTTATGACCAGCATAAGTTGATTAATAGTGTCGAGCGTAGTACCCACTTAAACAGGCATTAATGTGTTAGTGCATATATGGCAAAATGCATGTTCTATTATATCCATATGTCTCGAAATGAATCGATCATTTGTAAAGATAACGGAGAAAACAGAAAGACATGGAAAGACATACTGGAAAAAACCCTGCCAGTTAACTTAAGAGGAGAGTACCTTTAGCTTACAAAAAGTAAACTGCGTAGAAATATTTTGCGCTCGCAATTATTTACTTTTTATGAACTAAAATTTAATAAATCAATTATGTTTTGTCTTATTTCCATTTTAGTTTATTCTAAGTAGTACTTTTCAACTAAGATATGGAATAAATTTCAAAAAGAAAAAGATCGCTTTTAATATATCAGTTTATTTATTTACTTATTTTACATTGCAAATTAATTCTGATTTAAACAAAACATGGCGCAATCTTAATGGAATTTTCTTCATGAAAGATAACTCTGTAAAGAAAAATCGATAGTGCCAGACTGTAGTGCCCGTTATCCAATCATGCACCTAGGATCAATCATGTGATGCATTTGTTCAGGTTTTAGTTCTTTCAATAGGATAGCTACACCGCCTATTGATCATTTTGGAAAAATTACGCACACAATAGCCAAACAAACGAAAATAATCTAAAGTAATTGCAAATGGCTGCACTATGCAGTTGATTTGGTTTATAGTTTACGCCCCGATGCTGGATCAGAATTCTGTATTTCGGATGCGTTCTGTCAATGCCCTACACTAGGGTAGGTGTTGATGCCCTACACTAGGGTAGGTGTTGATGCCCTACACTAGGGTAGGTGTTGATGCCCTACACTAGGGTAGGTGTTGATGCCCTACACTAGGGTAGGTGTTGATGATTGTACAGATTACAACTATTATGCATCACATAATTCATCAAAAATTTGGAAGATACTATATTAGAGAAGTTCGGTAATCCGCTGCTTCCATATTGCGATCTGACTGAAAATTTGTTAACTCAGGCAAACCAATCGACTAACATGAAAATGATTAACATCAACAAAAAGAATAAGTCTCAATTGAACAATTCGTGATTGTAAAGTCCTATATGAATACATGTTGTGTACATATTATCCAATCGTCTTCTCTAGAAAAAAAAATAATTAAAGTATCAATATTTTGTGATGTCTAACAATAAAATTCTAGAAGTTGAGTGGCTAAAATGGACTACGCAATTTAACACATACTAGAAACATATTGAAACAGACACCACCCGTCGTCTTGGCAACAGATTTAGTCGTTCTCTTCAATCTAAAGCGCTCACAAACATCATAATATGGAGTTACGACCTGGGGAGAAAAGATGATAAAACATTGTCCAGTACACATTCATCACACCATTTGTATTTACGTTGTGACATTTTTTCCATTTATAGGTTTTGTAATCGGTGACTGAAGTTGAAATATTTTCTTTTTGCCTCTTATTGCCGGCATTCATCAGCGGAGATTTGACAGTAAATCGGCGACGTCGTCTCACAAATCTACATCAATACGGAGATCTCATGCAAAGAGATACCCCTCAACAGACACCATCAAATTGAATGAAAGATGATTCAGACCCAGGCCTATATTTAATAAGAGTATGTGATTATTTTACAAAAGAGCAAGTGTTTCGACATCACCATAAAATTGTAAATTATTCATGATAGAGGAAGCTGTTATTGGCATATTGATATATGGAGAAAGGGTGCCCCTGTGTGCCACGACAAATCTTTCTTTTCTGGGCATGAAATAATTATCATCGGTGACCCTTTCGCCAATACTTGCACATCAAAGTGATCTTAGAGCCCTCATATCATAGAAAATTAATTTAGCTTTGAAGATTGGCACATAGTCTGACACAAAAATGAGAAAATTTTCTTCTAAATGATTTTCTTTTCCTGTGGTTTAATGAAAGTTTGACGTAACGAGCCCCTAAATCACTCGTCATTTCACCCTGTGTCTCCACTCATTGCACTAAATGTCCTAACTCATCGCGCGAGAGAACAATATTTGCAATATAAAAATCATATCCGACAATTCAATTCAGGAAATAATTCCGAATGCAAATCGTATCGGGACATTGTTACGATAAAAATTATATGTTCAATGATAAAATTCCCATAACTTGATGAAAATAGAATGACATCAAAGAAAGCATTGTAAGGGGAGTTTTACGAATTGTGCATAGTATAATATAGTAATAATGCAGTGTTTCCCAAAACGATATTTGCACTTTAATGACATGTGAACAACCTATATGTATTTTTCTTTTATATTCAATTGTCTTGCATGTTTATAAACAAATTGAAGAAAAACGACATGTAATTGCGTTTAATTTATCTAGATATTTGTTTTATTCAAATTTATATTCATTGTAAAAATAACGGACTTACGATTTGGACAATGTCAGTTTACTTCAACGTCCGCTTAATAAGTTTACTTCAACGTCGCTTAATAAGTTTGGGGAAGCAGAGTATTTAACAACGTACTTGTACAAGAATGACCAAACTTGCATCAATGATTCATCTTAAGATACCAAGATGGACCCATGCCTCAGATGCCGTGTTTGACCATTTTGACGATTGAGTGACTCGATGAAGAAGATTGTGGTAGCTCAATATTGGACAAAAAGGCATGTAAAAGTATCAAACTTACATTAATGGTTCATCTTCAGATACCAAGATTTAGCAGTCAACCAAATGTCACGAGATCCAAAATCAACACTTTTACAGAGCTGGACCGTCACTCCGAGTCAAACATTTTTTCGGAGTTATACTATCCAACTGAGCATGCCACGAATCCCAAATTAAACACTCTTACAGAGATATGTCATCCAACTCACCACGGGCACAAGATCCCGAGTCAAACACTCTTAAAGAGATATGCAATCCAACCCACCACGGGCACAAGATCCCGAGTCAAACACTCTTACAGAGATATGCCATCCATACCACTACGGTACAAGATCCCGAGTCACTCTTACAGAGTTATGCCATCCAACCCACCATGGACACAAGATCCCGAGTCAAACACACTTACACATATATGCCATCCAACTCATCACGGGCACAAGATACCGAGTCAAACACACTTACAGAGATATGTCATCCAACCCACTACAGCACAAGACCCCGAGTCAAACATTCTTATAAAGATATGCTATCCAACCCACCACGGGCACAAGATCCCGAGTCAAACATTCTTAGAGAGATATGTCATCAAACTCACCACGGGCACAAGATCCCGAGTCAAACACACTTACAGAGATATGCCATCCAACCCACCACGGCGCAAGATCCCGAGTCAACATACTTACAAAGATATGCCATCCAACCCACCATGGCACAAGAATCTGAGTCAAACACACTTATAGATATATGCCATCCAACCTACCACGGTACAGGATCCCGAGACAAACATTCTTACAGAGATATGTCATCCAACCAACCAAGGGCACAAGATCCCGAGTCAAACACACTTACAGAGATATGCCATCCAACCCACCACGGCGCAAGATCCCGAGTCAACACACTAACAGATATATGCGCCATCCAACCCACCACAGCACAAGATCCCGAGTCAAACACTCTTACAGAGATATGTCATTCAACTAATCACGATAACAAGATCCCCATTGATACAAGCGTACAAAGATATGCCATTCAACCCACCACGGCACAAGATCTCAAACGCTAGGAGAGGTCTTTCATTACACCGAACAATATCAAAAGATCCCTAGTCAAACACTTACAGAGTTAATTAATTCGCCTGACCATGACACGAGATCCCTAGTCAAACACTTACAAAGTTAATTCATTCACCTGATCATGACACAAGATCCCTAGTCAAACACTTACAGAGTTAATTCATTCACCTGATCATGACACAAGATCCCTAGTCAAACACTTACAGAGTTAATTCATTCACCTGACTATGACACGAGATCCCTAGTCAAACACAGAGTTAATTCATTCACCTGACGATGGCACGACATCTCGAATAAAACATTCTTCCAGCGTTATATCATCCACATGACAATGGTTCAAATCCCGAATTAACACTCATACAGATTAATACCACCCATCTAAACATGGTACGAGATCCCTTATCAAACACCCACAAAGTCATGCCATCCACCTGACCATGGTAAGATATTTTGTGTAAAGCACCTCCAGAGTTATGCCATCCACCTGACCATGGTACGAGATCTTATGCCAAACACAGAGCTGTGCTATCCACCTGACCATGGTATGAGAGCACTTCTCTCACACTTACAGATCCATCCACCTGGTCTTGGTACGAGATCTTATGTCAAACACAGTTATACTATCCACCTGACCATGGTACGAGATCCTGTGTCAACACATACAAAGTTATGCTATCCACTTGACCATGACGAGCTCCTGAATCAAACAATGTTACAGAGTTAAACCATCAATCTGACTATGGTACGGGATCTAGAGTCACACACTCTTCCAGAGTTACGCCGTCAACCGAATGGCACTAGATCATGAGTCAACATTCTTTCAGGGCTAGACCTTCAATTTAAGCATAACATAACATCCTGTGACAACGCTCTTTCAGATTTAGATCATTTAACTAACCATGACACAAGGTTTCGAGTCAAACACTCACTTAAGATTGGCCATCTACCTAATGACACGAGTCAAACACACTGTCAGAGTTATTGCCTTCTACCTGACTATAACATAAGCTCCCAAGTTCAACATTTACAGACATTTATGCCATCGAATTTCACGAATTCCGAATCAAAATAGAATTATGCCGTCCATCTTACCATGACACGAGATCCCCTGTCAAAAACTTACAGATTTTACCAGTCAACGTAATGACACGAGATCCCGGGTCAAGCAAGTGTATACCATCCACCCGACAATGGAACGAATTCCTGAGTCAAACACTTACAGAGTTATGCCAACCGCCTGACCATGGCACAAGTCAAATACCTACAGTTATGCCATCCATCGGAACATGACACGAGATCTCGAGTCAGGCACTCTTATAGAGTTAAGAAGTTAATCTAATGACACGAGATCCCGAGTCAACCACTCAGCATAGTTAAACCGTGAGGCTAATGGCAGCACATCCGGAGTCAACTCTCTTTCAACGATAGACCGTCAAGGTATCCATATCACTAGATCTCATGATAAATACTATTATATAGTTATGCATTGCACATTGCCACGAGATCCCATTTCAAACACTCTTATATAATTATGTCGTCCACCTGTCTACCTTGGACGAGATCCAGAATCAATCATTATGATAGAAATAGACCGCTGACCATACTGTGATTTTAGATCTGGAGTCAAACAATGGAAAAGAGTTGTGGGCCTCACCTGACCATGATACTCGATCCCGAATAAAACTATTTTAAGTGATTATAAATAGTGATTTTAGAATATGTTGCCACAGAATAATACTTCGTCAATAGACTATCATTTTTTTGTTATCATTTCAAAGGAGTATTCATAATTGATATCTTAAGTAAATTCAATACATTTTATATTGATATACAACTAATAATAATACAAAAAATAAACCCAGCCAACCAGCCAAACAAACAAAAACTGCATGACACTTGGTGTTGCCATCAATGTAAATAATTTCGGGTATCCTCATGAAAATGGTCTACCTGTGATTTTCTACAAACTGTTGTGATTTGAAATGTACATTATGTAGTATAACACTGCACACCTTTCGAAGGATGATATGTATTAATAAATCATTATTGAAATTTGTGTTAGCTTGACTTTATCTATGTAAATTTCCTTTTTACATTCACATTCAATACAGCAGGTAGCGAACTATGTTACCATGACAACCAAAATTTTGATATTTTATGTTTGAAGTGTACACTTATTTAACGAAATTTGATGTATTGTCAAACTTGTAGTGTGCATTTATTTTTCGACCTAGTATACCTGTAAAATAATATATAGTTATTACAAAATAAATAGCACGATGCAATGCATACACCTTATATGGTTTGGTTGGTTGGTTTTTAATGGCTTTAATCCGAAACTGTAATAATTCTTATAAGGCTATTCTGTCTGCTTCATTATGATACGAGATCTCGGTCTATATACTCTTGTAAAGCCATGCCGAAGTCCTGACTTTGACACAAGATACCGAATCAAACACACTTACAGAGTTATGATATCCATCTGACCATGGCACGAGGTTAGGAATTACACATTGATATCAAACTATTCTTTCTCCCAGACTTGATGTTTGACCCTAAGTACACATTGCTGCTAAAATGTTGAAAAAAGTTGATGCTGTGTAAATGGAATTGTAATGTACTGCAGTTCCTTGTCTTGATTTCTGGTCTCTACTCTCCAAGTCGGGGTTGGATTCTTGGTTGGATGAAATCATACGATCTGCTAGCGTACCAGCTGAGGAATGTTAGCTTGCTCCACTACTTCACCATTCTTCACCATTAAGCAATAAAAGCTACCATATAGTTAATGTTGTATTGTATCTTTAAACAAGTCCCAGACAAGACAATATATCTTAACAAATGAGAGTGATAGATGAACGTGCTTTTGCGTTTTGCATACGTCAAATAATTTTGAAAAATAATTATTATTATTGGATTGACTCACTGAAGAGTCATATTAACAATATATAGATTGGTTGGTTGGTAATCTGATTAAACCATCTCTTTATTCCGCTTCTCTGTTTGTCCCATTGCGGATAAAGATCTGGCGAAACCCCGTAAGATGTCATGTCTGGTGAACTCTGATGACGTTTCAGTCAGTTTCCCATAGCCAATCAATGACTCGGCTAGGCACGTGATAGTGACGTAATATGTAACAAACACTGTTCAAAAACCACTTTGTGGGTCACGCACGCTGTGGATGTTAATTTCATTCCTAGGAATTTGTAGCCGATCCACTGATTGGCTGAAAATCAGAGTTCACCAGAACATGACCCCTTACGGAGTTTCGCCAGGTCTTTATCCGTAATGGGACAAATAGAGAAGCGGAATAAATATATGGTTTTAATCCGATTGGGTTAGTTGGTTGATCGATGTTGTACGTCGATTTCAACAATTTTTCAGTTAAATCGCGACATGGAAGCAGGACAACAAGTAAAATACGAAAGTAACTGGTGTCACATGACTATGGCACTAACAACAATGTACCACAGTGGACATTCACGGACCCCTGAAATTCAGAGGTGAAACAGGTGCTCGTGAAGAGTGAACATCTCCTGTTTGGCTAGCCACACCCGCCGTGAATGCCCTGACATACAGACGAAATAATACAATTCAGCACTGTATATATGCATGAATGTGAGCAAACACTGTGTAGAAAGCGTCACAGCTACATAACATCAGGAAAAATGTTATAATAACGCTGAAGTCAAAGTCTCCGCGGGGAAATTTTTTACGAGCTCCACACTGCAAAGGGAATAAGTGTGACGTTCATTTAAAATACGAAAGTACACTACTACTACTACTACTACTACTACTACTACTACTACTACTACTACTACTACATTTTCCAAACAAATGACAGAAACATAACATGTAATTTTTCATGTGAAGTCAAAAACAAAACAAAACAAATCAAACAAACACGTAAACGGAAGAACAAGAAGATGAAAAGAAGAACAAGAAGAAAAGTAACCCCCCCCCAAAAAAAAAAATTAAATGAGTAATAAAACCCCCACCAAACTAACAAACAGACCTTTATTGTAATTTTCATTTACTTATCCTTATTCTAAGTGTACTTTTTCTTCATTGTAAAATAAAAATTATTTATATAGGCGTCATTGAGATACACTGCTACAAAAGAAGTTAGCAAAAGAGGGATTTTACAGTAAACATGGTAATTGCACATGTAAACCATAATGAAGCAATAAAATGTCATCCCTGAAACTGCTCATTAATATATCACTACGCAAATAATTTATTCCACTTAAGAACCATTATACTTCGTTTTATTAGTCAAACTTGCAAACTGAACACAATTTTCTTTGCTCAAAATTCCACTTCCTTCTTGTCAAATTTATGCAATCTTCTGGTTTAAAAAATTGAAGACAATATTGCATTTGCTGCCTCTTATCACGTTAGCTTTCATGGTGTCAATAATTTGAAAAATTAGCCGAGGAATATCGTAGTTAAACGGGAATAGGTTATGGGCAAGATCGCAAACAAGTTTATTACAGTGCTCTATGCGTCAGAACGCATCCTTTTTATATTTTCTTGCAGACATTTTAGTCCTCTGGAGACCTGAATAATTATTTTCATCCATCTTTTATGGCAATATTTTCATCTAAACCTAACAGCGATACTCCAGAGATCTCGCTTTTTCAAAATTTATGCTCATGTTCTATGCGTTATGTCCCCAGAGAACTCAAATCGATGGAAGAGGCATTTTTAAGAACAATATAGAGTCTTTAGTTGATCAGTTTGTCACCGAATTCCTATAGCCAATCCAGTTATAATTGCATATTGGGTTTTATTGTGAAATCACTAGATGTCTCATTTTCTCAATATTCTTGGGTAATAATTTTCTCAGGAAAATCTTTAGAAGCAGCAGAAAATTGCCTGGGGAATTGAAACATCCGTGACAAGTCATAACTATATCGGAGTTGCACTCCAATTCTCTCGGACATCCCTTATCATCCACTGTTATTAAAATGAATATACGTCGGTTTTTCCACATCAGTAGACGATATGTTCTCATTTACATTACATCTTTTTATGTTAGTGGATATAAATTCATACAAATCTTACTATAAATAACACATATCAGATGTTTTAATACTTAAAGTAAAACTGCCATTATGTTTCATCGAGATGACCAATCGACATTTCAGCTATTCATCGATGGTAAAATTAACAAAGTTCATTATGATAGAAAACATTGTAGCAAAAACTCAGAAATATCGTTTACTGTATACAACTCGGTTAGAATATTGCTTTGTGTGTATTCATTATGATATCTGCTCTTAAAGCAATAAAACACACATATATACTTTGTTTAAGCTTTAGTAAATAACTTTTAATACATTTGAAATAAAGAGTAAAGCTTATCGAAATGCTTTTAAGAGGAATGACCGGTCTCAAGTCACCATTTTGTTTGCTTTTCGTAGTAAGTGTTTCGTCAATTCATTGGTAAAAATATTTATTCGAAAAATGTTTGTGTCTGTTTAGTTTTGTTATTTTGGATACTATTACCGTGTATTTGATGGTATTGACTTAATGTCAAACTAGTTGCCTTCTTGGTCACCGTTCGGCAAACGAAAATATTACTGAACACAATCTAGCATCACATAATCTAAGTTTACATAAAGACATACTTATTACCACAAATATAATAAGTATACTTATGTATTCTTACATAAAACGTAAAATAAATTATCAAATTTTCGAGGCGATCTTCCACTTTTTCAGAATAAAGCAGTGTCATACACATAGAGAGATGAATAAAAACAAACAAAAATGCATACATATGACTAAACTAAATGAAAAAAAAATGAAGAACTACATTTTGTCGTGTTGTTATATCGGTCGTTAAATAAGAAAAAAAAGCTGGGAGATACATGATATTATGGTCAATGAATTAGTGGCGACAAATTCTAGGATTTGGATGGATTCGGCCATGCTCTAAAAGATCTTAGGATAGGTAAACAGTAAAACAGTAACACAGCAGAGCAAATTGAGAATAAAATGCTATATATAATTAAGTGGATAAATACTTGAGAGAAATTGTGATAGAAGTGTTTAATCATACAGGTAACAAATCAAATATTTAAAATTCTTTAATTCAACATTTATTTTGCTCATATGCATGTTCCTTTGCCTTAAGTAGTATTCGCTGGCAACTATCTGTTCCGTCATCCACGTTGACTTGTAATCGACAGTGTGAACTGCATATCTTTCCATAAATGGGTGTCCTGTTTTAAATGCTTATCAAAAGGTGGATAAATTGCTCCTGTAATTGAGCAATCTGTTCTATGATCTGATTTTGCATCAGAGATTGATTTTCCGCGGAATCCTTTTTGTACCTTCTATTGGGACAGCGACGGTCGGGCTTGAGATAATGAAACAGTGACGGTCGGGCTTGAGATAATGGGACAGTGACGGTCGGGCTTGAGATAAGCATAAGAGTCAGTAGATTTGGTGAAAAATGTGAAATGTGGTAATTCCCTGATTTCTGAGGAAAATGATGTCTAAAATATTCGTCTGTCCGTATCATTTGATCAATGAACCAAATCAAACTGAGTGGTTCGGGTGGGGCCCATAAAGATATTAGCATATGAATGTGCTATCTATGCCATTTGCTATGTGATGAAGTATTCCCCATTCAGCAGTAAATTGTTGATCTTGGGTGTGTGTACAATACGTATGCTTTTCTGAAGGCTTCAATACCTTCGTCATTAGGGACGTTCGTATACAGAAAGTAACATCTATAGTAACAAGAGAAGTGCCTTCTGTTAATCCGACACACTAGAATAATGAACTTTGTTTTTATATTTTGCCCTACGCTTTTATTTTAACTGTTTTATTAAAACAATCTATTTATCCGGGTTCCGAACATAGCTTTTGTTTTGGGTTTCTCACTCGCATGAGAGGTATATAGAAACAACTTATAGATTTCGTATGTTTTACCGCTTATTTGACCTACCCTTCCCCTAAAAAGTATCCACACCTAAATCCAACCTAACATTGAATACATACAGGTTCAACAAGTGTTGGACAGATATCTTTATTTCAAAGCTCCTCAAGCTGTGTTTGAAAGATGACGAAAGTAAGCTTGCCAGAATTCTAAACACTAATAATGATTTCTACCAACCATCTGTCAAGCCGACTTAGCAGCAAAGCATTTATAGCTAGCAAACGGATGATTCTGCACTATTAACCTACGTTTTCTGATCTGCTTCTTCCATAGACAGCAGAAGAATTTCAAACATAATGGTATCACTGTTATATTGTACCATTTACTTTTGATTCATCCAATAATCTGTAGAATTCCATCTATCAGACCGAAACAAGCATTTAAGACTGGATAAAAAACCGACGAATTATCAGAACACACCTATTGTCTCCATATAAACGAGACAAACGATAATGATGCAAACCTCCAGCAAAAGACTTACTTTTTGCCCTATCTGAAGATGTCAATGAATGAGTCATTGGGAAAGATGCTACAGCCTTTTTTATGTCTCTATTTAAAGAAGTATTTCAGCAGATGGAATAAGAAATTAAATGACATATAGGCAGAAGATGGCTCCCAAGTTCCATCACAAATCCAGCTTTCAATGCTTCTGTACTGACCTAAAATATATACTGGCAATTTATTGTGACAAAAGTTTATAAATTACTATCAATTCAATATGACAAATTAAGGAGACCTCAGTCATGGTTCTTTGAGAGAGAATATCACTGCAAAAGCTTAGAAATACATCGCCGTAAAAGGCTGACAAAGGATCTTCTGAAGGATCTTATGAATATCACCTTAAATTCGTCCCATGTTATTTGTTTACGCTCATGCCTTAAAGAACATACTACTGATTCCATCAATAAGACTGCAAGTAATTATTCACCACAGTTTACCTTTTTCGTTTCTATAAACATAGTTCCCTGTTCAAGAAACTCTCTTATGAAAAAGGACACATCCCATCAAGGTTTATTTGGTTGTCATCCATTCTACACAAACGCCATCCTACTCTTTACAAATCCAAACTTTTCACACAAGTCACTTTACAATTCCAACGATACAAACTTTGTTCCAAATCCTATACCACGTTTGTGTTCAAGAGTTTCCACACAGGACATGAGTACATGATTTTGGATAACCTCTTCCAATCAAATAATGTTATGTACTCGATTACCAGTAGCGCATGTAACAAAGGCTACATTGGGAAATCGTGTAATAAACTATGGACTATCACAACTACGAAAATGCATATAGCAGGCATTTGAATCAAGACTACCATTGATCGGAAAGTAGGTTAGTAGAGGACATTGACCAAATTCAATGTGAAGGATGTGAGAAGAAAGTAACTGAAGAAAACCTTTGTTCACTACCTAAGACACTAGAAGAAGACTGACTTAATAAAGGACTAGATAAACTTCAAATGAAAAAAAAACATTCGGTACCAAAGATACGTATCTGCTTTGTCCCCTGTTGTGTTCTATATAGTAATAAGCTTCTATCTTACATATTAATAAATAGTTATTTTCTATCTTTATCAGTTTTATTATTTACTTGTCTATTAACATGAATTTATTCTCATCAATTCTCTCCGCTCCATTACGTCTTCTCCAGATTATCTAACCTATGACCTTTTCGGGCGTAACAAGGACAATGGAAGTCTTAATTAGTGTAACGCAAATTTATCACTCACTCGCTCAAAACTTAATCAAGCCATAAATCAAAGACAGCAAAACACAGCAGATCGGGATTATATTGCAAAAGTTATCTTCCAATAATGTCAACTTATGTGTCATCAAAACAGAGATTTATTTTTCGGTTTATTTGAAAAATTCGTGACATGTCCGATGTTTGTATGAGAAGGCACTAGTTAACGCTATGATGTATGTCATTGATCACATTATCACCTTTTCCCCATTTCATTTCTTATTTACCTAGCAAATAACAACAGGAAAATTCATAGTTATTAATATTTTTAATTATTTAACTTAGATTATTGCTTTATATATGTGTTTTAAAATTTTGTATTTGTTTTTGTACATGTGTGAGGGGGTTCATTATGTGTTTGTCTTTCTATAGGTGTGTATTTATTACCTAATGAGGACTACAGAGAATATTTGTTGAATTATCAGAAATTTAAATGCCGTTATCACTTCTTGTGCTTATATATAACATAAGAAATGACAACGACATTTAAATCTCTCTCTCTCTCTCTCTCTCTCTCTCTCTCTCTCTCTCTCTCTCTCTTGCCTACATTATATTTTGCTAACAATATGTATTTTCACTGTTTTGGTCACAGTATATTTTGCATAATATGTTTTTGCCGCAGTTTATACAGGGCGCTGAGGATTTATAGGATTGTCTTCGCATAATGGCAGTGGTTGCAGGATGATATGATGTTTTAGTAGCTTGATTTAGTTGATCCTTCTGTCACACTGCTGATAATGAATCAGAGAATGATGTGACTGCTTCAGTTCCATATCACCCAACCATTAGCTGAAAACATATCATAGCGTTAACTAATGCCTTCTCATACAAACATCGGATGTGGCACGAATTTTTCATTTAAAACGAAAAATAAATCTCTATTTTGATGGCACTTTACTTAACTGTACATTATTGGAAGACAACTTTTGCAATATAATCCCGATCCGATGTGTTTTGTTTTCTTCGAGTTATGGCTTGACTAATTTTTGAGAGAATGCGTGATAAATTTGATTTTGTGCTGTCTTTATTTCATCTTATTGCTTTTGTATTGTATCACCGATGACACATACGCTCATTGGGTGACAATGAATTTGAAGTATCTGTCACATGAAATTAAATCTTGCTGCCCACACCTTTATGAGTTTCAAGATCAATTAAATTTCTATCACTTTTTTATGTCTCTAATGCTGAACTATTATGTACCTGTTTTTTATTGAACGATATACCAGACTTACTTTTTATTATGATTTCATTAACATTATGACATTACTGTTGAATTATCATCAGCTTACTAAATGACAGACTGGGTTATTTAGATATTACTAAGTTCCTTACAATGTTTTTCAGGGATAACTTTATAATGCTTGATGTAAAAATATAAATATCGAGGTATAAACGCTTATTAAATTGCATCGTATTTTTGTCGAGGCTTCTAGAATAAAATAATTCAATATTTTTGGTATGATATATTTCAATTTACATCAATTTCAATGTTTCGTACCCCTGACCTGGAATGAGCGATGCCAAAATGATTTGTACTATAACTTCCATGATTAAGTTAATCGCGTCTCCTGGCGGCATATACTCCAATCACGAAGCCATTCTTGACGATAGAGCAGCTCAAAGTCGCACTAATTCTGCATAAATCATATCAAACTGCGATTTTTCTATATCATATTAACTTATTTAGCATGAGAAGTTCCACCAATGACAGCTTCATCTGTATTTATACGATCGCATGAGAGGCGATGCTGAAGCAAAGCTGGATTGACGAAGGTTTTAGCCGTAATTAATCATAAAACAATTTTCAGCAATCGAATTGTTAGGGGTTTGTAGCATGCCTCTGTCTTTCTGTTGAACTGGTTACAAATATGATGGATGGAAAAGGGAGCAAAATTCTTCATTTCCAATAATTGTATGGAATGTTATTGTCGTTGTGAAAAAGATGGAGAGGAGGTTGTTAAAGGGGTTCAAAATTACAAGAGATTAACATGGTCACCTTATTCCAACATGCAGTTGTATCTTATTCATTTTAAAAATTACAGACAAAAATTTATCTGTTTGAAATGGTTTCATAGTAAAAATATAAATAAAATTAGTATTGTTTTTCATGCATCGATATATCTTAAATTAGATGGTAAGAGCGCAATTTTATCTCTTTCGTCAAACAGAAGTCATATATGTAACTTTTTCATCAAAACGATACTGTGGTCTCATTTATTACATGACAAAATCTATTACCTCCAAAGTATACTGTAAACAGATCAGAGTTTATTTCCAAATCATAAATGAATTTTGTTGTATATCTTTAAGTAATAATTCATTACTCATCATGTAAGTTAATTCATTAAAAAAAAAGAAGAAAAAAAAACCACCCCATTACTGTAAATGAGTTTAGTATATGAGAAAAGATATAAAAGAAACTTGAAAAGTTTCACAGAACATTGATTGATTATTGTTTACATCACTCCACGATTATTTCACATATATCTGCCTGATGCATTGCATTTAGACCTTTGCAACGGACCCACCCGAAGCAGTGAGGGATCTTTAACGTGCCGTGCCTACCATGACACGGGACCTCGGTTTTTACCGTCTCATCTGAAAGACAGAACACCGTTGTGCCCAGGGCGGCAGTCGAACCCGGGACCTCTTGATCACGAGCCCAGCACCTTATCCACTAGGCGACACCGTTTCACAGAACACATCAGTTAAAAGTAGGTCACAGATGACACCCTCCTTTGACAAACTTCTTCTTCAGATCAGCTGTACAGAAACAAATCGAATACAAAGGAATGATCTAGAGGGATGTGTAAAGAAGTGTTGTTGTTGTTTGGTTCCATTCCGGAATCAAAGTTTTTATGTTTTGTCGATATACTTTTTCCAATACAAAATGTAGTCAAAACACAATAAACATCAGGAAATATGTATATTTATCTGAATTTTTTCAAGTTGTCAGTGGAATAAGTATATTGTGTTTAGGTGAGCGATATCGGCCCAATTGGGCTTCTTGTTTGTTTTTCGGTTAATAAATCAAGGATATATGTAGATTTTCTCCATTCAGGTAATAAATAAATTAAGGAATGTACCACTATAAAATTCTTTAAGTTGTGTGTGCAATCAGAGCTGCCGAATGAAGCTTTTGCAATCATTTCGTTATGTACTATTTTGTTGTTATTGCTTTAACAAATCTAGGATATATAGCATATATATATATATATATATATATATATATATATATATATATATATATATATTATATATATATATATATATATATATATATATATATATATATATATATATATATATATATATAAAGCACAAAGACACTGATTCTATTTGTGCTTTATATATATATATATATAATATATATATATAAAATTATATTAAAGTAAAAGGGAATGCAAAAGTATGGGGTCTACCAAATATTTTGAACATTTTCTTTTTCTCTCAAAATAAAAAAAAGGGGGGGGGGCGGGGGGGGGGGGGGTATAGGTATTATTATGTTGCTTATCTTAAAATGTAGCAGGGTTATGCGTGAATTATCTTCTTAAAAGTAAGCTTTTGATATTATAACTAGAGTGTAATTCGCATTAATGAGACACACTTCGAATTCAGTTTCTTGATCTTTGTTACTTTATTGTGTTTTAAAAATTTAAGGGGAAAATTTTGCATTGCGTGAAATCTAACATGGATACATACATATTTCCTTTGTTTATTTATTGAATATGATTTTGAAGAATGAAAAATAAAATAAAAAGAAGAATGAATTTCACACACGTTTTTATTTTATCATCACTTTTGATATCACATTCTAATGCAAAATTAAAGGGTACATTTTAGTATCACTAGTACCATAAGAGCCTTTCTCATCTTTCAGTACAAAAAGGTTGTTTATATTTGTTTTTTTTTTACATAGAAATTCCCATAGATTGGAATCTAATGGACGATATGCATGTATCAGTCATGACCAAATAAGGCAAATTACATTTTTTTGACTTCAAAAATTTGATTTTTTTGAGTGTTGCTTAGTTGTTGATGTGATGTAGTTTTAAGAAATGAAAAAAAGGAATTTTTAGAAACGTTCACATTTTTCACTGAAATACCCTTAAGGACTGATAACCCTTAAAAGGAGACAGAACAAGTTTAACACTCGATGACAGAGTATGAATACACTGTTTATGTCTCTTTCATATGGATGTAATTTGCTCTCATAGAAGCTGATATGTAACAAAGTATGAGTGTTAAATACGGACAATACATTAAAAATGAATACAGGAAACAAATTTGGAATCCTTCCCTTGACAATAGTTTAGATGTAGATAAACATGTATGTTTTTACAAAATATTAAAAATTTGCTATGACCATTAATTAGCCACAAATAATCAGCAAACTACAAATATAATGTCTTAAATTTAACTTTTCACCACGTTGCAAAGTTGAAATTTTCTTTTACTGACAGTATTTTGATTATTAAATATATCCAAGAAAAAAAAAACAGGAAGTAATGAATAAACGATAATCTAACTTAAATATAAAGACCTGGACAAATCTACATATACCACAATACCATTGTTCTCCTATACTATCATGCCACAACAACAACAATTATACAAAACCATGTTTAACAGTATACCATTTTGTATTTCTTTTATTTACCTTAATACATGTAACTGCATTCAAATACACCCTTGACAGAATTCGTAAGAAATCTTCAAAAAGATATTTTATTTAACGAAAAAGATCTTTTTATTTTAAAGATGGAATTGACCATTTTCATTGCAAAATTTATCATTTCACTATCAAAATTTGGACTCTCCATTTGTTTAATTCTATCTTTGATCTATGCTCAAACATCTTGTTTTCCAAGTTACACCTAAAAAAGACTAAACTTTGATCTATGATTGATTGTATGGAATATTAACAACCTATCTTGCTTAACTGTGTGTATCTTAAATGCATCTAAATGGAGTATCGTGATCGAAGTACAGTTTTCCTAAACTGAAGTTAAGTATTAACTTGTATATGGAAATAAAAAAGTCATATTTCATTTGGGTACCTAAAATTGCCATCATCATTTATCCCCTCTCTTCTTTTAAACTGTCCAGATGAACGATGTTTTTCCGTATTTCTTATATATCCGATGTCCTATCAATCTAAGCACATACTAACGACTATAATGTCTTGACATCTTTTCCTATCATACAGTTACAGAATACTTTTTATTTGCATTAATCCTAAGTTTTTCGTAACTCGGACATACCAATAAGCATTAATCATACATGATTATTGACAAAAGGAAGGTGTCATAATTGTGGATGAATAAACTATCAGAATTGAATAGATATCAAGAATGGCTCATCATGACTGCCATAATTCATTTCAATTCAGAAGACGGAGGTCCTAAGGGAAAAAAATAATATTCTACTATTAGACTGTTATTATAGTTATAGCTATTATTTCCAACTCTGATGTAAAATGGCTGTAAAATGCTAAGACTGTTTCTATATATTTTTTAAATAAAATTACATTAATCATATCACGTTTCTGTGGTACTGTGAAATCTATTGATAAATAGTGGCGTGTATGCCTCCTGCAATAGGTAGATTCGTGTGCTCATTACATCGATGTTACTATCTCTCATATACACAAATGATGTTTCTTTCATCTTATCACGTGATACACGATGCCCTTATCGTGCTAATGACTTGACTTTGAGTTTGATATTTGTTGCTCCTTTTATTTGGACCGATGAAACGGGCTCTGGGAAATATCCGGGGGTTAATCAGCGAAAGCCAATGGAGTTGAACTCACATTACATAATCATAACCCAGCAGATGTTGCAAACTAATCTTCGAGATGAAACACATTTTTTCAAGTACTATCTTGTGTGATGAAATAACATTACTGATATTTTGAAAAACATTTCGATTGATAATATACGATTTGCAGAAATCCCAAATGAAAATCCTTTTGAGGTTTGTGATAAAAAAGTTTGGACATGCACTCACTATCTATTACGAGGTTATGAAAATTACAATCCCTGTAAGGCGTAACCACGGTGACTTTCATATACTAGCGATGGCAGCCAATCATATTGTACAATGATTGCAGACCTTTCTAAGAATTGTTATCATTGGATAGTGTAAGAGATTTGTATAATTCACTCTGGTTGTCTGCAGCCGAAACATACATACATACATACATACATACATACATACATACATACATACATACATACATACATACATACATACATACATACATACATATATATGTATATATATTAGATATAAATAAATAAATAAATAAATTAATACATATAGATATATATATATATATATATATATATATATATATATATATATATATATATATATATATATATATATATATATATATATATATATATTTATATATATATATATATATATATATATATATATATATATATATATATATAGTATGTTCAGTACTTTATTTAGGGGCAGGCGTGGTGTAGTGGTTAAGCGCTTGGCTTGCGGCGCCGACGATCCGGGTTCGATTCCCGGGTTGCGCCACTATGTTTAAGAGGTTGGTAACCTCCTGCTTCCATGTCGCGATATAACTGAAATATTGTTGAAAGCGACGTAAAACACCAATCAACCAACCAACCAACCAGTACTTTATTTTAACCTGTAGTTAATTTGTTACTGATGTAATAAATGATAATTTTTATACACACATCTCATGAACTTAACTTATTCCTGTGTACTTATGTGAGAATTGCAGTGTGACTTAATCTGATTACAAATACCATGCAGTCTATTAAATAAACTATACATAGTACTTGCATTCAACGAACACAATAAAACATGCTGACATAATTGTAATTATACCAAAATATATCCAATGAGTTGATCAAATGAGGACATGTTCCTATGGATAACTATAATCAATACGTATTACAATATAACTGGCAATGTTTATCACGAAGTTTTAGAGTTATCGTTTCTTGGAAATCACTGCAATAAGCTATGGTATTATGAAGAGAGGACATTGTGGCATCTTCACATAAATCATTCCGCAAATGAATCAATCAATTATTTCGCTGGGAGAAATCTAGTGATTACGACCGTCTAGAAAGTTATCAGATTTTTATCCCCTTTATAACATGATTTAACCCTGCTCCTGTGAGAACGACTAGTCCGAATTATTTCTGTCAAGTGGGATCAACAAAAAATTGCCAATTATATTCAGGTTATGGATTGCTTGTAATATTTTAATCCTTGGTATCATGCGCGATAATAGGGGTGATTTCAAAATGATTTAATGATACGTGATATTTGCTGAGAAGATTGAATGGTTGAACTTATAAACATTTATAGATAAACACTTCCTGTCTAAGGGATAATGGATGTTAATATGTTACTACATATCAGAATGTTAGTATCTGTCATATTGACGTTAACAATCACTATGTCAAATTATTCCTTCGTATACAGATAGTGATAAAGTATGTGTCGTATAAAATAATCGGATATGAGTTACATGACAATATACAGGTACTTTGGCATTCGACATAAAGTGAAACTGAATCAAATACAATAATAGTATGTAATTGTCTTTTCCTAACATATAATGGTACAGCCGATTCAATCTGATTTATCAGAGGGTTGTTTAACTATTAAATAAAACGGACTACATACTTCATTCTGGGAATTTGACCTTTGATCTAGCATGTCCAAGAGTAAAATGAAACAATAATTACCTGAAATGTAACAGGGTGAGCAGCTACAATAATACATTTATTTATATATATTCATTTGTGTCTAAATTCATCCTGAGTTGCTGAACGTCGTTCAAAATATGAATAAACGTATCATTTAATTCATCGCACCTCTGAAATTCTTTTGTAATATACCAGATAGTTTTTTTTAATTTATACTTTGACTGTTACAAAAATTGATGGTTAGTTTGGTAGATCCTTGCTTTATTTTACATTAGGATTTCTTTCACTTATATTTGAAGACAACTGTTTCATGCAGGACACCTTTGCAACGGACCCACCCGTAGAAATGAATATCTTTTACCTGCTATATTTCATCCAAATGACAGGATCCCGGAGAGCCACTATGTGAACACAAACTCGAGACATTTCGATGGATGTTATACCGGCTTCGCACACATATAAGGTGTAAGTCATCTACTGGTTTTGAGGTAAATGGGAAATTGTGACCGTAAACCAAATGAGTGACGATTTTTAATTCTGTTAAGCATATCAAATATGTGCTGGAACTACATTACAATCGAAAACTGTTGTGAGATTTAAAGAGGAAACTGAAATCTAGAAATCAACCATCTGTAGTGAAATAAAAATTTTGATAATTCCTTAAATAGTGCCAAATCTCTATGAAGAAACGACCAAGAAGTAAAGACCAAGCAGAGAAACATACAAACAAATTACAAATCACTCTAGAAAGAATATGCTTCTCTCATTGGCAATCTACTGAAGTCAAATGGTTGACTGGCAAAATAATAGAGGATTAGTTTCGGTGATTGTGAGAGCGAGTGAAATCGACAAGCCATGTATTATTTTACACGTCAGAATTAGAAATGATTGAAATTTACACGCGCATCAGTTGTTGGTGCGATTGGCTTATCTATGAATATATATTTGCCATGAAAATAAATAAGGTATTCGTCTCAGGAAGGTAGAAGATGAGATGGCCATCACTTTAAGATTGGATTGGGAACGGAAACCCTTTTATTTCTGATGGAGTATGTATTGTTTAATTTGCGTGCGTCTGATTTGATTCTGCTCAATCTATCTTGGAATCTTACTTTAGTATGCCATATGAAATTTTAAAGGCAAAACAAACTTTACCACTTAACAAGCTTTGCATTAATTCCTGTCCCCAGAGAGACTAGGACGTCTCAGAATTGATACTTCTCCTTGTTAGTAAGTGCCTCGGCAATTTTGTCAATCATGATGATAAACGGGCAAAGATAATTGCATCCATATCAGGGGATGACAATTCTGAGTAAAAACATGTCCATGCTCCTTAAATGATAAATTTCATCATTTTGTGAATATTTCAGAGGTCCCCATGAGGCCTTTTAGTAACGGTCAACGATTAATAAAGAAAACGAAATTATCAAAAGGACTTAAGGCGTTATCCATAGCATCATAACTCAACAACTGTAAAAGCCCAGGGGAGTTTATCAGTTTTCGGGTCTGTCTATCATTTAAGTTTGTTCGATGTCCTTAGGCTGTCAAAACATTTACTGAGATTACCCATAGAAGACGGTGAGATCTGAATGTGACAAACAAGTAGAGCAAAATAATGAACAGGTCTTCGTTAGGGTTACAAAACATTGTCTCCTTGTCGTCTTGGCACAATTATAACTTTTTAAAAATTTTCTTTCTTTTAAAAGTAAGTACAGGTCCATATAAATTTCAATTATTCTGTCGTAAAATGTAGGAAAGTTACATTATTTTTCTCATCCCTATCAGTTGTCTGAAGCAGTAACGAAGCATTAACAATAAACCAAGGAAAACTACTTACCCTTGACGTATTCGGGTATAGTATGACAATTCCCCCAAACAAATTTATTCATTCATTAAAGACAGAAAAAGACATTGTTAATTAAAATGTTTTATAAATCATTATAATAGTTTTATATCTGAATATAGATACAAAGCTTATTTGAAAACTGATGTTCTTATCTGAAAACCGATGTTCTTATTTGATTAAGAGGTTATTAAATCTGGTTGAAAACAGAACATTCATTGCATTTTTCTATATGTATATAAATGTTAGAATATTCTGTGAATTATTACTTCCGATAAAGACATGATTTAAATTTCTTTCTTCAAATTATGAATCCATTTGTTGTTGTTGTGGTTATGGTTGTGGTTGTTGTTGTTGATGATTTGTCCATTCTACTGTCAGAAATTTGAAAAAAAGAAGCATGACAGACGATACAATAATGTGATGCATTAAGTTTTTCATTTTTATCTGAAGTTTCTCGTGAAAAAGAGAATAACATTGCTATAATTTGCCTCATCCTTGTTATGTTATCAGATCTAGCGAAACTACAACTATAGAATTAAGAATTTCTAAAAAAAAAAAAATGAATTCCAGTAAATTTAATCGGAGTCTTTCTACTAGTTCTGAAAAAAGTAAATACATGGACAAATCAACAATAATAGTGCATTATGCATTCTGTAATAAGATAATGAAGGAAAATTTTAATGTACACTTCTTGACAAATTTTGAATGGATGTTAAACGCATCAGAACTTTCAAAATTTAGCTAAAATAATAACATGTCTTAAGATAACACTTTAAATAACTCTGATGAATTACATTTGTCAACCAACTTATGCATCCATAATCTGAAGAAGTTTTTATAGGACAATGTCCTTCAACTGTTTCCTGATTTACCCAAAATATAACAACACTTGATGGGAACTTTGAAAACTCTTCGCAATCTGCAATAATAAAACAGCCACAACAACCAAATAAATAAATAAACAAATAAATTAGATAATATGATAACAATAATAATAATAATAATGATAACAATAATAATAATAATAATAATAATAATAATAATAATAATAATAATAATAATAATAATAATAATAATAATAGAAATTAAAACAAATAAATGAAATACACAAAATCGATAAAAATAAATATTAGAACATATACATATCGACAACTTATGTCACCTTAGTGATGTGCAAGGCCAAAAATGTGGAAACCCAAAGTGTAAATGTGGAAACCTAAAGTGTAACTGTTTGAAGTTCAAACTAATAACCAAATTTACCTAAAGTAAGAGCCAAAGACAATCTGAGGACAGAGCTATGCATGAGGGAGATACTCCTTAAATTTGAAATAATGTACAAACTTCTGCCTGCCACAGTGAATTGGAAATATATAATTCAGGCCAGTTTCTGATTATTGCCCCTCTCTGGATCCATCTTTGGACGTTTTGTAACAAATCTTGATTGTTTTATGCTAACCTAGTATCCTACAAAATCCCTGCAGTGGAGGTTTTATGTAAAAAGTTTACGGAAGAGGGATTAACACCAGATAGTGTGCTTTGACAAAGGCTCACTTAAGCCTAAGGTTCAAATGAGCTGAAATAGGCGATATGATATTTTTTTGCTGGTGAATTATTTGATACGAAAATGAAAAAAAAGCATTCAATGTATAATAAGAACATAAAAAACATTTCAAATAAAATGCAATATTGTACATTGCTTATGTGCACTCACGAAACCTTACTCTTTGTTGAGAACTTAATCTTATTTTAGCAAAGTGGTTAAAATGAACTTTGTTTCTTTCGACCAGTGCATTCTTTTAGTTATAGATATGATTGCATTTTCTTTATATCATATTATATTCTCTTGGCTGATCAACGGGAGTGGCTTTTCATTTTATTGACAGTTTGTTGATGAACTTTATTCTTCGGTATCATAGAAGGTAAATAGGGATAACAGAATTGCAGGTTGGATAACTCTGGTATTACAGCCCATTGTTCAATATAAACTCAACTCAAGATGATCTGAGTACACAGGGTAAATAATAATCAGCGACAGGCCAATATAATTATGTTCTTCAACTTGATAAATAAAAAAGAAATAAATATCTGTTATGGTGATATTGGAAATTCGAACAACGAAATTGTAAATTGAGTGATTGGATTAGTGTGGTGTCGGCCATGCCGCAATGATATAATCTATACGACGATGCCACTTATCAAATAATATCCGTAGAATTGTTGTGACAAGAGCCTCAGGAAAATTCCCCTTTTTCCTTTGATTTAATAACTGTAACACTCGCTCGGCATCAAGCCTTTATGTATTCATCATTTCTACACCTTAAATTACATTAATTGTCCTTATAAGTGACGCTGAAAATCTTTTTCTTCATAAAAATGAAATTATGTGAGACTAATTTCATACATGATTTGCTAACAGATGCGAGTTTAAGGGAAAGATATGACTTAAAAGTAAATATTTACACCAAAATACAATTTTATCTGGGAAAGGCAGGGTGATTGCTTAGAGCAAAGTGAAATTTTATTAGATTTACAGTATAAATTGCACATGATTCAATATAGACTAGAGGTCTAAAAATTGCAATGAAAACTCAAATTTAGAATACAATTTTTAGCTCAGAATTAATTTGCTTAGAATCACGTGCCTAATTATTCAGCTAAGCCCGTGAAAGATTTCTAAACTTGTAAAGGTCATCTTCATCATCAACCCAGTAACTGTTGTCAAACATTTTCATTTCTTCTAGTATTCACACTAAGTATTTATCGAGTCATAAGCTACATATGGCATGTAATAGCATTGTTAAAACAACCCATGTCATATTGCAAATCCACAGTATTATTCATGCAGTCATATTATTCTATAATTCTTTTTATTTGTATCCTCAACATTTAGTTTCTATCATCTTCAACAACAGCATGAACGTGGTCAAGGCAGAGCGCGCAAGTAATAACATAGGGCGCGGATCCAGGAAGCCGGTACATTCGTAGACCAGCATGGATAAATTTAAAATAGTATCCCTCAAATGTGGAGGGCTTAATACATATGATAAAAGAGTTAAATTATATACCTAGCTTAATGATACAAATATTGATATTATATTTATACAAGAAACTCACTATATAGAAAGCAAGCACTTCTCGCTGGTCTGGAAAATCTATACATTGTTTTTCTATTTCTATATTTAGTAGAGGTGTTACAGTTTAAAAAAAAGATTTATCTATTGATATTATCAATGTACATTAAGCGTTAAACGGAAGAAGACTACTAGTAATTCTAAAATTTGAAGACAAAATATTTACTTTAGTTAATATATATGCACCAAATCTGCCTAATGATAGAGTTACTTTTATCAGAAAAGTTTGCACATGGATTAATCAACTGTCGTACAATGTTGAAAATATGTTGATAGCAGGCAATTTTAATTGTACATTAGATACAGCAGATAGTAATGATAAAAGTATATCAGCCTTAAAAAAAAACAGAAAAAATTATGTTTGAATGATATATGGCGAAATCTTAAAATAGAACATAAATATACATTGTGTGACGGGGCAGATAAACCAAAATCTAGAATTGATTATATATTTATTTCTGTTAATTTTGTTTAAATCTGTGACTCTATAGTACTCAAAGTTATTCCAGGAAAACACTCTAATAATACAAGACTGTCTGATCATAAGTCATTGAAATTAGTCTTTGATACATGTGGTAATATTAGAGGACCGAGCTATTGGAAATTTAATTCTTCCCTTTGAACTTTCTTCAATCTATGAATAACTACTTAGACACGATTTATCTTAAAGAATTAGATCCGCATCAAAAATGGGAAATTTAAAATCGAGAATTAAATCATTTTGTATAAACTTTTCCAAAAAATAAGTAAATGTTCCAAAATTCAGATTAAAACATCGAGGAGGAAATATCTGCTATTGAAAATTCTCAGTCAAACAATATTGACATGACTAGAGGACGTCATCTAGAGACAGAATTATGTTTTAAGATTAGATTCACAAAGACAAACATAAAATGCTATAAAACAGATGCGACTCGATGATAATGTAATTATTGATGATAATAATAATATTTTAAATGAAATATGCTACTTCTACAAGACGTTACATGATTCAGAAAATATTGAAGATAACGAAATTTTGGAGTATTTGTCTAATGCAAATTGAAAGGAAACATTATCTGAGAAGAATATAAATAAATTAGATACTTTGCCTTCTCTTAAAGAATTTCAAGAGGCATTATATGAAATAAAAACAAATAAGAGTCCAGGGTTAGATGGCCTGTCACCAGAATTTTATAAACTGTTTACCTTACTCTCAAAGACTATCGATTATCTCACTTATACATAAAAAGGGGGATAAAGATCAGTTAAAGAACTATATACCTATTATTCTATATAAAAACCAATATTCAGACTCAAAATTTCAAAATCATGCAATATGTCTCGTGGAATCTGTCAAGGCTATCCAAGTTCAGCGTTAATCTTTATATTTGTAACTGAAATTCTAGCTACCCAATAAGAAACAATATAGTTATTAAAGGCTTCAATATAACGAATTGTTCTGAAAATGAAATAAAGATAATACAACATGCAGACGACTGAACATTGCCCCTTAAAAATGAATCAACTCTGGAAAACGGATAATATAACATGCAGACGACTGAACATTGCCCCTTAAAAATGAATCAACTCTGGAAAACGCATTAAAAGAAATTGAAATTTTCTGCAAAGTGTCTAGTATGAAATTAAATTTATCCAAACTGAATGCATTCCATCCGGCGGATTTAAAAATAACGAAAATATGCATACCTTTGGAGTAAAAATAAATTATACTGCTGTGAAAAGCTTGGGCATTTATATCGACCATGATAAAGAATAGTTGGATAAAATGTATTGATGACATGGAGAGACTTTTCGAATCATGGAAAACAAGAAATATTACAATATTCGGAAAATGCTGTGTAATTAATGCATCGGCAATTTCAAAAATAATTTATAACGTCTGTTTTAAGCATTCTACCTGAATTAGAAATAAAATCCATAAATAGACTTATTTTCTCTTTTAAATTAAACGAAACTCTTTGATTGGAACGATAGAACAAGGTGGAATCAATATAATAGATAAAGAGGCAGAATTTAAAGCTATTAAAGTAGCATGGATACAGAAAATAAAAGAAAGCAAACGTAAAGTCACCATATTTCTTGAAAACTTATGCCAAAAGATTGGTGTCGATTTTAACTACTTATCTGAAACTAACGAAATTAACATAATTGACTACGAAATTGTTAAGGAATTACCTTTAATTTACCAACAAATGTTCACTTATTTTAATCAATGTAAAACAATATTGAATTTAAAACAGTTGTCCACAGAATCTTTTTTATTACAACCTTTATGGAATAACAAACTCTTTCAGTTTAAAGGGAAATCACTTTGTTCCTTGAATTGGATTAATAACGGTCTAAAATATGTGAAAGACATTGTTAATAATAACGGTCTTTCTTCTCCAGACAGAATTTATAATTTTCTCGATGAGAAATATAACTGGCTATATGAATACAATGTTAAAAAAGAATATTTACCATTTTTTGATCTCACTAAATCACTTTATCTAAGTACAACAGCTAAATACAGGTCGGATTTCTATAAAAACAGAAAAAGCTCTTGCTATACCTATAAATTTTTCTACGAATTTTTAGAGATAAAAAATTCTCTACACCTATTCATCAAACCTTTTTTGAAAAATTATTTAATAAAGATAAAAAAAAACTGCTTTGAAAGGCATTTACCAGCAAAAAATAAAAATATGTGTAAAAATATTGCTGAGTTCATCTATAAACTTTTCAATGATATGCTTTCTAATAGAAATTCAGTAAGTAAATGGAACAAAGATTTGGATAGATATTGTTGCTTATGTAATAATGTAACAGAGGACAGCAAACATTTACTTTTTGAATGTAAAAATAACTTAGATGTCTAGAAAGACACTGGTAAAATACTTAGATTTGATATATCTTCGAAAACTATTGTTGTTGAGTTCTATCATGAGATTAATGAAAAAAGAATCATGTTTAACAACCTTATTTTATTGCTTTTAGAATTTACAAATATAAGATGGCATGCAGAATAAAAGGCTCAGATGAAAGATATAATGGTGTCAGATTGCATATTAAACAATCACTACATAATTATTATAATATTTTAATACAATTTCAAAAACAAAAAAAAAACCCCCACTGTGATTAATACACTCTAAAACGCACTGTAATTTGAACTATTTAGATATGTGATAATACTGTAATGTGGCCTAAAACTGTAGGAAAACAAAATATATCTATTATATTCAACAAATTATCAAACTCATAAGCCCTAAAGAACGATATTGGTTTGTAGTTGTTCACAAACTTTTGTTAATCTTTAACTAAATTTATATAGATCTTTATATACAGATGTATATGAGTGAATATGTATATACATGTATGCATTTGTATGCATATGTAATTTTTTTGTCTACATGTATCTATGTATATGTATCTGTGTATGTATATAGATGTACGTATGTATATAGATGTACGTATGAGTATATGTATGTGTGAATACATAGTTATATGCGTATGTATGTATCTGTGTAATATATGTGCTTCTATGTGTATAACTATATGTGAGTATGTGTATTTGTATATCTCAACGTGCAAGGGTGCAGTCTTTTGAATATCTATAAATAAATTAATATGATTGAATACATGAAATGTATAGTTGTATGTCGACATGTATGATGTACATATGTCATGCTTATTTATCCACACGAGTTTATATGTAAATGAATGCAAGTAAGCGCACGCATAGCTTCGCTATGTAATGCATAGACGAATCTAATCTCAACACCTACTTTTGAATGTGTTATATCGGTGCATAGGAAAGTATTCTTATATGTACTTATACTTTGTAGTTTGGCATTAATGTATGTATCCCGTATATGGAATAAGCATATATTTTGTTATTGTTTTATTCTGACCCGGGATACTATCGACCTTGTAAATGGGTTTATACAGTAAAAAAAATGTTTTAAAAAATTCTTCAACAACAGCAGCATCGTTGTTAATCACTTACTATCGTCTTTGAACCATTTGCTTGGGTTAGACTTTCAAAATGTACAAAGTAACGATCATTTCTCAAGTTGTTTAATTTACTGAAGATTGGCTTGTATCCACGGAAAAGTTATGGCAAAATAAGGATCATTTAAATCATTCGGAAAAAATAGACACGTATGACAAGAAAACCCATAATTCACTCATCAAAGTCTGGGTCTGATGATATCCTATCCAAATCTGAAAATGGAGGAACTGTCATGAGCGCCAATTAGCTGCCGCTAACGTTATTCATCCACACAATGTTGGCCTTTTTTCATATGATTGTCGCATGAAGATCGTATTTTGGCCATTCTTAGAAACGATAATTCTAGTAATTATAAGAGTTTTGAGCGAGTATTTAGAGAGTGTGTCCCATGAATACTTTGCCTTGCATTCCAACGTCATCAAAAAGACAGTTGACGATTTATCATGGAGTTTGAATGATAACTTGAACGTGATTACGATTTGGTGTAGTGATATACAGATCCCTTGAGGTATTCAATCCGTAATAAGTACCAATTAGATCTTTATAGATATCACTTTCAACTTCGAAATGAATATATCATTTTGAGGCATCTTTCAAAATAAAATTTTTCACAAAAAGGATTTGTGCAAATATGGATCATGAAAATTTGTAGGAATTACTATCCTTTGCTCATATTATTCACAAAACCTCCAAAAATTTGGAAAAATGCATGAATAAAAGTTCCGTAATGTTTTAATTTATCAATTTAAATAATCGAAAGTGAAGTTCGTCGTGCAGTATTTCTGTACTTTAGTATCTGAATAAATTTATAACAAGAGGATAAAACTCATTTAAGGGCATTCATATTGTACAGTCCCAAATTTTACAGTCACAGATATCAATACCATCTAAGACGACATATATTTTGCTATAACAATCAACCATAACAAAAAGTATTTTTGTTGTTATCTTATTTTGTTATTTGAGATTTATGGTTGAATACCTTCAAGTTTTAACATCATAAGTCTCTTTTACATCCATGACCAAGAATATGATCATCTCATCAGTGTTTTCGAAAATAAATGAATAAAAACAAATATATCGCTTATTTATGTTAAATTTCATTACTAGATAAGCAGAAAGGTATGCGTTAATGCTCATTTGAGGTTCTCGTTGTACTGAGCCCAATAACTTATGTCTTATGTAGGAACTTATAACGGAACTAGTATTTTGTTGCAGTACTATTCATAAAAACACTCCACGATGGACATGCAGGTATCACTGGACATCACACGTGAGGTTAGCCTCCTGGAAGGAGTAATCATATTCTTTTTGGTTACCCTATCTGTCATAGATACTATTGTAGAAAAATACTACGACACCATATCAAGAAATTATAGATGTCTCTCCTCTGTGTGCTTCTCTGTGGATATCAAAAATACATATAGGAAAAGCCAATAACCAAATCTTAATGAAAAAGGTTATGAAATAGTTTATGACTAAGTAAAGTATTGAATAAAGTTCTAAGAACGACAGGTCGAGCTAACTTTCAACATAAATTCTCGGTATAAATTGATATGTATCAAATTATTCTTGGAGCTCGTTAAAAATATTATACCATTTTCCCTGATGTTATATGGCAGTGGCACTCTCTACACAGTGTTTGTTCACGTTCATGTATGTATACAGTGCTGGATTATGTTTTATTGTTTGTTTGTAAGGACATTCAAGACGGGTGTGGATATGCAAACAAGAGATTGTCACCCCTCCCGGACACCCGGTATTATCTCTGAATTCCATGGGTCCTTGAATGTCCACTGCGGTACATTGTTGTTAGTGCCATAGTCATGTGATACTATTGATTTCTCATTTTTCAAATAGCATTATGGTATTAAAAAGTCGTGCGTTAAGACAAACCGATGTGGCCCAGTGGATGAGGTGTTCGGCTTGTGACCGAGAGGTCCCGAGTTCGACTACCACCGCGGGCACACCGATGTTCTTATCTTTCGGGTGAGACTGTAAAAACCGACGTCTCGCGTCACTGTAGGAGATGCACGTATAAAATACCTCACTGCTGCAAGTGGGTTCATTGCAAAATTTCTATTCCAATGCATCAGGCAGATGCGGTCATCATATACGTGAAATAATCGTGAAGTGACGTAAAACAATAATCAATCAATCAATCAATTTTCGAAAGGGTTAAAAACTCGATTAAAGATTTAGTTAGTCAATCCTAGAGTAATACAGTAGGACAGATAGTACAAGCTTGATAATGATATACTACTGTGGCACTTGCAACAGTTTACCACGATCATATAAAACATAAGATATGATCTCAGATGTCCAGAAGGAGTAAGTGTCTCCTGCTTGACTAGCTGCATCTCAACACAAACATAAAATGAATGGTAATTAAAACTACACATAAAGTGTCACATCAACATAACACCAGAACAGGGATATGACAACACTGCATGTGTCAAAGCCACACAAATAAAGATCAGAAGTATAATAACACAGCATAGAAAATAAGAAAGCCACACAAATTAAGATCAAAAGTATAATATTGCACAGAAACTGTCAAAACCATACAACGTCAGATCAAGATTATAATAACAGTAAAGTGTCACAGCCACACAAAAGATGTGGGATATAATAACATTGAGCAAGAGGTGTATGGGCCTAAATGAATTTGTTCATTAACAGACGACTGAGTGCTTGAGGAAATTCGCAGAAACATACACAAAACCAAAAAAAAAAAAAAAAAAAAAAACTCCACTCTATTGCATTTGGTTTAATGACTTATGTAGCCAGTCGGAAATAGGAGTTCAATAAAGTAAGGTACCTCTGGAACCATTGCTGCTCCCCTCCTTGACGGACATGGTACACCATACATATAAAGTTTAATCAAACGCAGGACAAAGGCGACAAACGCCGGATGAAGATCGATCATAACAGATGAGCTAATATAAAGTGTCAAATTGGCACATAAGATTAGGGATATAAGTTACGCGCAACATCACAATATCGTGACGTCAAAGTGTATCTCAACTGCAATTAATTAATTCTGTCTGAGTGCCAAACGGCGAAAGCACTCACAGAATAAACCAACACAGAATGTGGAGCTCGGGTAGCTCAGTCGGTTAGAGGGTAGAGGATGCATGACAGCTAGGTGATTCGGTATCGTAGGTCGTGGGTTCGAGTCTCCGTTGCAGGAACGAATATACGTGAAATATAGGGTGCTTTGTTAGCTGTAGTTTCATTGCGCTGTATATATATATATATATATATATATATATATATATTATATATATATATATATATATATATATATATATATATATTATATATATATATATATATATATATATATATATATATATATATATATATATATATATATATATATATATATATATATATATATATATATATATATATATATATATATATATATATATATATATATATATATATATATATATATATATATATATATATATATATATATATATATATATATATATATATATATATATATATATATATATATATATATATATATATATATATATATATATGTATGTATGTATGTATGGATGGTTGTGCTGTTTTGTTTTGTTGAAACAGGCACGTGGTTCTAGCTTCTACAGGTTGCTAGAAGTCACTTAATTCATTTTTGACATGCATAAGGATATTGAAAGAATTGTAATTAAAGTGGATGAACTTTGTACTTATTAAGCTTTCTGCATCTTTTTATTCACTTATTGTGGGCCGGCACTAGCCGGCCCATCTATTGTTTTAAGTTTGGGAAAGTTACATGCGTTTCTGCGGTACAGTACAGTCACAGTCCCAGTGGGGAATCAGATCCAGAAGACAAATAGATGTTGTTAATAAACATTTATTTAATGAAACGCAACAGGCAGCAGCATATAAGAGTGCATTAATGTAGTGTGCAGATAACCAAAAGTAGAGAATACAGCATTCATCAATTCATGGGACCATGCCGTTTACATGAAAGAGTAAAGAACGATAGAAATAAATCCGGCACTGAAATATCCGGTGAACGAGTTACCGCACTTGGCTACATTAGGATTATATTCACTGCGGAGAGAGAATGTGTCACCTCGCTGACCCAGTTTGGTAGATTTATGTAAGCGTAGTCAGAGACATGTGTATATATGTTTCTGGCGTAGTATCTTCGAGACTTTCGCTTATTTAAGTATTTAAAAAATTTTAACATTAGAATGTTTTCGGGGAAAGGGGGGGGGTGGGGGGTTTACCTTACAATTTTAGAATATTTGATGCGCTTTCTTCATAAGCAAAATTATTATTTGGTTCAGTGGCGTAGCTGCCGTTACGCCAAATACGCACGTGCGTACACATCATTTTGTCAAAAATATAGTGCCTCCTGAGAGAGAGAGAGAGAGAGAGAGAGAGAGAGAGAGAGAGAGAGAGAGAGAGAGAGAGAGAGAGAGAGAGAGAGAGAGAGGTGGTCGTTTCCTTTCCCCCAAACTCCCTGCCTTTCTTGTGCGTACACATCATTTGCACTCTTGCTACTTCTGTAAGTGGCCTTTGATTAATCATAGCGTGATGAAAGTCGTATAACATCAGGACAGGGGTATAATAACATTGTACAGAGACTGTCAAATCACAGAACACGAGATCAGAGGTATAATAACACAAACCAGAAATTGTCACAGAAACATAACATCAGGACAGGGGTATAATAACACAAAACAGAAAGTGTCACATGCTCACAATATCGGAAAAGGAGCCTAATGACACTGTTTGGAAATGTCAAAAGCATTTTTAAAACTAATAATACTTTAGTAAAATTTTAAGCCTCGAAGAAGTGATTGTATAGTGAATAAAAGTTTCAGACAAAGCTATAAGCAATCTGATACGATTATTTGGTTTCCTCGACATTGTTTTAATTTGCATTTGAAAGGTTGAAACCTTTCTAATGAAAAAATTACCATATTCTAAACTGGACCACATAAGAATATAATGGTTAACGACGCTTCAATATTGACTCCTTGTTCTTCGTGATATTTAAGATCGCAACTCTCAAAATAAGCATTTCTCCTCTGACCAAAGAGCGATAATTCATTTTTTCATTGTAGATTGTATTTGCTTCCTTGTTTCTTCACTTTCTGGAATTTATTTATTTATTCATTTATTTTTTTAATTTACTTACTTACTGATACATTTATTTTCTTGTTAATTTCTTTATATTAATCTTGTAAACAGGAGACGCTCACTCTCCCCGGACACCTGGTCTCACCCCGGAATGTTTATATGGGCAATTTCATAAATTAGCCTCCCTTGTTGGACTTGAACACTACTGATAGCTGATCAGTACTTCTTCGTTGTTTATATTTATAATAAATTGCGATTTCAAAAATGTTGACTTACATTTTATTGAGATATTCAATGAAATTTCTCTCTCTCTCTTTCTCTCTCCGCCATATTAAGTTATATTTACCGATAGTTTTCACAATGAATAAGAAATGAAGTGTCTGAAATTCCGTTTAGAGACATCACTTCAACTTAATTTTTCCATAACATAATTTTCTTTTGGAAAATATCTCTGTAGGTCTACAAAGAGTTGCGAGAGTGTTCAGTGCGACGTCTTTTACGAAAAATGCTTTAGGTGTATCCTAAAACGATGAATAGAAAGCAATTCAATGGATACCTTTTAACACTGAAACCATCCTATTTTTCATATAAAGAAACTTGGATGTGTCTATGTGATCCAGTAAATTCTCCTATTGAAGTAGAGGATTGCACTTATGGCATCATCTAATTGTGTTTATGAGTAAAGAGGCAAAGAAACAAATCATTTCAGTCTGTTTTATTGTTAGTGACCTTGAAGTTTGGCCAATTGGCTGTATATATATAAGAATCTCCTTTTCATTTGTATTCATGTCCAGAATTGGTTTATATAGGATGGAAGTTTATCATTTAGAATCCAATAATTGAAATATATTTTTATCATCAGTGACCCTAAGTTGATCTATTGACCCCAAAATATATATTTGCATCTTTCCCTTCTAAAACATCCATATACCCAAATTTGGTTTCGATATGATACAAAGAGGTTTATCATGTTGAAAATATTTGTGTGAATGATGGAAAAAGCAAACACTTATTGCCGAAGGACATACTAATAGTATTTTTGAAAATACATGAACTCTCAGATTAGAGACTAGATTTATGCGAAAAGATGGTAAAATGATTTTGAACAATTACAGTTGAACAAATAAACAAAGGCAGTCAAGTTATTCATAGAGCAGAGAAAATGTAATTATGGCAGAAAATTTATCTGCAGGCTACGAAATGTGAGGAAGAAATAAAATAAATATTTTCAAATTTGCTAAAAGAACGGTTTGAAAAATAAGAGATACAGTGGCTACTATACGTGATCTTAATCCCTTATATACAATTCTACATCATTAGAATTGTTATAGAAGAAATCGTTAAGGACATAACATAAATCACGAATGAAAATTTCATTACAATGCAAAATGTGACAGTATGACCTCCCAAGCTTTAGATGTCGTCCTCAAGACTATCTTACATGTTTATTTTTCATGTAATATTATTGTACCTAATATATGCTGGTATATATTCGAAATGCTAAAATAGTCACAACTCATGGGTCTGTATCTTCATATCTTGTTCGTGATTAACCTGCGTTTTAAAAAACCCATGCAATGACATCCCGAAAATAAATAAATGACATGTTACTTTAATAGTGAACATACACACGTTGATCGTATTGCATTCGAAGTAGAATAAATAGTAATGCATAAATGGTAACTATGGAGTGCTTAAGACTTTTAGGGTAATCATTGTTGACAGTATTTTCATGACTACATTGTCATCATATGATATATGAATCTTTTGCTATGACTATCAGATGTTTAATTGTTTGACATTTGACATTATATACTATGTGTTGAAATCATTTTATAATTTTGCTGAGAATATTTGCTACATTGAATAGAGATAATATGGCGTGATTTTACATTTTACTCACAAGGACATTTTGCCATATATTTTATACTTTTATGATATCTAGTGGTTTTATATACATTTTCTGTGTTTATATTTTTGTGCAATTGACAATCCATAAGAAAAATAGGTAGTCCATGTTGGTAGTCTCATACTTTTTATTTGTACATTATCACCACTTGTATGTTGTTCATCACCCTGCTTATATTTTACAAGTGATCATCTTTGATATAACGCTAGTGTAGTGAAAACTGTGCAGTCAACATAGATAATTATCTCTAGAAAAAAGAGGAGTTACTAGCTCAGTTATTAGGAGTTACTGGCTCTAGGTATTATTGTTCACATTGAGTATATATTCCATCTTTTGAAAACGATCCAACGCGCGTTTCTACATTTATGGCACTTATGTGATGAAACGTGTGTTCCGTGTGTGTGTTATTTGAAATTTTGTCGTTGTAGTAAATATGGTTTCAGCAGATGAACGTTTGGTAAGGACTTCAGATAGTGTTGGAAATCTTACTGAAGAAGGTCAAGAACAGTATATGGATACATGTTATAAACGTATGATGAAAATTGATGCTGGAAAGACCCTGAGAGTTTGATATTTTAGCTTGACAGTATTTTGTATGACTTATCTGTCTCTGATATTAGACAGTACAAAAAGAAAATACTGTTATTGCATCAGCAGTTTGTCAGTGAATTTAATGAAGGACTTTAATTTCTTGAGGGCGTGAAATCTCAAGATATCATCAATGGGAAAGAAAAATTACAGAATCTATATTCAAGTAGAAAGAAATGCTTCCAAAGTTTTCTCAATTCAATTCAGGACTAACTTTTGGTTTGGCTGATGTTGTATACCACAGATTGAGTAAGTGGTTCATGTGAGCAACAATTGAAGTTTAATTAGGCTTTTGCATTGACAGAAGTCGCTGCTGTTGAGGCTGAAGTAAACGCACCATCACTGACAAGTGCAACACAGGGAAATTCGGCCCAGATATGACAAAAAAATTGTAGCAAGATTCATGTCTACATCAAAAGAACAGTTACCTTGCTCAGCAACTTTTACAAGAACAAAAATTGGACTTTTTGCCTTCAGTTCCTAAACAGTACAATCTTACTGTAAATGCACGGAACCATCTGTGATGTCAAGTTTGATAACTTTTCCTCTAAAGAAGGTTTTACATTTGACAATATTTATTGCATTTGATTTTCAACCGGAATAATTTTTCTCGTTGAAAGCTAGTTTAACGTCCTCACACAAGAGTTGAACACAATGTCTGGTGAGGAGATGGATTTATCCAGAAAGTGATTTGGATCAGATTCATGCAAGTTTGCCATGAACACAAAAGCCCCCAATCTACATATCGTGCTGAGTGTTCGTCATATTTGTAAGTGTTTAGAGGATCGATATGGATGTGCAGAATTAGCAGAGGCAGCGTTGAAAGCAAACATGACTGGATTTATGTTTTGACAAACAAAGACCACAGGAAATTGTGTGACCTTGTAGATGTCTTGGCAGATGTCAGCTGCTAAATATAAATCTCTTCAGAGATTCTACTGATTGTTTGGAAACTTTCTACGCCCCTTTAAGACAGCAGACTCATCGTTTCGGTTTCCCTCATTCTCCTTTTTCCAGGAATTCCTGGGCAAAATGAAAACAGATCCCGGTCTTTGTATCCTACAAAGGAATAAAAAAAAAATACAAAAAGGTCAGCTATCCGATCACAAAAACCTGCTTTAGAGTAAGAGAAGGAACAGCAAATGTCATCTACTCAAAAGAAATGCCTTATTCACAATGCATTCCATCCTATTTTCAAATGTAGGACTTTAGAAAGATCTGTTTCAAGTGGTGTTCTTCTTATGACCATCTTGCTAAGGACTGGAAAGTGCAGATAACCTGTGACATTTATACACATAACACAGCTAGCTCTGCAAGAAGAGCAACGTGATCATATTTACACAAAATCTTATGACAAATGTCATTTTGGGTTCATGTCCTTGGTGATTTTTGTCATACAGCTTTGTCAGATGTCCTCAGTTTTCTCTTTTAAACTCGGTGATACAAAAATTAGAACTAGTTCTCAAAGTTTCTATGCCGCGTATGTTTACTAGCAAAATACGTTAAACATACAACAAACCTATAGACTCTTTCACAATAACTGTGGTATTAACATTTAAGGGAAAGAATACATAGTTACGTTTCCCGTAAAAATTATGACGCCATAATCAGATATTGATTCTGTCAGGAATACTGATTATTTATTCACCCAAGACGTCAGTACCGCATTTATTATGAAAGGGTCAATTATATTTATAGCATAGAAATAAAACCAATGAAAATACCCAAATCCATGGCATCTTTTAGAATTCTACATAAAAGATTGATATAGAAAGACGCTTTAACAAGAAATTCAAATTAATGCACAATACAACTTGTACTAACATATGTCACAGAGATAACAAAGTTGCGGCGCTCGAAAATGTTAAACAGAGTGCGATGCTATAAAATGACAATTTACCAATCTAAATGGTTTCAAATACAGATTTAGTGATAACGAGAGTAGGAACAAAACAAATTTACTTGGAATGTTTCTTGTATTGACTAAATAGAAATTGTAGTTTGACAGAATCCATTTGTAATTGCTATTTACTTTTGAAAATGGAAGGAGATCGAAGAGCGAAATACAGGCAGAAAATGATAAAATAAAAAAGTAAAAACCTCGGTGTTTTAATGAAATGAATAACTTCAGAATACGTATGTAAAAGTAGTCTATGGCTTCTGGTTTCATGACATAGCAAATTTCTGACAATAAGGTAAATTCCCTATATGATCATGAATAATATGTGTCAATGATACTGGTAACAATTAACATCAACATTAAAAGGAAAATGTTACTTTACACAACACTGATATTGATATACAATTATAAAGGTAACATAAAATGCATGTTCTACTCACACATTGAGATCCAACTCCTTCCCCAGGTCTAATAAATATTCCATAAATACCTTAACAATTACATTACACCTTTCTACATTGTATTTGTTCAATCCGACTAAGGCATGGTCAACATCATAGTTGTGAATTCAAGCAGTATTATCCTCTGGTCTCTAGTCAGACTTGTCTATCCGAGTGGTGGCCAGCATATCTAACTGAATCCACATGGAACTGAAATGACAGTGGAGGCTTCCCATTTCCCAAGTGTTGGGGTTAGGAAGTGGTAAACATCCCCAGTTCCGTAAATCTAAAGCTCTTCTTTCTAGTTTACTGCTGAGACTAGCATCTTTGTTGGTGAATCAACTGGCTGAGCCTGGGCTGGAGGAGTGTCCCCTTCTCGTGAGTTTGTACCATCTTCGTAAGCCTTAGGACTCCGTACTTCTGAACTTAACTCCACTGTTGTCTCTTGTGGACTGCCTTGATGATCTTCCTCGTTGATCACCTCGGATTACGCACCTGGGTTCGACGCAGACGTAGTGACATTTACTGGGGCTTCTCTACTGGCTTGTGTGGATGCGACTGGAGCGTATCCTGCTCCACTCTGCAATTTCTGGAGATACTGTTTCGAAACACCCTGCGACTGTACATATAAGCTTTTTGATGTTCTGGCTGAGCGGATCTAGATACAGTGTTGCCGTCTGGGTTGGTGGACTGCTGTCAGCAATTTTGATTGCAATTTCTCTCCGAAATATGCTGGCCACTGAATGTGGGTCTGCATACACATCTTTGCCCATGGTTACATTCTCCCTCAGTATACAGGAGAGTTGTGATCCCTTCTACGCTTGGATAAATGCTTTGTCAGTTCTCTAAACTCGATTTCCGGATCATCTGGCTTGTATTCAGACCTTGGTTGCTTGGGAGTTGGTTCTCCTTCATCATAATTTAGAACAAACAAATAATCCTGCTCTACTGATAGTCGCCTGCTAATACTCTTTTGTGCTCTTCATCCTGCTTCCTTTTCTGCCTGTACTCTTTCTTGCTCTGGATCCCCAGTCTTCTTCAGTCAGGTCCGTACCAGCTCTCTGGCCTTCTTAGCTGTAGTATTTTCGTAAGAGGATGGATGTGTCAAGATCCGGTGTTGTAGCATAGAACTTCCCCCGGATAAACCGGCCCGGTATAGAACTTCCCCCGGAAAAACCGACCCAGTATAAATCTTGACTCTCAGAAAAACCGACTCAGCATAGATCATCCCCCACGGATAAAACAACCCAGTATAGTTTATCCCCCTAAAATCAGTACGCTTTTACCCCATTTAGAGATAAAATCCAGTATGGTTCGAATATACAACGAGTCGATGAAACTAAATATGTATAATGCATTTTCCATGTTTATTTGACAAGACCTCATCGGATATCGGCACGTACATTGCCAGTTTTCACAATGAATAAGAAATGAAGTGTCTGAAATTCCGTTTAGAGACATCACTTCAACTTAATTTTTCCATAACATAATTTTCTTTTGGAAAATATCTCTGTAGGTCTACAAAGAGTTGCGAGAGTGTTCAGTGCGACGTCTTTTACGAAAAATGCTTTAGGTGTATCATAAAACGATGAATAGAAAGCAATTCAATGGATACCTTTTAACACTGAAACCATCCTATTTTTCATATAAAGAAACTTGGATGTGTCTATGTGATCCAGTAAATTCTCCTATTGAAGTAGAGGACTGCACTTATGGCATCATCTAATTGTGTTTATGAGTAAAGAGGCAAAGAAACAAATCATTTCAGTCTGTTTTATTGTTAGTGACCTTGAAGTTTGGCCAATTGGCTGTATATATATAAGAATCTCCTTTTCATTTGTATTCATGTCCAGAATTGGTTTATATAGGATGGAAGTTTATCATTTAGAATCCAATAATTGAAATATATTTTTATCATCAGTGACCCTAAGTTGATCTATTGACCCCAAAATATATATTTGCATCTTTCCCTTTTAAAACATCCATATACCCAAATTTGGTTTCGATATGATACAAAGAGGTTTATCATGTTGAAAATATTTGTGTGAATGATGGAAAAAGCAAACACTTATTGCCGAAGGACATACTAATAGTATTTTTGAAAATACATGAACTCTCAGATTAGAGACTAGATTTATGCAAAAAGATGGTAAAATGATTTTGAACAATTACAGTTGAACAAATAAACAAAGGCAGTCAAGTTATTCATAGAGCAGAGAAAATGTAATTATGGCAGAAAATTTATCTGCAGGCTACGAAATGTGAGGAAGAAATAAAATAAATATTTTCAAATTTGCTAAAAGAACGGTTTGAAAAATAAGAGATACAGTGGCTACTATACGTGATCTTAATCCCTTATATACAATTCTACATCATTAGAATTGTTATAGAAGAAATCGTTAAGGACATAACATAAATCACGAATGAAAATTTCATTACAATGCAAAATGTGACAGTATGACCTCCCAAGCTTTAGATGTCGTCCTCAAGACTATCTTACATGTTTATTTTTCATGTAATATTATTGTACCTAATATATGCTGGTATATATTCGAAATGCTAAAATAGTCACAACTCATGAGTCTGTATCTTCATATCTTGTTCGTGATTAACCTGCGTTTTAAAGAACCCATGCAATGACATCCCGAAAATAAATAAATGACATGTTACTTTAATAGTGAACATACACACGTTGATCGTATTGCATTCGAAGTAGAATAAATAGTAATGCATAAATGGTAACTATGGAGTGCTTAAGACTTTTAGGGGAATCATTGTTGACAGTACTGTATTTTCATGACTACATTGTCATCATATGATATATGAATCTTTTGCTATGACTATCAGATGTTTAATTGTTTGACATTTGACATTATATACTATGTGTTGAAATCATTTTATAATTTTGCTGAGAATATTTGCTACATTGAATAGAGATAATATGGCGTGATTTTACATTTTACTCACAAGGACATTTTGCCATATATTTTATACTTTTATGATATCTAGTGGTTTTATATACATTTTCTGTGTTTATATATTTTTGTGCAATTGACGATCCATAAGAAAAATAGGTAGTCCATGTTGGTAGTCTCATACTTTTTATTTGTACATTATCACCACTTGTATGTTGTTCATCACCCTGCTTATATTTTACAAGTGATCATCTTTGATATAACGCTAGTGTAGTGAAAACTGTGCAGTCAACATAGATAATTATCTCTAGAAAAAAGAGGAGTTACTAGCTCAGTTATTAGGAGTTACTGGCTCTAGGTATTATTGTTCACATTGAGTATATATTCCATCTTTTGAAAACGATCCAACGCGCGTTTCTACATTTATGGCACTTATGTGATGAAACGTGTGTTCCGTGTGTGTGTTATTTGAAATTTTGTCGTTGTAGTAAATATGGTTTCAGCAGATGAACGTTTGGTAAGGACTTCAGATAGTGTTGGAAATCTTACTGAAGAAGGTCAAGAACAGTATATGGATACATGTTATAAACGTATGATAAAAATTGATGCTGGAAAGACCCTGAGAGTTTGATATTTGAGCTTGACAGTATTTTGTATGACTTATCTGTCTCTGATATTAGACAGTACAAAAAGAAAATACTGTTATTGCATCAGCAGTTTGTCAGTGAATTTAATGAAGGACTTTAATTTCTTGAGGGCGTGAAATCTCAAGATATCATCAATGGGAAAGAAAAATTACAGAATCTATATTCAAGTAGAAAGAAATGCTTCCAAAGTTTTCTCAATTTAATTCAGGACTAACTTTTGGTTTGGCTGATGTTGTATACCACAGATTGAGTAAGTGGTTCATGTGAGCAACAACTGAAGTTTAATTAGGCTTTTGCATTGACAGAAGTCGCTGCTGTTGAGGCTGAAGTAAACGCACCATCACTGACAAGTGCAACACAGGGAAATTCGGCCCAGATATGACAAAAAATTGTAGCAAGATTCATGTCTACATCAAAAGAACAGTTACCTTGCTCAGCAACTTTTACAAGAACAAAAATTGGACTTTTTGCCTTCAGTTCCTAAACAGTACAATCTTACTGTAAATGCACGGAACCATCTGTGATGTCAAGTTTGATAACTTTTCCTCTAAAGAAGGTTTTACATTTGACAATATTTATTGCATTTGATTTTCAACCGGAATAATTTTTCTCGTTGAAAGCTAGTTTAACGTCCTCACACAAGAGTTGAACACAATGTCTGGTGAGGAGATGGATTTATCCAGAAAGTGATTTGGATCAGATTCATGCAAGTTTGCCATGAACACAAAAGCCCCCAATCTACATATCGTGCTGAGTGTTCGTCATATTTGTAAGTGTTTAGAGGATCGATATGGATGTGCAGAATTAGCAGAGGCAGCGTTGAAAGCAAACATGACTGGATTTATGTTTTGACAAACAAAGACCACAGGAAATTGTGTGACCTTGTAGATGTCTTGGCAGATGTCAGCTGCTAAATATAAATCTCTTCAGAGATTCTACTGATTGTTTGGAAACTTTCTACGCCCCTTTAAGACAGCAGACTCATCGTTTCGGTTTCCCTCATTCTCCTTTTTCCAGGAATTCCTGGGCAAAATGAAAACAGATCCCGGTCTTTGTATCCTACAAAAGAATAAAAAAAAAAACACAAAAAGGTCAGCTATCCGATCACAAAAACCTGCTTTAGAGTAAGAGAAGGAACAGCAAATGTCATCTACTCAAAAGAAATGCATTATTCACAATGCATTCCATCCTATTTTCAAATGTAGGACTTTAGAAAGATCTGTTTCAAGTGTTGTTCTTCTTATGACCATCTTGCTAAGGACTGGAAAGTGCAGATAACCTGTGACATTTATACACATAACACAGCCAGCTCTGCAAGAAGAGCAACGTGATAATATTTACACAAAATCTTATGACAAATGTCATTTTGGGTTCATGTCCTTGGTGATTTTTGTCATACAGCTTTGTCAGATGTCCTCAGTTTTCTCTTTTAAACTCGGTGATACAAAAATTAGAACTAGTTCTCAAAGTTTCTATGCCGCGTATGTTTACTAGCAAAATACGTTAAACATACAACAAACCTATAGACTCTTTCACAATAACTGTGGTATTAACATTTAAGGGAAAGAATACATAGTTACGTTTCCCGTAAAAATTATGACGCCATAATCAGATATTGATTCTGTCAGGAATACTGATTATTTATTCACCCAAGACGTCAGTACCGCATTTATTATGAAAGGGTCAATTATATTTATAGCATAGAAATAAAACCAATGAAAATACCCAAATCCATGGCATCTTTTAGAATTCTACATAAAAGATTGATATAGAAAGACGCTTTAACAAGAAATTCAAATTAATGCACAATACAACTTGTACTAACATATGTCACAGAGATAACAAAGTTGCGGCGCTCGAAAATGTTAAACAGAGTGCGATGCTATAAAATGACAATTTACCAATCTAAATGGTTTCAAATACAGATTTAGTGATAACGAGAGTAGGAACAAAACAAATTTACTTGGAATGTTTCTTGTATTGACTAAATAGAAATTGTAGTTTGACAGAATCCATTTGTAATTGCTATTTACTTTTGAAAATGGAAGGAGATCGAAGAGCGAAATACAGGCAGAAAATGATAAAATAAAAAAGTAAAAACCTCGGTGTTTTAATGAAATGAATAACTTCAGAATACGTATGTAAAAGTAGTCTATGGCTTCTGGTTTCATGACATAGCAAATTTCTGACAATAAGGTAAATTCCCTATATGATCATGAATAATATGTGTCAATGATACTGGTAACAATTAACATCAACATTAAAAGGAAAATGTTACTTTACACAACACTGATATTGATATACAATTATAAAGGTAACATAAAATGCATGTTCTACTCACACATTGAGATCCAACTCCTTCCCCAGGTCTAATAAATATTCCATAAATACCTTAACAATTACATTACACCTTTCTACATTGTATTTGTTCAATCCGACTAAGGCATGGTCAACATCATAGTTGTGAATTCAAGCAGTATGTTCCTCTGGTCTCTAGTCAGATTTGTCTATCCGAGTGGTGGCCAGCATATCTAACTGAATCCACATGGAACTGAAATGACAGTGGAGGCTTCCCATTTCCCAAGTGTTGGGGTTAGGAAGTGGTAAACATCCCCAGTTCCGTAAATCTAAAGCTCTTCTTTCTAGTTTACTGCTGAGACTAGCATCTTTGTTGGTGAATCAACTGGCTGAGCCTGGGCTGGAGAAGTGTCCCCTTCTCGTGAGTTTGTACCATCTTCGTAAGCCTTAGGACTCCGTACTTCTGAACTTAACTCCACTGTTGTCTCTTGTGGACTGCCTTGATGATCTTCCTCGTTGATCACCTCGGATTACGCACCTGGGTTCGACGCAGACGTAGTGACATTTACTGGGGCTTCTCTACTGGCTTGTGTGGATGCGACTGGAGCGTATCCTGCTCCACTCTGCAATTTCTGGAGATACTGTTTCGAAACACCTTGCGACTGTACATATAAGCTTTTTGATGTTCTGGCTGAGCGGATCTAGATACAGTGTTGCCGTCTGGGTTGGTGGACTGCTGTCAGCAATTTTGATTGTAATTTCTCTCCGAAATATGCTGGCCACTGAATGTGGGTCTGCATACACATCTTTGCCCATGGTTACATTCTCCCTCAGTATACAGGAGAGTTGTGATCCCTTCTACGCTTGGATAAATGCTTTGTCAGTTCTCTAAACTCGATTTCCGGATCATCTGGCTTGTATTCAGACCTTGGTTGCTTGGGAGTTGGTTCTCCTTCATCATAATTTAGAACAAACAAATAATCCTGCTCTACTGATAGTCGCCTGCTAATACTCTTTTGTGCTCTTCATCCTGCTTCCTTTTCTGCCTGTACTCTTTCTTGCTCTGGATCCCCAGTCTTCTTCAGTCAGGTCCGTACCAGCTCTCTGGCCTTCTTAGCTGTAGTATTTTCGTAAGAGGATGGATGTGTCAAGATCCGGTGTTGTAGCATAGAACTTCCCCCGGATAAACCGGCCCGGTATAGAACTTCCCCCGGAAAAACCGACCCAGTATAAATCTTGACTCTCAGAAAAACCGACTCAGCATAGATCATCCCCCACGGATAAAACAACCCAGTATAGTTTATCCCCCTAAAATCAGTACGCTTTTACCCCATTTAGAGATAAAATCCAGTATGGTTCGAATATACAACGAGTCGATGAAACTAAATATGTATAATGCATTTTCCATATTTATTTGACAAGACCTCATCGGATATCGGCACGTACATTGCCAGTTTTCACAATGAATAAGAAATGAAGTGTCTGAAATTCCGTTTAGAGACATCACTTCAACTTAATTTTTCCATAACATAATTTTCTATTGGAAAATATCTCTGTAGGTCTACAAAGAGTTGCGAGAGTGTTCAGTGCGACGTCTTTTACGAAAAATGCTTTAGGTGTATCCTAAAACGATGAATAGAAAGCAATTCAATGGATACCTTTTAACACTGAAACCATCCTATTTTTCATATAAAGAAACTTGGATGTGTCTATGTGATCCAGTAAATTCTCCTATTGAAGTAGAGGACTGCACTTATGGCATCATCTAATTGTGTTTATGAGTAAAGAGGCAAAGAAACAAATCATTTCAGTCTGTTTTATTGTTAGTGACCTTGAAGTTTGGCCAATTGGCTGTATATATATAAGAATCTCCTTTTCATTTGTATTCATGTCCAGAATTGGTTTATATAGGATGGAAGTTTATCATTTAGAATCCAATAATTGAAATATATTTTTATCATCAGTGACCCTAAGTTGATCTATTGACCCCAAAATATATATTTGCATCTTTCCCTTTTAAAACATCCATATACCCAAATTTGGTTTCGATATGATACAAAGAGGTTTATCATGTTGAAAATATTTGTGTAAATGATGGAAAAAGCAAACACTTATTGCCGAAGGACATACTAATAGTATTTTTGAAAATACATGAACTCTCAGATTAGAGACTAGATTTATGCGAAAAGATGGTAAAATGATTTTGAACAATTACAGTTGAACAAATAAACAAAGGCAGTCAAGTTATTCATAGAGCAGAGAAAATGTAATTATGGCAGAAAATTTATCTGCAGGCTACGAAATGTGAGGAAGAAATAAAATAAATATTTTCAAATTTGCTAAAAGAACGGTTTGAAAAATAAGAGATACAGTGGCTACTATACGTGATCTTAATCCCTTATATACAATTCTACATCATTAGAATTGTTATAGAAGAAATCGTTAAGGACATAACATAAATCACGAATGAAAATTTCATTACAATGCAAAATGTGACAGTATGACCTCCCAAGCTTTAGATGTCGTCCTCAAGACTATCTTACATGTTTATTTTTCATGTAATATTATTGTACCTAATATATGCTGGTATATATTCGAAATGCTAAAATAGTCACAACTCATGGGTCTGTATCTTCATATCTTGTTCGTGATTAACATGCGTTTTAAAGAACCCATGCAATGACATCCCGAAAATAAATAAATGACATGTTACTTTAATAGTGAACATACACACGTTGATCGTATTGCATTCGAAGTAGAATAAATAGTAATGCATAAATGGTAACTATGGAGTGCTAAAGACTTTTAGGGGAATCATTGTTGACAGTACTGTATTTTCATGACTACATTGTCATCATATGATATATGAATCTTTTGCTATGACTATCAGATGTTTAATTGTTTGACATTTGACATTATATACTATGTGTTGAAATCATTTTATAATTTTGCTGAGAATATTTGCTACATTGAATAGAGATAATATGGCGTGATTTTACATTTTACTCACAAGGACATTTTGCCATATATTTTATACTTTTATGATATCTAGTGGTTTTATATACATTTTCTGTGTTTATATATTTTTGTGCAATTGACAATCCATAAGAAAAATAGGTAGTCCATGTTGGTAGTCTCATACTTTTTATTTGTACATTATCACCACTTGTATGTTGTTCATCACCCTGCTTATATTTTACAAGTGATCATCTTTGATATAACGCTAGTGTAGTGAAAACTGTGCAGTCAACATAGATAATTATCTCCAGAAAAAAGAGGAGTTACTAGCTCAGTTATTAGGAGTTACTGGCTCTAGGTATTATTGTTCACATTGAGTATATATTCCATCTTTTGAAAACGATCCAAAGCGCGTTTCTACATTTATGGCACTTATGTGATGAAACGTGTGTTCCGTGTGTGTGTTATTTGAAATTTTGTCGTTGTAGTAAATATGGTTTCAGCAGATGAACGTTTGGTAAGGACTTCAGATAGTGTTGGAAATCTTACTGAAGAAGGTCAAGAACAGTATATGGATACATGTTATAAACGTATGATGAAAATTGATGCTGGAAAGACCCTGAGAGTTTGATATTTTAGCTTGACAGTATTTTGTATGACTTATCTGTCTCTGATATTAGACAGTACAAAAAGAAAATACTGTTATTGCATCAGCAGTTTGTCAGTGAATTTAATGAAGGACTTTAATTTCTTGAGGGCGTGAAATCTCAAGATATCATCAATGGGAAAGAAAAATTACAGAATCTATATTCAAGTAGAAAGAAATGCTTCCAAAGTTTTCTCAATTCAATTCAGGACTAACTTTTGGTTTGGCTGATGTTGTATACCACAGATTGAGTAAGTGGTTCATGTGAGCAACAATTGAAGTTTAATTAGGCTTTTGCATTGACAGAAGTCGCTGCTGTTGAGGCTGAAGTAAACGCACCATCACTGACAAGTGCAACACAGGGAAATTCGGCCCAGATATGACAAAAAAATTGTAGCAAGATTCATGTCTACATCAAAAGAACAGTTACCTTGCTCAGCAACTTTTACAAGAACAAAAATTGGACTTTTTGCCTTCAGTTCCTAAACAGTACAATCTTACTGTAAATGCACGGAACCATCTGTGATGTCAAGTTTGATAACTTTTCCTCTAAAGAAGGTTTTACATTTGACAATATTTATTGCATTTGATTTTCAACCGGAATAATTTTTCTCGTTGAAAGCTAGTTTAACGTCCTCACACAAGAGTTGAACACAATGTCTGGTGAGGAGATGGATTTATCCAGAAAGTGATTTGGATCAGATTCATGCAAGTTTGCCATGAACACAAAAGCCCCCAATCTACATATCGTGCTGAGTGTTCGTCATATTTGTAAGTGTTTAGAGGATCGATATGGATGTGCAGAATTAGCAGAGGCAGCGTTGAAAGCAAACATGACTGGATTTATGTTTTGACAAACAAAGACCACAGGAAATTGTGTGACCTTGTAGATGTCTTGGCAGATGTCAGCTGCTAAATATAAATCTCTTCAGAGATTCTACTGATTGTTTGGAAACTTTCTACGCCCCTTTAAGACAGCAGACTCATCGTTTCGGTTTCCCTCATTCTCCTTTTTCCAGGAATTCCTGGGCAAAATGAAAACAGATCCCGGTCTTTGTATCCTACAAAAGAATAAAAAAAAAAAAACACAAAAAGGTCAGCTATCCGATCACAAAAACCTGCTTTAGAGTAAGAGAAGGAACAGCAAATGTCATCTACTCAAAAGAAATGCATTATTCACAATGCATTCCATCCTATTTTCAAATGTAGGACTTTAGAAAGATCTGTTTCAAGTGGTGTTCTTCTTATGACCATCTTGCTAAGGACTGGAAAGTGCAGATAACCTGTGACATTTATACACATAACACAGCTAGCTCTGCAAGAAGAGCAACGTGATCATATTTACACAAAATCTTATGACAAATGTCATTTTGGGTTCATGTCCTTGGTGATTTTTGTCATACAGCTTTGTCAGATGTCCTCAGTTTTCTCTTTTAAACTCGGTGATACAAAAATTAGAACTAGTTCTCAAAGTTTCTATGCCGCGTATGTTTACTAGCAAAATACGTTAAACATACAACAAACCTATAGACTCTTTCACAATAACTGTGGTATTAACATTTAAGGGAAAGAATACATAGTTACGTTTCCCGTAAAAATTATGACGCCATAATCAGATATTGATTCTGTCAGGAATACTGATTATTTATTCACCCAAGACGTCAGTACCGCATTTATTATGAAAGGGTCAATTATATTTATAGCATAGAAATAAAACCAATGAAAATACCCAAATCCATGGCATCTTTTAGAATTCTACATAAAAGATTGATATAGAAAGACGCTTTAACAAGAAATTCAAATTAATGCACAATACAACTTGTACTAACATATGTCACAGAGATAACAAAGTTGCGGCGCTCGAAAATGTTAAACAGAGTGCGATGCTATAAAATGACAATTTACCAATCTAAATGGTTTCAAATACAGATTTAGTGATAACGAGAGTAGGAACAAAACAAATTTACTTGGAATGTTTCTTGTATTGACTAAATAGAAATTGTAGTTTGACAGAATCCATTTGTAATTGCTATTTACTTTTGAAAATGGAAGGAGATCGAAGAGCGAAATACAGGCAGAAAATGATAAAATAAAAAAGTAAAAACCTCGGTGTTTTAATGAAATGAATAACTTCAGAATACGTATGTAAAAGTAGTCTATGGCTTCTGGTTTCATGACATAGCAAATTTCTGACAATAAGGTAAATTCCCTATATGATCATGAATAATATGTGTCAATGATACTGGTAACAATTAACATCAACATTAAAAGGAAAATGTTACTTTACACAACACTGATATTGATATACAATTATAAAGGTAACATAAAATGCATGTTCTACTCACACATTGAGATCCAACTCCTTCCCCAGGTCTAATAAATATTCCATAAATACCTTAACAATTACATTACACCTTTCTACATTGTATTTGTTCAATCCGACTAAGGCATGGTCAACATCATAGTTGTGAATTCAAGCAGTATGTTCCTCTGGTCTCTAGTCAGATTTGTCTATCCGAGTGGTGGCCAGCATATCTAACTGAATCCACATGGAACTGAAATGACAGTGGAGGCTTCCCATTTCCCAAGTGTTGGGGTTAGGAAGTGGTAAACATCCCCAGTTCCGTAAATCTAAAGCTTTTCTTTCTAGTTTACTGCTGAGACTAGCATCTTTGTTGGTGAATCAACTGGCTGAGCCTGGGCTGGAGGAGTGTCCCCTTCTCGTGCGTTTGTACCATCTTCGTAAGCCTTAGGACTCCGTACTTCTGAACTTAACTCCACTGTTGTCTCTTGTGGACTGCCTTGATGATCTTCCTCGTTGATCACCTCGGATTACGCACCTGGGTTCGACGCAGACGTAGTGACATTTACTGGGGCTTCTCTACTGGCTTGTGTGGATGCGACTGGAGCGTATCCTGCTCCACTCTGCAATTTCTGGAGATACTGTTTCGAAACACCCTGCGACTGTACATATAAGCTTTTTGATGTTCTGGCTGAGCGGATCTAGATACAGTGTTGCCGTCTGGGTTGGTGGACTGCTGTCAGCAATTTTGATTGCAATTTCTCTCCGAAATATGCTGGCCACTGAATGTGGGTCTACATACACATCTTTGCCCATGGTTACATTCTCCCTCAGTATACAGGAGAGTTGTGATCCCTTCTACGCTTGGATAAATGCTTTGTCAGTTCTCTAAACTCGATTTCCGGATCATCTGGCTTGTATTCAGACCTTGGTTGCTTGGGAGTTGGTTCTCCTTCATCATAATTTAGAACAAACAAATAATCCTGCTCTACTGATAGTCGCCTGCTAATACTCTTTTGTGCTCTTCATCCTGCTTCCTTTTCTGCCTGTACTCTTTCTTGCTCTGGATCCCCAGTCTTCTTCAGTCAGGTCCGTACCAGCTCTCTGGCCTTCTTAGCTGTAGTATTTTCGTAAGAGGATGGATGTGTCAAGATCCGGTGTTGTAGCATAGAACTTCCCCCAGATAAACCGGCCCGGTATAGAACTTCCCCCGGAAAAACCGACCCAGTATAAATCTTGACTCTCAGAAAAACCGACTCAGCATAGATCATCCCCCACGGATAAAACAACCCAGTATAGTTTATCCCCCTAAAATCAGTACGCTTTTACCCCATTTAGAGATAAAATCCAGTATGGTTCGAATATACAACGAGTCGATGAAACTAAATATGTATAATGCATTTTCCATGTTTATTTGACAAGACCTCATCGGATATCGGCACGTACATTGCCAGTTTGAAATTGAAATTTTCAAAAATCTGATCCCTTCAAGTTTTTCGAGGAGTATGATTGACGAGAAGCTGTTTTTATCTTGGGAAGCTCTTATTAGTATTTGTATAAGAATCATACGATGCTGCATACCTACATATATATTTACATACAAGCCTCTCTCACATATATGTACCGTCGGTATTATGCACACGTAATCGAAGATTAGGGATATGTAATTTCTCTTCTGTCTGTTAGTTTGTCTGTCTGTATGTCCGCAAAACCTTACCCATAACTTTTGAATGGTATGTGACAGAGCTTCCATCTTTCACACGAGGAATCCTTGTGATAAGACTTTTCCACTTGGTATATTTGAGCATCGTCTTCTTTTGAAAATCTTACATCTTGTTCATAACTTTTGATTTGTAAGTGATAGGGTGTTCATCTTGTGTATTCCTTGTAGAAAGACCTTACCACTGATATCAACTATTTTTACCTTGTGACTCCGACTTTGGCATATCTGACATACTTTTTAAAGGCTTAAACCTTGGTCAGAGCTTTCGAACAGTAAGCGATATGGATTTCATATTTCACATGTGTATTCTTTGTGTCAGTACCTTTTACTGGTAGCAACATTTTACCCTCGTGACCTTGGCCTTCGCTTTTGACATAATTCTGCTAAACTTGAGTAGTAAATGAAAGACCTTTTATATTTCACATGAGTATTCCTAATGGCATGTGCTTATAGTTGGCTCCATACTTTTGACCTTGACCTCCTAGTTTCACCTACTATAGAATAATAGTTTGTATTTGATAAATGGAGCAATTCGTGCTTCACAAACACATCTTGTCTATTTTGATGTTGTTTTATGTCGTAAAGATATTGTAGACATATTTGCATATTTGCATATTTGCACTATCATTCGGATAGATCTGTGGCGAAATGTTGTTGATCAAGGCGAACAAATATGGTCCCTTCTTTGAAGTGTTTTTGTTTTTGGTTTTCTTTTTTGTTTTTTGTGTCATTGTGCCATAAGAATTTTAACACCAAAACCATGAAAACAACCAAAGGCAAACGATTTCAGTGATTGAAACCTTTTTCTCAATACCAAATCTGTTCTACTCTAAAACAAATTGAGATCTAAAATATGACATTGAATATTGACGCAATGATACTGAAATTATTCCAGTGATTTTGCTCAATAATCATATATCTTATTTTCACTTTTTGCTGTGTATTTGATATAATCTACACCATTAATGTAAAAATGATGGATAAATCCAAACTGTGAGTCCGAAAATCATGAAACCAAAGGACATACAAAATCAGTGAAATTGAAAACCAAGTAGAAAATAACGAAAATGTCTATTTGAAGAGCATATGTGAACCCCTATGATGGAGTGAGATCAGGTGACCGAAACGAGTGAGCATCTCCTGCTTGCTAGCAACACCCGTCCCATATATACAGTAGAAAGCCTCAAATCATGTTAAGGCCAGAGGCGGGAGTCAAATTTTTTAATATCTCCGCGTTGAACCCCGTCCGTGTACGATAACCGGCAGAAGTTCCGTTTTGACTCCGTTCTTTACTTTGACGCTATACAGAATTCTTGAGGTTAGATAACCACAAATGGTATAAATCATTGGGCGTATCCCTGACAACATGCCGCCAAAGCTTCCTCGATCGAGAAAGGTTAGATTTCAGTCAATAAATCAACATAAAAAAAAAAAACAACAAATTTTATCGCTAACAAAGCGTCAGTGCAAAATAGTGTTGAGGGTGATCAGAATAATAACATCAGTGGCGGTGATCATACATGTAAAAGGGAAAATGACGATACATACGTCGCAGCTGAATTTGTAGAACATGACGTAATACAGCCTCTCGATCATGTAGATGATGATAACTCTAATGACAGTGACGGTGAAATTAATGATGGTATTGTAATAAATGTAGAACATATATACTTTTTAATTTATTGCACCATATGTGCATTTCGACAAATTATGTCTCTTCAGTGGTGCTCGTGGCCAAATGATTGGAATTCTCAAAATATATAAATATTTGAAGAGCAGTGTTGAAACCAAAATGACTGAAAAGTGAACCAAAGAATCTATCTAAGGACAGAGCTATGCATGAGGGAGATAAACATGGAATTGGAAAGATGGAAGGCGTGTTGTAGAATTCGATACTTTGTGTGCCAACCATGAGAAAGGGTGTTCATACTGCAGTGAGACGTTATCGCTTTCTAATATATGCTCTGAAAGAAGGTATGAATACGGTTCCGTGCTGTACATAAAATGCAGCAAGGGGCATATAAAGACAGTACCAACGGGGAAGAGGCACATGGATCCAGAGTCCACCAGCACAAAATCAAGAGAGCTAGTGTGAGATGTAAACACTAAAGTAGGCTTTATGATAAGTTTTGTTTTTAGAGCAAAAAAGAGGATCAGGGAGGTCCTACAATTTATCAGGTTTTATCATTTTTGTTTAACCTAACACCAAGAAGATGAAGGGGTATATTGGCTTTCGCCATATCTGTCTGTCCGTGTTTCTGTTTGTAGAGAAGGAATTTCTGGCAAATGTATCATTATAACCCCGCAACGACAACCCCCCCCCCCCGCAATAAAGTTGGGGGGATATACTATAATAACCATGTCCGGCTATCCGTCCGTCCATCCGTCAGTGGGTTTCACGGAAGTTGTAAGCGATAGATCTTTACAGCTGAAATAAGTATTCATATATATGCATACGCATAATTTATAAAGTTGTCTCAAAATCGAATATCATATTTTCAGATGAATGATGAACTCCTGTTGTTACCTGGGAAAATCACACAACATAGAGCAGATCAAAATGACAGAAAGAGGGTGAGAGATCGAGAGCTGCAACAGAGTGTGGAATACAAAAGAAGCCGTATGCAGAAGAAGGAGGTCAGACTTAGCCATCAAGCTTCATGTGAGACCAGGGAATGAACGACTTACAAGTCAGGCGTTGATCTGAACAACAACACCAGTGATGATACAACGAGATACCAGAACCTGCAGCAGAGCCAAGGATTACGAAGATACCTCCTGGAGAATATTCCTTTATCTATTTTGACTTAGAGACCACAGGACTTAGTAAGTTGCCTTTATCATATAATCTGTATAGAGTTGTGTATATATACAGATAGCTTACTGTGTTATTGTGTTAGTGAGGCCCATCGCAAATGGCTAAGTTCAAATTAATCAAAATGCGGTGTTTGCAATTTTGGCATCAATAATTTATCGGGAAATATTTTTAACATGTAAATCAAAATCATATCATTAGAATATTCATTTTGTTTTCTTCTCATTTCTCAAATTTCATCTCATTTGGAGTAGAAATAAAGAAATTAGGGCAATTTAAAAATAGCTAAAATGATTAAAATATCTAACGATACCGCAGCGGTACAGCGAGATGTTTATTTTGCCTTATAATTGACGGCGCGCTTAGAATCAATTAGCATAAAAGCGGTATGTTCACTGGCGTTGTTCGGGGTCACAGTTGTATCAAATCCAGTGAGGTGAGGTTTTTCAGGTAGATACGTCCATTACCTGTAAACAGCTGATCGCCGAAGCGAAAACGATGTGCGATGCGGGCACACGTAAGTTTTATATATATATAATTTTCAGTTTTTAATTTATTTCTACCGGCCCATAATATGCGATAAGTATGTTTCCCCCGATTCATTTGATACCATTTTTATGAAATATACCTAGAAATGACTACAAACATTTGAAAATAAAAAGATAGCGTCTTCCTCTTTGCCAAAAACAACGGTCCGCCATATTGTTTTTACGAGTCATTTGATTACATCGATATAGATAGTAAACAATCGTACATTATATAGTTCTCAAATAAGAGAACACATAACGAAAACAATGTCTATAGAAGTAATTATGATTATCTTATTTGTGAAAAAATTACCCCGTAGCTATTATTTACAAAGTTTTATTTCTCAAAAGTTTCATTTCATCATTCTTGATGCAATTTAAAGAACAGCGTGGGCGCGTGGGCTAATACTTACCATGGACGATTTTTGTATTCGAATTGATAATTATTTGTATTTACATTAATTAAATATTTGACGATTTCATATAGTTTAATGTAATTTTGTAGCTCTATTAATACGATTTTACACGTGTTTCCTCTGACTCGGGGCGACCTCCACGTATTGTCGTATAGAATTATGTACAGAAATACACATTTCAATGTAATAAATACCAAGGCATATATTGTGCGATGAAATAAGACATCATTTCATCATTGAGTTTACATTGACACCGCTGTTTACAACTTCAGACTTATATTTTAATTGTAGATAAGTCTAGACCTCTGCGAAAGGAAAGGGGGGGGGGGGGGTAATTTAGCATATTTAAGGCAGACATTTTTTGTTAAAGGAAAAATGACGAGACTAAGAGCCTCATTCAAATGATTTGGTTTTAATCTTCTTTAATTAATTTTGGTATTTATATCAGTGGCGAATCCAGAATTTCCGAAATGGGAGGGAGGCGCACAAGTGAAAGTCCAATATAAACCAAAATACTCTGCCAATTTAGGGGCGAAATCTGAAGATCTAGGGCGATCACCTGTCACCTGTGCGGCTAAATTATTACGTAATATCACCTCAAACGGCTGTCTGACCCAGCAAATATCAACCTTCATTTCGTACATTTTAACAGCTTTCAAGATATTAATTAGCGATCTTAATAAACTGGGTATTCATATTAATGAAAGACAAGGACTAATTATCAGGTTTCCTGTTAATTGTGGATTATCATGAAGGAGACATAAAGAACAGGACTTGAAATCAACCAAACTTTACGACAATATGTATTTATGAAGAGTTTATTTTTGAGATTATAACACTCTTATTAAAAGTTTTCATGTTTTTAAAATAATGAATATAATACATATAGTAGATTAATATAAAAACTAAGCTATACTATGATAAATTAAAAGGTATGTGATATTTTTCACATTTTTTAAAAGAGTTACCCGCCCCTGATTTAGGTAAAAATATTTTTGCTTATAAAGAGCTTATTTTTTGTCATACAATCTAAATTCCTTCAGATATCCTTATAAGTAACCATTTTAAATAAGTTTTTACATTATTATGAATCGTTGTATAAGTTTTTAGAAAAATGACCTTGGACATTTGGACTTCGTCATTTTCATCAAAGTAAAAAAGCATTCTTCGTCAAGTGTAAGAGATTATATTTGAGATGATAAGACTTACAACCAATGTTTTTATCTTTTTTCGTAATACCTGTAGTACATAAAGTAGATTAATATAAATAAATCACAAATTTAATGCATAACTAATTAAGTTATACACTCATAAAACTGCGAGGTTGTGCATTTTCATTTGTTTGAAAAAGGTGTGAAAATGCAATATTGTCCATTTTCAGATCCTCATATCTTGTAAAGTACTCGAGATAAATCAATGAAATTTTCAGAGTTTGTTGACTATAAAATATGCTTTGTAACTTACTTAGTTTTTGGTATATTGTGATACCAGTAAATTATTTATAGGTATCTAAAAAGTGTATCTCATGTGTTTTTAAGGAAAGGGTTTGGGCCTCCCTAATTGTGTCAAAATGGGTGTGCGGGGATGCCCTTGTTTTATCAATGCGGTGAATTTCACATGTGATTTTCTATCATTGTGGTGAGTTTCAAATGTGGTATCAAAAGAATTTGATAAGAATTTTTGTTTTCTTTAGTGTTTATGAAACTAGCTGTTTGTTTTATGTTTGAGCAAAAAGATCAAGGATATATAACTTACGACTTTTATTATATAATATCGTATGAAAATAATAATTCATTTAAAATCTCTGAATATAGAATATGCTGTATATAGTATGCTTGACTGATTGGCAGACTGGTTATGACTGGCTATTTATCATTGGCTGTGAGTGGCTTGTTATGGCTCACTTGCTGCAACTGGCTGTCCTGCAGGCTAGCTGCTCGTTGACCATGTTGTCTCGATGACTAACTGACTCGAGCAGAGAGAATCGATTCAAGTTATACCTACTGTCTGTCTGTCTGTTTTTCTGATGTATATATATTTATAGTCACACTTTACTAACAAAGCTTCTGTAGGCTACATATGTATTTATCGAACACTGCATGATCTGGTTATTTTTCTCTTGTACAGGCAAGGACAGTCACATAACACAGATAGCCGCTATGAACGGCGGTAACAACAGAGGACATGCCACATCAAAGCATTTCTATCTCATCCGTATGTGACAAGATTGTGTATGATAAAATGAAGTCAGATAATATGTGTTCAATGCAAGTTCTGTTGCAGAAAAATGCTGTATCAAAACTAACAATGAGCAAAATAGCGGGTTCAGGACTGAACATGTGTCACCTTAGACTGGCCAACAGACGAGACCCGATGAATGGCATAAAGTATGTGTTAGAGAAAAAAGATGGAATGCCAAGGGTAACATGTAATTCGAAGATAATATCATGCGGCCATGTGGTAACTGGTGACCTCAATATAGTCCATAACAGGAAATTACGAGACCTCCTGAAGAAAGGTCCTAAATATAGAGAGTCCCGTTCGTTCACATGGCGTGAAAATTTCAAAATCATTATGGATGCATGCCAGGAATATGCCAGGAGATGGTCAAAAAGGGAAGAAGTGGAGCCTGACACTCTCTCCGAGTGGATGAAATCCATCGGAGAACTACTCAAAAGAAGAATATGGCGTCTCAGGCATTCGGTAAGAACCAAACATGAGTCTTTATCTAATGACCCTGATGTAGCCAGAGAACTCTCTGAACTCCACGAACAATTTATTATTGTCCCAGCTGACAAAGCAGCAAACAGTTATACCTTCGTTTGCAAAAGATTTTACATTAATTGTCTGTTAGTGGAACTTGGATTACACTCTGCACCTGGAAATCCAACATACACACAAACAAATTTATCTATTTCTGAAATACTTCAAAACCACAAATCTGTACTCGAGTCTTTTGGAATTACTACAACAAACTCTGACCTTGAATTAACTTATATTTATTGGATTCCAAAAATGCACAAAACCCCTTACAAACATCGTTTCATTGCTGGTTCTTCCAAGTGTACCACCAAACCTCTATCCATATTGCTAACGAAGATATTGACACACATCAAGCATGGTCTTCAAATTTACTGTGATACTGCATACTCCAGAAGCGGAATAAATCAGATGTGGATCCTCAAGAATTCTAAAGAACTTTTAGAGAATCTAAAATCTCCGAAATTTAATAATATTTTCAGCATCTAATCTTTTGACTTCTCCACGCTCTACACTACAATTCCGCATCAAAAGCTCAAAAACAGACTTGCTACAATTATTCGAATTTCTTTTTTCCATACAAATGGAAATCGTAGATATAAATATCTTCTCATTGGGCGGGAAGATACATATTTTGTAAAAGAACACTCTGATGCAAAACACAAGTAAACCGAAGATCAAATCATCAAAATGCTGGAATTTTAAATAGACAATATTTTCATGGTGTTTGGAGGGAACATTTTTCAGCAAATCATTGGCATTCCCATGGGAACTAACTGCGCCCCTCTTCTTGCTGACATTTTCTTATATTCGTATGAGGCAGAATTTATTCAAAACATGCTCTCCACAGGCAGAGAAAGCCTTGCATCTCAGTTTAATTTTACGTATAGATATATAGACGACGTATTGTCAATCAATAATCCTAACTTTAAGGATTACATACATGAAATCTATCCCCATGAACTTGAGATAAAAGAGACAACCGACAACAATAATTCCGCTTCGTATCTGGATATATTTTTAACTTTCGACAGTAATTGTCATTTGGACACCTCTCTGTATGAAAAACGTGACGATTTTAACTTCCAAATAACTAACTTTCCGTTTCTTAGCAGCAATATCCCGTCCTCACCTGCCTATGGAGTTTTTATATCTTAACTTATAAGGTACGCAAGAGCCTGCTCTCTATACGACGGTTTTATTCCAAGGGCCAAACGACTGGCCACTAAGTTGCTCATGCAGGGATATGTTAAAGAACGTCTGAAATCGTCACTGAGGAAGTTCCACAGTCGCTATGGGGATCTTGTACGAAAATATGATTTGCCTCTTTCTAGAATGATTGATAATATTCTGGAATGCGACTAAATGACCTGTTCAGTGAACACCAAATATGACTTTGTATACCAGTTTTGTATTTTCGTATGTACAATTAGGAAACCAAAACTCTTGATTTTGACATGTTTCTGAAGAACTGCTGTGACGGGTGATGCGTGCAAACAGGAGACGCTTACTCTCCCCGGGCACCTGGTCTCACCTAGGAATTTTTCAGTATTTTGGGGTTCACAACAGTTTCTTTTTGAAACTTACACGATTTTGTATCTGTCCTTGGACTCTGAGAATGATTAACGGTTTGGTACTTCTTCGATATTGATACAACACATATTCCCACTTTCAGCTTGAAAGTGCATTTGAGTAGGTTGATATGGTTTGATATGTCAGTGTTATTTTTATGACTCTGTTACTCTGTGGTAAAACCATTTACCTTGACCATAACGTTTGAACCAAGACAGAGACTTCATATTTGGCATGCATACTCTACTTATAGAACCCTTACAAATGACACCAGGGTTGATAACCTTGACTGTTACGTTTGTTCTAAAAGTAGCCATTATTGTTCTTCATGCCACCAGGGGCATTAGTGCTTCACAAACATTTCTTGTTATGTACATGATTATACACCATCTGCACATGTACATGTATATGTCTCAAAATGCTGTAATGTGCGATCAGAATGTATGAAAATGAAACATTAAGAAAGAAGTACACTTGTATTTGTTTGTATCCTTTCTGTCATGAATTTTCAAATGAAACATTTTCATTACAGATTCTAGAACCTGAGTAGTCATCTTTATTTTCTATAGCCGGAAACCGAGGGATTGAAACATACAAAACACCAAGAAAAATGTAAAATACGAAAGAACTGATGCACTGTCACTGTGACACTAACAATACAGTATCACGGTGGACATCCATGGACCCCTGCAAACCAGAGGTGGGACCAGGTGCCCGGGAGGAGTCAGCGTCCCCTGCTTGGCTAGCCGCACCCGCCATGAATGCCGGCGGCAAAAGGCATAATAACACTTGAGTCAATCCCATTGTTAGTCACACTTCAATGCTCATATAAATCATGATTCATAACCTGAGTAGTCATTATAATTCTTTAAGAAAAGGAAATGAATTAATTGAAACCCCTGTTCAAAGGGAGTCTGAAAAAGAAAGGTAATATATGTTTTCGAAACGGTATACTTGCATGACCCCCCTCCCTTGTCCAGGACCTCTTTTTCAAAAATGACGGTGTTTACCAATAATTATAATATTTTGCATTCTATGACATGAAAGCAATGTCAATTAGATACAGTCATTATTACAGGAAAATTGTCAAAGAGTCTAGTGCAAAACCTGCATGTATTATGATATACCGTTTTGGACAATATATTCCCAGTGAGGCAAATATTTCCAATCATTTTCTTGAAATTGCCTAATAGGTATTTTATATTCTTTATATTCTTTATACTCTTTTATGCGTTTTTGCAGACTGCAATGCATATTGTAGGTACTGAGCGTTGTGCTGGCAAGAGTATATCATCAAGGAGATCAATCTTTTATCAATCATGGTTTACAGAATAAATGCAGGTGTCACTTTCCCAGTGCCATTTTCATAAAAGGTACAAGGGAAAGGTGCCAAGTTCCTGTCTTTATTTAGAAATATGTATTTCAGAGATCTTGTTTTTGAATTCTGAACAGAAAATATCTGCTAGAAATTTTTTTATAGTGAATTGTGTATTTCTGCCTATATGAGGAAATTAAGAAATTCCATGTTCTGTCAAATCAGGAAGTTGGAAAATCTCAAAATGTTTATTGGTAGCCATATCAAAGGTTACAATGAAACTAAATAATGCTCAAGTTTAATACAGCAGAAATACATTCAGAAAGATATCTGAAAATTGAATAACCGGGATCTGTCCTCAATTCCATATATATTCATATATGAAGAAGCCAAAATAGTTGATAACCATCTAGTATAGAAGATGTCAAATCTGTGTAAATTGATCGGAATCGGTCTCAGTCCAGAATATAATTCAAATGTCTGGATAACGAGATATCATATTGAGTAATAAGAGTCTCGTAACGACCATAGAACTTCCTCAGTGACGTTGTTAGTCTTAAGATTGATGAAAGGGGAACTTTGTTTGGTATGCATGCTTGTTTATTTTCCTCCATGACTGGCTTATAGATATTTCAATTTCAAAAGGACGTAAAATCAAGACTAAATTACAGTTTGAGTTTTCCGATTTGACAAGAATAGGGGGAAAGATGAAGCCAGGTCGGTTTATATATACCTTGGGATATAGTGCCATCCAGTATCCCTTCCACTTTGAGAAAAACTCCTCAGTCATCTCCTTTAAACTTTAGAAATCATTTTGATGGTAGGCCTTCAGATGGTCACTCAACTCGGGGTTGAACCTCTTAAGTGTCTATTGGTGAAGACAAAAGAAGTAGATCACGGACAGGCAGCGTTGGTCCTTGGATGACATATGTTTTTTCCTATTCCTGTTACTGGGAAAGGATTTGTTACATTTCCAACACTTAACCTGGACATTGTTCTGAAAAAAGGTTTTTATTTAGAAAATGTATTAGGTACATTGTGGACAACCTGAAAGTCACTGCAGCGGGGTTTTTTTTTCATCATATTTAGGGATATAAACTCTATAGGGGTACCAATGCCATACCATCTTGGTATGTAGATGTATCATTAGATCCAAGGAACACACTATAGACTATAATTCGTCCTAATGTGATGAATCTTTTATCAGTCGGCTACCTACTGATTCCTCAACACACATGGACAAGTCAGGGTGCTCAGGCCTTTCTTGTATTACAGAATCCTCAGTAACCCGTTACTCTATTACCAAATTCTCAGTAACCCGTTACTCTATTATCAAACATCTCCTGTCTAACATTAAAATAGGTAAAAGTTGGTTGCAACCACATCTGTTAAGCGATCAATATGATTAAATATTCCAGGACTGGATTTCTTCTTTTTTATTTTATAGCTACATCATCAAGTCCTTTGATAACAAGTTATGGTCCAAAGTGATTTCAGCTTTGTACACACATCAACGAACTGGCTGATACACCCACACAAGTTGTCCGACCTTCAGAGACTTCTTGGCCTTGAGGTCATAATTTCTTTTCTGGTGACATGAACTCAGAAATATGTACCCTGAAACTATTTCCCATTTGCCTTTTAAATGCCAATATTCCTATAAATGTAAAGATGATGTTTAAATCGAAACCATAAGTCCGAAAATCATGAAACCAGAGGAAATGCGAAATCAGTGAAAATGAAAACCAAGTAGAAAATAACGAAAAACGTCTACTTGAAGAGCATATGTGAACCCTATGATGGAGTGAGATCAGGTGCCCGTGGAGAGTGAACATCTCCTGCATGTTAGCAACACCCATCACATACACCCAGTAGAAAGGGTCAAATCATGTTCATTCCATTTATATTTATTTATAGAGAAGTCAAAGTAGGTAACCTTCTAATACAGAAGGTGTCAAATCTGTGTAAAATGATCGGAATCGGTTTAAGTCCAGAAGATCATTTAAACGTCTGGATAGCAAGATATCATATTGGGTAATAAGAGTCTCGTAACGACCATAGAACTTCCGCAGTGACGTTGTTAGTCTAGCATATATATATAACCCTGATTGAGTAGCTTATCTGAGAGTCGCCTAGCCCTCAGGACAAAGTCCTTGTAATTTGGACATGCTCTGATATAACGTATTAACTAAAATATGAATACGCCGTATGCGGGCGATGATGGAATATTGCTACTTATTAAAGGAAAGTTTGTGATAGCAAAATTAAAATTATCACGTTTGTCATAGAGTGAGGTATTCAATTGATCATTAATGTCGAAAAGACAACATAATATCTAAATACGAAGTAGAATTACTACTTTCTGTGGTTTCTTTGACCTCCAGTTCACTTGGACAGATAATGCTAAAGTAATCCGCGAATAAAGGATTATTTATTGAAAGCAAGTCATCTATATATTTGTAAGTGAAATTGAAGCCAAGAGCCAATTGTTTCTTTCCTTGAGAAAGCAAAGATTGAATGAATTCAGCCTCGTATGATTAAAGGAATATGTCAGCCAGAAGCGGCGCACAGTTAGTTCTAGATATATATTTTGCGGGGCACAAATTGTCCCATTGAAATGCCGACAATTTGTTGAAAAACCTTTCCTCCAAACACTACAAAAATGTTATCGATAAGAAAAGTCAACATCTGGATGACATCTGTTTCAGTATATTTATTTTTGGAATCAGAATTTTCCCTAACAAAGTAAGTTTTATCATGGCCTATAACTATATATTTGAATTTGCGGCTTCCACTTTTACTAGTAAATGCATTTTGGATATTTTCCGCTAATCTGTATTTTATTTTCTGATGAGGGATCGTTGTATAAAGAGTCGAAAAGTCAAAAGGCTTGATGGAGTGAATTTTAGTAAAACTTTTTTATTTTAGATGTTCTAACAACTCTTTTGAATTTCTATTATTTGATTAATTCCACTTCTGGTTTAGCAATACCTATGAAGTTTGTTACATAACATCTATGATATCATCATAGTTTTGAATATTAATGAAATCATGTTTGGAATAATCTATACAAAATATTAGATAAAATTATTTCTCTTATTAAACTGTACATTTACGAAATATATATATCGAAGGTGCAAAATGTTATTTCGTCGATGACATTTAGACAGAATATTATATATACAAATAGAACAATATCTTTATCTTCAGTGGCGGATTTATAGCCCCCCCCCCTTTCGTCACATACTATTAAAAATCCAGATTTGGCACCAAATATTACTCAGTAGTTTGGCTAATATACATGTGCCCCCTCCCCCTTTCGGAAATACTGGATCCGCCACTGATCTTAAACGAATATGAAAAAATGGGGTCTCTTTGCTACCTTCTAAATAAATGTAAAGATAACACTATCTGTTTAAATTATTTTCTAAGGTTTATCTTATATATTCGTCAAATTTGTGATAAAACATCCTATTATTAATTGAAAACATGGTCCATGATATGTGTAACAAATTTGATTACTTGTGTGTTGTATATTCGTGTATTTCTGTGTAATGTTAAAGGCAGTGTGCAAGTTATACAGTTATGTCTTTTATTCTTTTTTTCTTTTACATTATTTTGTTATGTAGATGTTACTTGTAGGCGCATGTATGTGTGTATATTTAGAATTTGTGCTTCGTGATCATAATGATAATTTTAAAAAGTTACATACAATACATGTGCATACAAAAAGCATAAGCGTTAACTTAATGTAACGGAGATAGTTCTGTTCTTTCTTATCATATGGGTATAGTTGAGAGGGGGGCATAGAAATTATAAAATTGACGTTTCAAAAATTAAGTTAAATTGATGTGGCTTAAAAATGTCAGACTCTCCACCTCTTCAAAGACCATTTTCGAGTTACCGTTAAGGTTCGAATTTTACGTAGCTTTAATCTAAAACCTTGCTCATGCTTACTTCCGGTTGATTGTTGTTGCCGTGCAACTCGAAAATAGATCTCGCGTAAAGCGGATTCATTGATTGATTTAGACTTTAAAAGTAACTCCAGTAGAGAGATGTGACTTGTTATGAATACAAAAAAGAGCAGTTGGTGAAATTATGCAGATTATGCAGTAATCCGACTTGAACAGATGTTGACAGTGTGAAACTTCAAATGCTGCAATGAACAGCTGATTGCCGTGATCAACAGTGTCAGTGAAAGTGAAAGACTTAGACTGATCGAGGGGCCCCTAAAAGGGGCTCATAAAGAATTTTATACAGTACTGTGACAATATTGTATTTTGATCATAACGTTACCACAACAAAGTGGAGTACATGTATGTATAATAGTTACAACTATAATAAATTGTAATTTACCCATTGAAGGTACAAGAAAAAAGGAAATAGTGTTTTGGGAGTAAGCCTCACCCCCCCCCCCCCTCCCACATACACACACACTTCTGTTCCCGTTTGTTGTCTTCACTTATAAGCATTTTTTGTAACAGTTATAGTTATTTATAGTACATTGTAGTAGATTCTGATTCACAAATTTATTTGCCTTGAAGACAACTTGATGACAACATTTACTCATATGTCCAAATGTCCAATTCAATAACCACCCCCCCCCCTTTTTTTTTAGCTTTTTCCAACAATTTCATTATTGTTATCCATACCTTTAATATTGTTTTGAATATATAATGCTGAAGGAAATAAGATGTCTTCTGATATATATATATATATATATATATATATATATATATATATATATATATATATATATATATATATATATATATATATATATATATATATATATATATATATATATATATATATATATATATATATATATATATATATATATATATATATATATGTAGTATGAATACCCATGCAGTCTCTAATTTGGTTCAGAATTTATGGTCAAGGTTAAAGTTTTCTGGACAGACGGACAGACAGACAGACAGACAGACAGACAAGGTGATTCCTATATACCCTCCCAAACTTTGTTTGCGGGGGTATAATTAGAAACACTACTAGATATCTATATTTGCATGGAAGGATTTCCAATACATGTGTGTATTGTGTATGTTGCTACCATTTGTATTATCTCTAATCAATTTAGCTGTTTCATTTGACATGTCTTAAGGACAGTAAAATGATATTTTCAGTAGTCAATCCATAATATGACTCAAATTTCAACCTTTTGGACTCAATAAAAACATGTTACATTATATATATATACATGAATAGTTTTTATACGCCCGTCATTAGACGGGACGTATGTTATGGCGCTGTTCGTGCGTCCGTCCGTCCGGGGTCATGTTTTCCGGGCTTCTTTTTTTGCCGTCTTTCAAGATATTGAATTGAAATTTGGTATATAGCTTTATTTTAAGCGGCGTCAGTACCAGTTCGAGTTTTGTTACGATTGACTTACTTTGACAGATTTATGGCCCTTGGACTTATAAATTTCAAAATTAAAAAAAAATTATTAAAAATCCATTTTATGTCAAAACATTAAGAAATATCTCATAAAACAAGTAAAGTGTACCAGCTATCACACTTGTTACGGTTTTTCATATCTTTTTCTTCATTTTTGAGAAATTTATAATTTTAGGGGGGGGGGGGGTGGACCATATGTCCTAGGTCATGTTTTCCGGACTTTTTTTGTCGTCTTTCAAGATATTGAGTTGAAAATTAGTATATAGCTTTATATCAAGCAGCGTCAGTACCAGTTCGAGTTTTGTTACGACTGACCTACTTTTGACGGATTTATGGCCCTTGGACTTATAAATTTCAAAATTTTTTCAGAAATTCATTTAAAATCTTTTTTTTTTTGTCAAAACATTATGAAATTTATCATGAAAAAAAGTAAAGTGTACCAACTATCACATATGTTACGGGTTTTAATATCTGTTTCTTCTTCTTCATTTTTGAGAAATTTATAATTTTAAAGGGGGGGGGGGGGTGACCATATATCCTAGGTCATGTTTTCCGGACTTTTTTGCCGTCTTTCAAGATATTGAGTTGAAATTTGGTATATAGCTTTATTCCAAGCGGCGTCAGTACAAGTTCGAGTTTTGTTACGACTGACCTACTTTTGGCCTTTGGACTTATAGATTTCAAGTTTTTGTTTTGAAAATTCATTAAAAATCTAATTTTTGTAAAAACATTATGAAATTTACCATGAAACAAGTAAAATGTACCAGCTTCCACATATTTTACAGGTATTTTTTCTTCATTTTTGAGAAATTTATAATTTTAGGAAGGGGGGGAAGTGTTAAGGGGGGTGGGGGCCTTGTACTAAAGCATTTCAAATTTTTCTTTGCAGGTCAAGTTCCAACTAGGGTTGGATAGGACCATTTCTGCAGGAGTTATTGCCCTTGGACTTATTCCTATGATAAAATGCTATGAAACGCAATTAACTTCAGTAAACGTCATGAAAATCATGAAAATCATGCCAATTGCAAATTGATCCTGTCCGAATTAAGCGACCGGCGTATTATGCCACGCTAGGCGTTGCTCTTGTTTCCATATCATATAATTTATAACTAAGACATGTATTTCAAAACTTAAGGCACCTTTTATAATATAAAATGTAATAAAATACATACGTAATTTTTTTAAAGCAAATTGTTTAAATTACCTGAACGATGCATGATGCTTTCGATTCCTTTTAACAAACAATGAATCATAAAGATGGCCGCCTGAACCACTCATCTTTTTTAAGTTCTTTTGGATATTAACATTGATGATGTTATTCATGGTGCCCTAAAATAACAAATACATGTGTATATGTGACATGAAAACCCCAAGAATCCTCCTTGGTTCAATCATACCACAATTCTACAAGATGTTATTTTTAATTTTTTATGTAGTATACACCCTTTATACAATTCAGCATCAAATTAGTTTCATTTGCTTAACAGATTGAATGTTTTACATTATAAATATTAAACTGTATACAGCTGATAGAGTTAATCCCAGGTACATTGTAGCCATGGGACGTAAGTTTGAATCCAAGAATGTCTATTACATTTGACCTTGCCTATTAACTGCCATCTCTCATAAGTAAACTATATATCTTTGTTTTGAGGTGGATTTGAGTATGTGAGATTGGTTGGTTGGTTGGTTGATTTTTTATGTCGCTTTCAACAATATTTCAGTTATATCGCGACATAGAAGCAGGAGGTTACCAACCTCTTAAACATAGTGGCTCAACTCGGGAATCTAACTCGGATCATCGGAGACGGAAGCCAAGCGCTTAACCACTACACCAAGTCTGCCCCAGTGTGTCAGGTTTTCAATTAATTGTTGGCATGGGAAAAATACATGTCGATACAGATCTATCCAAGATAATTGTTCATTGTTGCAGTTCAAATTCCCACACAGTCATTAATGTTCACCATAAATCATTATCAAATTTGAAGGATATGATAACAGAAACATGCATGCAACAGTGTAGATACAATGATACATTATGCATCTATAAATATATAGATCTACATTATTCATGTACAAACCCAACAGGCCCAAGCTGTTAGGTGTGCAAAATTTATTTTAAAGATAATGGAATAAAACAAGGCTACAAGATTAATGTTTTCAGCATGCTCAGTTGCTGAGCTTGAAGTGTCCTGGCTAAGAGTACATATATATAATATATACATGTGAGCAAAGATAATATCTATGAATACAATATGAATGATTTTAATCTAAACAGAGATTATAGAACGATTCTTTTGAAGGTTATTCTGTCATTTTTCATTATTAAAAGAAGTATAAATAAACGAAATACTTTCTATAAAAAAGTTACATGGTCCCATTTTAGAGCCCCAACTTGAATTTTCCCTATATATACAACTTACAAGATGCATATATTTTCATTATGTCGTCCGCTTTGCACATTATCATGAACAATTAGATATCAGAGACTACTTCATATAATGACAGTAATTATTGAACCGTTTTCATAATGCTAAGAGATAAGTAATAAATGTAAAGACATTTCCACGTGGTGTGGAAAAATGTAAACACTCACCAAGTATTTTCTGCAATTTGACAACTCTCACAGCTTCCTATCGCTCCAATGCAACTCTTATCCTTGTTCTAAACATTGTTTCGTCCCAGTCTCTTTCATCCTAGATGCCCTCGAATTCTGTCTTTAATGGGGGACGTCTCATCTTCGATAGCTCTATGTACGTCACCATTGTTGTTGTTATTATTGAAAGTATCCTGATCTCGCGTTAGTTGGCTAGGTCATTGATACACTGGGCATGCCAAGTGAAGAAAAAATTACCGACTTTGTGCGGGTAGGTCGTAAGTATTTAATTGCATTTTAATTATTTTTTTCCAATACTTATCGAACGAATATAACAAGGTAATTTCGTATAAAGTGCTAACTTCAGGGAAGAGTCCAGGGTTAAAAATTTCCTTTGTTTTTAATACGGAAAACGACAGCTAGTGCAACTTTAAACTCGTTAGTTCTTATACTGATAGTAGTTTTTGTTGCAGGATTTTATCTTCTAATGCAGTTTATCATTGTTTTGGTGGCAACTGTGAGAAGTGCAAGTATTAAATGGCTTGAAATACATGTACATGTCTTATATGCATTTGACATGCTGGCCACATTTCCATTTAAGCATCATGCATACAGTTCCATCTATGTTATAATCATCGGCAAGATTCTGTGCATCACTTTTTATCAGTGGGAGATCATACACAGTTACATGTAGTGATGGCAAACTGTATCAGTTACTTTTTAGTTTTCATTTCCTTGACTTTCTATTACATGTACATTTTAAATTTTCAACCTTTAATAATGTTGGATTAATATTATTGGACTGATTTGTAATTGAGAAAAACATCAAAGTATACTGTGATGAATCAAACATTTTTATAAAAACCAACATCAGTCATTACATTTGATTGATTTATTAGTAAGCATAAATATGATTATATGCATGTACATCAATGATAGGACTCCCAAGAAACATTTTCATTAAATTTGTAAAATGTTTTAATCACTCTATGCTATATCATATCAAATAAGACAGGTCCCTTAAACAAATAATTTGTATTTTCCATCAGCTCCTGTTGATTTTGATATCTCTCTTATCCTCAGAAGTGAAATGTGTCTGTCTCCATATCATATATATATCATATATATATATATCATATATCTGTATGTATCTCTATATCCCTTATCAGAGGTGTATGTAATTTTCATCTTCAGAGACGATATCTGTCTGAGTTTCCATATCCCTGCTCAGTGGTGTATGTAACTTTCATCCAATATTCCACAAGGCAGTAGGAATGGTTATCTCCATATGACACTGAATTACAGAAAAAGTAAAATGAATGATTTTAATGTAACCAGCAGTTTGCTGTTTTCTCATATGATTTGATACATAATAAATAGGAGGTCCATGACCATAATTATGTAAACCTACCTAAATATTTTATGGTAAAATGATGAAAGCACTGAGCAACATATCTGATTACAGTGACAGTTTTAGTAAACATAAATTCCACATATTTCTGAGGGAACATATTATTATAAGAAATACTTCTAAAAGTTACTTACAGTTACTAATCATTAAACAGACTTGTATGAATTACTCAATTATATAATGGAAATTTTCACGTTTTTCAAAAATCTCACCACATGAAACTGACAATCATCTCAGTGATATTGGACGTCAGTAATGGTACAGTACTCGGTAGTGTCAGTATGGATATTACACGGTAGCAATGCCCCATGTTCTAGTTCAGCTAGCGATACTGGTCTGATGCTTCTCTTGGTTTTAAGGGCATATTAAATTAGGTACATAAAGTGGGACTAAGATTTTTAAAAGTAGACATAATCTTTGGTATCAACAAAATGCAATAAGCAAAGTCTGTGATTATATGCAGACTCGTAATTTTTTTCTCAACATCCCTTTGCTCCGTCTTCTTCTTCTTCCACTAAACGAAAAGGCGAACACCATCACTGCATCAGGACAAAATATAGGGACTCTCTTTTATCATTTTGTCACTTGACAAAGGCTTGACAATCGATAATTTGTAAAACAGTGTTCCTTTTATTGTTATCACGATGTTTACGGAACGTAACTAAGGAAACCGGAAGTTGGCATGAACCAGTAACTAAGAATATCTAAATATAACTTCAATAAAATACGGGTTTATAACGGTCAGATTCTGTAACTCGAAAACTTTCTAGGTCCGCCTATGGGTAAGAGGGAGGTAGTGTGGTTCCCGGGATCCCTCTGGAATTTTTGCTGTTAGAGGGATCAGGTAACACCCCATGCCATATTGTTTCCCACTGTGTATTGCATGGCGGAATTGCTGCGATTTCAGCAGGTACTTACAAATTGAGACTGTAGGCAAAACGGATGGGAGGGACTGTTGCAGGAGATAATGTTTTTCTGTTTTGAAGTCATAACAATTCGTATTTTGATAGTTTTGACGTTGTTTACATTGTAAACACTTGTCAATTTTATACCACCTTGCCCATCCTGGCGACTATTTGTGTTTGATCTAGGCTCGACTTAGGATTTATTTTGGTGTTAACAGATAGGCAGATAAATTCTACGCCCAAGAATGCCACAGATAATTCAATGTCACCCGCTGTTATGAAAATATTGAGCACTTTCCCACGAATTTACTCCAAATTTTGCATGTATGCATTTCTACATGCTATTTGAAGCACTGTAATCACCATGACTACTTTCATGTGCTCGCACGTATATCATTAACCATTCTATCCCACAGAGTTGGTTTAAAATGATTTCTACATCAGAATTCATAACCTTATTAGCATTACATCTATCAAGCTTCATGCGATATTCTATGTATATGCTGCATGTATTCTTTTGGTGTAAGGTCAATTTTTTTTCTATACGCAGTTGATTCTTATTTGTATGTTGCAGATCATATTGAAATCTGTCATGCTTAGTAATGTATGGAAGGCAGTGTATGTCTGATTTGATATTTAAATTCAAAATCAGCAGTCATGGCCTGCTTGGTATGGCATGAGCAGTGCATTTACAAACTATTACAGATTACAAATATGCAATCCTTGATATTAATTAACATTATATTTTACACTTGGATATGTTTCATAAATGATTATTCAGTCTCAGCTTTATATCATCAACATTGCAGAATCAACTATAGACAATAATGCCATCCTTCTTGGAATATTGTATATCAGTCATGTTTCATTGGTATGGCTTTTTTCTTAGCTTCATTTTCTACAGTGACATTAATTGTTATTGAATTCAATTGTTGGTGTGCTATTAATTTTTTGTGGTGTTATTACACATTTCAAAGTTTACAAGGTGAGAAATTCTTTTCAGATAATTTCAGTATATGATGATGCAATTAAAATCAAAATTAATATTATTAATCATGCACTTGCAAATTGTAAACAGCAAAACGGAAATTTCTATTAATTGTATTGGTACATTTGTATTATAGCAACAGATTTATTAAACAATTTATATACAATTCAGGAAATTTTGATAGGTTGATACTGCAAATTCAAAGGAACTAAGGAAATTTCACTATATATCTGAAAGAGTATTCTTACAGGTTTACATGTTATTTGCTTCCTAAAATATTTCAAAACACGGATCTTACAGCTACAGGTACAACTACAGGTATGACAAGCAACATAACAAGAAGAGAGCTTTCATTAGAGGTATTTTTAATTTAAACTAGATCTGTATAAATATACATGTACAATGAAATGTGCAGTCTGCATGCTTTATTCCATATTTCGAAAATTGCAACCATGCTATTTGTAAACTGTGAGGTCAAATAATATTCTACTACATACAGGGTTGGAAATCGTCTGATCGTCAAAAACAATCTAAAACCTCTATGGGCAACCTAAAACATCAGTAAATAATATGGAGGTCATCCAAGTTTCTTTAAATTTGCAAATTTGACGACTTGAAATTTTTGCCAATTTCGAGCCCTGTACACATAACATCATCACATTCAAAGTACAAGCGAAAAAAATACCATTTGAAAAAAAAATTATATTTAAGGACAGGTTTGTGGTACTCTGCATATTCATATGCTGTTCACTATCTCTTCATGGTTGTGTTGGTCAATTTCCTCCACCATCTTACTGGCTGTCATGTAGGAGGTAGTAATGCCCAGTATATTCAACCTATCGAACACCTACAAAAGAGTCAGTTCATATCTAATAATCTCCAAGTATATATTCATAAAACAATTACATTAATAATACTGCTATTTTTTACTGTACACATTTAGTTTAAGTAAGTTTTTTATTCTTCAACAGAACATATCAATTTTCTGATTTATAAATTAGAAACACTATTTTAAGTTTCAGTGAAATTCCTTTAGTTCCTATACATTTACAGAATCATTATGTTGAAATTTCCTATATTGTATATAAATTGTTTTATAAATGTCATCAAATATTCAACTGTCTGGAAATTAATATGTTTACAAGTTGCAAATGCATGAAAGTATAGTATTTATTTGATTTTAATCACATTACTATATGCTGAAATTATTTGAAAAGAATTTCTCACCTTATACGACTTGAAATGTGATACAACGCCACAACAAAGCAAGACCACATCAACAACTGAATTGAATTGCATATAAATGTCACTGTAGAAAATAAAGCTGACAACAAAGCCATACTAACGAATCATAACTAATGTACAATATACCAAGAGGGATGGCATTACTGTCTATAGATTTGAATCTGCAATGTTGATGACATAAAGCTGAAACTGAATAATCGTTAATGAAACATATCGAAGTGTTATTTAGAATTTTAGGATTACATATTTGAAATCCATGATAGTTTGTAAATGCACTGATCATGCCATACAAAGCAGGTCATGACAGCTGATTTTGAATTTAAATATCAAATCAGACAGACACTGCCTTCCATAAATTACTCAGCATGACAGACTTTAATATCATCTGCAACATAAAATAAGAATCAACTCTCAGTACAGAAAAATCTTAACCTTACACCAAAAATATACACTAGTAATTGACGCCCGAAGTGCGCCCCGAGGTTGTCATTATCCCCTGCAGGGACAAACATATCCATTTCTTGGTGTTTGCCCCTGCATGGGTTAATGAGAATCTCGGGGCGCATTTGGGGCGTCAATTACCTCAGCTGCTCTAAGTACGCGGTGTAATTTTAGTTAACACCAATTATCATATGTTTTGCTCTTTGTGCAATGAAATATCGCCATACATGTCATAAATTAATCTATATTACATAAATATATCTCATAAAAAGTAAAATAAATAAATAGCCAAGACTCCGGGATATAAACAAACAAATTGTTTCATAAATACCGTAGGAAATGAAAATTCATTTCAGATCCTATATTTATGAAAATTTATGATACGAAGATCACTTGGTATCAAACACAGAATGGCAAGAATTTTTCAAGTTGACGCAAATTCATGGAATTTGCACTGACATGCTGACTTCATTTTCCATGAACACCAACAACAAGAAACAATTTGGTGCAAACACCAAAGCTTGGGCCAGAATGGGGTGTTTGGTAAAAAAAAAGATCAGAATGACGTTTTAAAATCTGTATTATACAGTCATGTAACTTTTGAATAACAGACACAAAGACCATAAAAAACCAAACAAAGACGTATAAATTTTCATAATCACTTCCGTTGATATTTCAGTTGCATGTATATATCAACCAGGGGTTCGTGGTGGTTGATAGTAGGGTAGTGATTTAGTAGTAGTAGTAGTAGTAGTAGTAGTAGTAGTAGTAGTTGTTGTTGTTGTTGTTGTAGTAGTGATGCTGTAAAATATGAAAAATAAGTTTCATCGTCTTCATCATTTGAAGTCCAGCGTAAGAGTTTAATAAAGCATATGATATATAAAATATAATGTTATAAACAATTATCTAACAATAAGTCCTCAATGTTATTATATGCACAACCAGATATCTTATAAAATCATGTAATAAAAGAAAAAAGAGGAATTACTGGCTCAGTTATGTGGCAGAAGTCACCATGGAGCTATACAATACATGAATATAAATAATATACTAGCACATATAACACATTACAAAAATATTTGATCGTAGTGCAGTTACGATACCGACTTAGGACGGTCATTTAATTTGACAAAAGCCAAACAAATGGTGTGGTTAACCGGTTCACGGGCCCACCTTCCCACTCACCGTAAAAGCAGAACAATCAAAGGACGTATATTAAAAATTTTATAAATAATCCTCCATGTAAAGAACAAGGGTCAACAGGTATCGTATATTGAGAGGTCATAAAAATATAAACACATAATGATATAAAAATACATGCGACATCAACATGATAAACTGTGCTCTGCCAGTCTGAAAGCGAGCTAAGACCCTAGATCTGTAGGAGTCCCGACTAACAGTCAGAGGGGACGAGGTTCAGGACCATGTCTCCTCTGAAAGAGGTTTGGACAAGGCCCGTCATATAGTCCCCACCGCAACGTTCAAATAAAAGTCTGCATAAGGCTGTAGAGGGGCCAAATACAAGACCTATAGTCTTTTTGATGATGTCAATGTCATTATGTCTATTTAGAAGACGTTTGACTATTTTATTACATGATAAAATTACGTTATCAGAGCCTTTTATTTTCCTTAGTTTATATACAAGATCACCGTATAAATTAGGATGGGAAATTCCATTGGATACATAGTGTTGAAAAGAAACATTTCCAAATTTAGATAGACGTTCTGAATAAGATTCAAAGAATTTGCCGAATGTTTTTCTAAGTTTGTGATATCTGTAATCCTGAGTTAAAAGTTTAGTAGTAATTTGTAAATTTCGTTTATGAAAGTCCAAAACATCGGTGCAGCCTCTGACAAATCGAACCAATTGAGATATATAGATACCATATGATGGGAGTCGAGGGACATCGCCATCCAAGTAAGGAAAATTTACAATAGGAAATCCAAAATCCTCACGTTTTTACGTAATGTAAAATACGAAAGTAACTGGTGTCACATGACTATGGCACTAACAATGTACCACAGTGGGCATTCACGGACCCCTGAAATTCAGAGGTGAGACCAGGTGCCCGGGAGGATGTAAAATGACAAAATGAAAGTAAAATAGTATGATATTTCAAAATAGATGAGAGGAATGTTTCACTAGATGTAAAATTAAATGGGAAATTAAAACAAATGTAAAAAATTTAATATATAAGGACACTAAACTTAAATTGGGAAAATTAACTAAAAAAAGAGCTTACATTGCTAAATGGAGAGGTACCACAGATGAAGAATTAGGCCAAGGTAAATTAATAATTAGGTAAAATATTATGACATCAAGTAACGAAATAATTTAACAATATAATTTAGAATATAAGATGAGATGAGATGAGAATTTATATGACGTATGTACTTTCATTTTAATCAAAATGAACCAAATAAAATAATAAAAAAAAACAATACTGAATGTAATCAAAATAGTGTATGTGCAGACACTTGCTCATGTAGATAAAGCAATAATATGGTGTTCACATTCACACCTTGTATGTAAAAGTATATGTATAACACACCTGTGAGTTGCTTGTTTGTTATCAAGGTAGACAATTACTTTAAATTTAATCATATGTGCTCCGGAGTGAATACTATCCTAATTTTATCATTGGTATAAAATCAATGGGTGTGGGTTTGCTATACCGCAGAACTCATGACCAATTCCATTGAGGATCCAGTATTCGTAAATAAATTTGCGCCTGTCCTAACTCCAACTCTTACCAATAATGCAACTTTCGTGAGCGGTCTGGCACCCTTCATGGATCAGGCCATGAACTAACTCCAATGATACCGACGGCAGTTCAATCCACCACAACAGAACCATGAGCTTAACAAACAGCGAGCGGAGATTTTAGAGCTTCAAGCTGAAAATATGGATCTCAGATCCAAACTTGAAACTGCGGAATGTGAACTGGACGAATTGGAACAGTACGGTAGGAGGAACTCATTACGTTTCCACAAAATTAAACTGGGGGATGGGATCCAGGACACTGAAAAGGTCATTGTAAATCTATGTTCCTCAAAACTAAAACTTGATAAAACTCCAGACGATATATGTAGGTCCCATCCTATAGGAAAACCGAACAGATATGGCATTTCACAGGTTATAGTCAAATTTAACACATGTAAAACAAAAAACAATATATACTCGAAGAAAAAATTATAGAAAGGTGATAATGATAAAATATTAATCACAGACGACCTTATTAAATACAGACAGGCTATTATCAAAGAAATCACCAGTGCTAAACAAGCAGGCAAAGTGTTCTCATTTTGGACCAATGATGGTCGCATCTTTGTCAAACCAGAGCAGAATAGTAGCAAGCATCCAGTTTATCGAAGATTTGCACAACATAGTTAAGCTACAGCAAATGAATACTATGTCTCGTACTCGTATTGTCAAATCACATCAAGTTAATAATAAATGATTGATATAAAACCATACAGTATATAGTGACAACGCAATACTTACATATCGAAATATAAATGCAAGTACATTTGTATATCATGAATGTATGCTTCATATAAGTAGGAATGTGATGAAGCATTATGTACGGCTTACAGATATGTGTCATATCATTATAATATGAAATCAAATTCTCTGTTTCTGATAAAGGTGTACTTCTTGTCAGAGGAGAAGGACATCTAACTTTTATCCATGCAGCATTCATTATAATAAATTGCAGTTTAAAAGTGCTGAACATCTGTATCAATATAAGAAAGCTATTTTCATAAAATGTATTTTACTGCAAATAGCATTTTATCATCTGCAAACGCTAAACACGCAAAATGTATCTCAAAATCTATTATTACGTCCCCAAAGAGGTTTGCAGCTAAACTAGATATCATGAGACAAATAGTACTTTAAAAACTTGCTCAATGTAGTGAATTCAAATTTGAATTGTTGAAAACAAGGGAATGTCTATTGTGTCATGATATCCATGATACACTATGGGGATCAAAATCGCAAGGAAAAAACATGATGGTATCCTTTTAATGGAACTAAGAGAATCAATTCATTTTTCTCCTTCCGTATTATATCCTATACTGAACATAAAATGAACCAATTTTCACTGTATATTCATGCTTGAATTCCCTATAGTCATTATTTTGTTTATGCATGTTAAAATGTGTATGCAATTATGGGCAGTGTTATTGTATAGAACGTTTAGTTGTTCATTTTATTACTGCTAATTCATGCTTTTATAGAACATATTTGATTCTGTATACAAGCATTTACATGTAAGTGACTAATTGTAACAAGCAAATCATAATACTCTCAACATTCACATGCTTGACAGTCATGGCCCATTTACACTTAATCGCAACACTGTATGTATCATTTTCTTGTCTTGTCACTTCACTAGTTCTAAATTCTCAACTCTCTTCCACTCGAACACGTCTCGCACGTTTTGGTACTGTCCTATAACATATTTACCGCTTCTCTATAATAGTGGGTAATGATCTAGTGCTTTAATCTTCAGCGACTGGCCTTCACTACGCCAAAATGTATACCTGTTATGCAAAGAAAAAATATCGGTATCTCTGTATGATATCCTCAATTCCAGTAAAAGTTTATTAATAGAAATGGAAATCCGAATAAAAAAACCCAGTCATTTATACTAGTATTATTGCTTTTATGTTTTCAGATAGATAATTGTGTATTATACCTATTATTCTCCTCGTGTGTATGGATATACATCCAAATCCCGGACCCGATGATGCAATTTCAGTATTCTACTTAAATATCCGCAGTTTACGAAATAAACTATAATACCAATTGGACATCGCGGCAGAATATGACATCCTATGTGTAACTGAATCACACCTCGATAACAAGGTAAATTTTTCAGACCCTCTGATAGACGGTTTTAATCCCGATCCCATTATTCTGCCCATAAGAAATGCATTATCATTTATATCTCTAATAGAATTTACGCAAAGCGTATGTATAACCTTGAAATTTCCAATATGGAAATGATCTGGCTAGATATTATATTCTTATATTCCCACAATACTCGTTCTTGCTCTGCTGTGTGTCACATTACCCATAGAAAATACAACCAGTCTAAAACAAAAACATAATTATTACAGGTGGTCTCAACACTGATATTCTTTCTGAAGCTCAAACTAAGCTGACCAATATATTAGATTCATATTTTGTAAAGGAACAGTCTGATCCCAGCAGCAAGTTTACAGAAAAAGATATCCAAATGTTAGAATTTCTTATAGATAATATTTTGTGATATTTGGTGGGAAAGTGTTCCAACAGATTGTTTGCATTCCTATGGGTGCTAATTGCGCGCCTCTTCTGGTATTCTTACGAAGCAGATTTCATACAATCTCTGCTCTCTAGAGGCAATAAACAATTAGCGTCTCGGTTCAACTTTACATACAGATACATCGATGATGTTTTGTCAATTAACAACCCTGTATTTGAGAATCACCTTAACATGATATATCCAAAGGAACTCGCATTTTCTGCTTCATACCTCGATGTACTCCTATTAATTAGTGACGATGGTTCATTAGTAACCTCTCTCTATGACAAACGTGACGATTTCAATTTTATTATTACCAACTTCCCTTTTCTGAGTAGCAACATATCTTCCTCTCTTGCATATGGTGTCTTCATTTCACAACTTATACGCTATGCCAGGGCATGCTCAAAATACGATTCGGTGGCACGCATAATTCACTCCTTGGCCTTGTACTTGTTAGCTTATGTATCTTTGAAACGGTAACATGGATTTTACTTAGCTTTGTATTTGTCATCTGAAAAATTGCTTGATAAGGATCGTGAGGCCGAAAATTTAATACAGAGTGCTTGTGTTCCTTTACTTTTAATGTACCAGACTTCCCCTTAGAGGACTTCTTCGAATCTTTATAAAGCTGAATGTTCTATAGAAAACATGTTGATTTTTTCCCAGCTCGCTTCGTTCACCAGATTGCTTCCTATATACTATAATATGCAGTAGTTTAACATTAAAACTCATATTTCAGCAGGATTTATAGCACTGGACAAATAGTGCTATTCAATATATTCAACAAAAACTTAATAGAATTGTTGCTTGTTAGCTCACCTGAGCCAAAGGATCAAGAGAGCTATAGTCATGGCAAGCTGTCCATCCGTCTTAAACTTTTCACATTTTCAACTTCTTCTCAAGAACCGCTGAACAGATTTCTATGAAACTGGATAGGAATAAAATACTCATACCCTAAAAGTGTTGTTTTTTGTCCCAATCCGTCAACAGGTGGTGCCACCACAGGCAAAAGTAAGTCACACAGGGTATCCTTCTTTAACAAACTCCTTCTTCAGACCTAGTGCATACAGAGACAAACTGGTATGATCTAGAGGGATGTGTGAAGAGAGTTGTCATAGTTTGTTCTGTTCCGAAATCAAATTTCTGACGTTTTTTCAACATTTTTGGACTTATGAAAAAAAGTGTCAGAAAAGTGTCAGGTTTTTCAGTTAATTGATAACGGTGATTTCTTATGGACTATTTTGATCATAACTATGGTAAGGAATATTATTGTGAAAGAATTTTGTCTATATCTCAATTTTTTTTAAAATTTTTTATAAATTTATGACTTCCAAAAAAGGGGGAGGGGGTTTGGCCATTTCATACGGAGAAATCTTGCCACTCTCTTTTGCATAAATGACGTCACAGTCTATCACCGATCCGTATGTCAGTACTATAGACTTTCATACAAAATAAAAAATAATCGTCTTATACAGCGACTATTCCAAGACATTTCTACCTTCCGGGCATCGGATCTCGTTTTTGAATGTTGTCCGATATGAATACACATGAAATATTCACGGTTCCCAAGCAGTTTTAAAATTCGAGTCGAAAATTGCATATAGTTCATACAAAATCAAGAAAAAAAATGGCCGATTTTGGCAACTTCAGGAGCCTTGTTTACCTTTTTCTAATTTGACCTTCAAATTTCCGGGCATACTGCCAGCATCCTCAGATTAATGAAAACAATATTCTTCTATGCATTTGGATATTTTTCCGAATTTGAAGGTTCCCATGATGTTATAAAATTTAAGTGACGTCTTTTCTCCAATCCCACCAAATGCATTTAACAACACATTACGTAACATATGTGCGCAATAAGTGTCATGTTTACAACCCTTTCCAGAATATCTAGGTCAGTTATGACACATTAAGTACGTCACCCATGCAAATGTGCGGTATGTGCATGATGTTTTTATAACGCTTCATAAAACCCTCAGGTGCCTCACTTGCTTCGCTGTACAGAGGGGTCCTTCACTGTTTATTTCTGAATTTGCTTTGCGGCATAATTTGAAAATGTGTAGACCCTATATAAAACAAAGCTTTAGTCTATCTCTTTGTGATATAATGTCAATAGCTTTGAACGATTTACACTGAACAGGAATTTGTATCGTAAGTGGCAGTTGCAGGCAACATAAGGAGTTTGACGGGTAGCCGGGTAGCTAAGATAAGTCAGCGATTTGTGATCTCTATTCTACACCATTTATAAATCGACAAGATTACAATGTACTTTCTTCGTAATAATTCTTCTCACTATATATTTTTTATAATCCACACGCCGATGTCTTGTATACATGGTGACGTATTTATGCAAATTAGGTCACGTGACCGACGCATCATGAATAGTAATAAGGAGAGTGGCAAGATTTCTCCACGTTTTCACATTTTCAACTTTTTCTGCAAAACTGTTGGAAGTATTTAAATAAAGCTTGGTAGAAATAAATAACTTATGATCCCCTTCAAATTTGACATTTTCGTCCAGACCTCTTTACAGGTGGCACCACCACAGTCAAAAGTATGTCACAAAAGAGTACCCTTCTTTGACAATCTTCTTCATACTGGCTGTATACAGAGACAAACATGAATGCATAGGAATGATCTAGAGGGATGTGTGAAGAAGTGTTGTTATTTTTTGTTCTATACACTTCACTATAGAAACTAGTAGTGTAAAAACCTATTCAATAAAAAGTAATGTTTGCATATTATTTGTTGAGTTTACCTTGTATTAGAATGTGTTTTGTTAGCAAAATATAATCATAGAAGGATGACTGTGTTAATGGCATATATTACAATGCAGTTCTAACAAGTATTTCTTGGATATTAAGGAAATAATTATTCTATCATTCAAAGATCTGAAAATAAATAATCTGACTCGACCAAATTTGCCACCCCCTCCCCCTCCGTCAGAACCAAATAGTCGTCCCCTAAGTAATTTGTATCCCTAGAAGTCAATAATACTTTGATTAAATCTTCTCCCGCTCATATACATCTAGGTCTCACATTCTCCTCGAATGCTAAATGGTCCAGTCATATTGACAATATCTGCAAATTCGCATTGAAAGAAATAAATGTCTTATGTAAACTAAAATTCACTGTGAACAAAAAATCTTTAAGTAAAATATATACCACGTTTATACAACCTTTATTAGAGTACGCAAGCGTATGGGGTGGTGTAAGTATTGCAGATGAAGACAAATTAGAAAAAATCAAATTGCAAGAAACTAGCTATAGGGTAGTAACAGGTTTATCATTATTTGCTTCTAGGGAGGCTTTATACTTCGAGACTGGATGGGAAGTTTTAAAAGACAGGCGAAAAAGAAAAAAGCTTATCTTATTTCATAAAATTTATAATAAAACTACACCTCGATTTGCGAATGAAATTACAATACCATTAGTCAGAGACAATACTCACAATGTTAGAAATAATGATCCCTTCACTCTTCCGAATTACAGACTGCAAAGCACTAGAAACTTTTTTCCTACTAGTATAAAACTTTGGAATGAGCCTAATCCAGAAATTAGAAATAATTTTAATTCTGATCAATTTAAGTATTATTTACGCTCTGAAAGGGACATTTATATTGTACCTGATTATTTTTTATGTACGAAACAGGACATTTAATTTCATCTTAACCAGACTTCGTAATATGTGCAGCAACCTTAACTATTATCTATTTAGAGTAAATTTTATTAATTCGCCCTGTTGTTCATGTGGTGCGGCAGAAGAAGACGTTTTACATTATTTACTAGAATGCACATTGTACCAAAATCAAAGAATCTGTCTACTCGATAAGTTACATATCCCTTCGATATTGCAACACTTTTATTTGGAAAAGAGGATACATACATAGTAAAACAAAACAAATTGATTATGTTATCAGTTCAAGAATGAAGATTATATAAAACAAACTAAACGATGTTCATAGATCTATAACAGCGTATTAAAGCCAGTTAGTCATCGTACTAAGATTCTCTTTCTTTTTTTCTTTTCCTTCTCTTTCCTTTTTCTCTCGCTTTCTCTCTCTCTCTCCGTCCATCTTTCTCTTGTTGTAAAATGTGTTCTAATTTTAATTTATTATTACTATATAATACAGGGCTTGAAATTCGGGCTTCTAGATCTGAAATTCAAGGAGCCCGTACCAAAATCAAGGAGCCCATAAATTTCAAAGTGCGAGTTTTTTTTTATCAATAAAACATTAGAGAATTGATAAAACCAACTGTTTAATGTGACAGACTTCTTTAACAACAATTTAAATGCAAATAATTGATTTAGTTCAATAATTAAATTCCATCTCATAGTCTAGCTCTAATCTTTGGAACACATCATTTTCATTTTCTGACATTTCAGAATCACTGTCTTCACTGCACTGAAATTCACTAATAGACCAACTCAACAATTCACTCCTTTATCAGTTTTAGACTGCATTGACTCATTTTCTAAATTTACAGAAGACTGGAATGAAGACTCACTCTCTACTTTTACAGTAGACTGACATGAAGACTCACTTGCTACTTTTACAGTAGACTGACTTGTAGCTGTAAACTCACTTTCTGCATTTACAGTAGACTGATTTACAGTAGACGACTCACTTTCTGCATTTACAATAGACTGACTTACAGTAGACCTAGTAGACTAACTTGAAAACTCCGCCATTTGTAAATATAGGCAAAGACAATCATGGTCAATATGGAGCTCTAAATTAGTCAATATAATGCTAAATATAAATCAGACACCGAAGCGATCAAGATTTTTTTTAAAAATATCGCATTCCAAACCCGATAATTTCTTCTATATATTTTTTACTCGCCAAACGGGCGAGTTCAGACGGAAAACCACTCCGCCAGAGGCATTTTCACTCGCCATTGGCGAACGGGCGAGTGGGAATTTCAAAAATTGTTCAAATGTTCAAAAATTGCATTTAATATGTTCTATATATGTTATAAGTTGCCATCTTGATAACTATATGTTGCATATGATAAGGAGAAGGCTATTGTGATGTTGTAATAACTTTTGCCTAATCCTATTTCATGTTCTCAGAATGAAATAAATATGTTTAAACTAAACTAAACACATGCAACTTTCCCAAACTCATATCAAAGGAGTGTCGGTCCACCATAAGACAGTATCTCATTTTTACCAGAATAACTTTGCAAGGTGATAAGCTTTTTTCAGTTCATAGAAATTATGTTAATAATAATACAGTAAAAAGATACAATTTAAAAGAGAAAACTCACATAAATATACCTCTGATTTTTACTTCTTCTTTTACATCAAGTCACATTATAAGCTACAGGGTTACAGATAAGGTGTGTATAATTATGCATTGATAATTGTTTAAGTAAAACACGAAAATAACTGGTGTCACATGACCATGGCACTAACAACAATGTAACACAGTGGACATTTACGGACCCCTGAAATTCAGAGGCAAGACCAGGTGCCTGGGAGGAGTGAGCGTCTCCTGTTTGGCTAGCCACACCCTCCGTGAATGCCCTGACATACAGACGAAACAATATAATTCTGCACTGTATATATACATGGATGTGAACAAACACTCTGTAGAAAGTGTCACAGCCACATAACATCAGGAAAAAGGGTATAATAACACTTAAGTCAAACCCTCCGCGGGGAACTATTTACGAGTTCCACACTGCAAAGGGAATAAGTGTGACATTCATGTAAAATACGAAAATAACTGGTGTCACATGACCATGGCACTAACAACAATGTACCACAGTGGACATTTATAGACCCCTGAAATTCAGAGGCGAGACCAGGTGCCCGGGAGGAGTGAGCGTCTCCTGTTTGGCTAGCCACATCCACCGTGAAAACACATTGGAAAAATAAACAGGGCGTAAAATTAGGCATTTACATATCGCCTTGGGCTTACCCATTAGATGTCCTTGCGTACGTAAATGTCAACATTAAAACGAAAGTAAAACTGCCTTGCATTCGGATTTGTTCTAGTTTTTGCCAAACTAAAGCTAGAGATTATAGGTCTCTGCTTAAAGCGTTCTGGGCGGATCGGGACTTTCCCCTATACTATTTATAGTAATTTTAGGATGGGTGCGCCGAGTAGCGATTATAAATATATTGACACTGCAAGGGCGGATTTAGGGGGGGGGGGGGGTTCGAGGAGGGCACCCCCACGGATTTCGGGGGGGGGGGGTCTTCTCTTTTCCTTTCGACGAAGGTTCATGTCCTCATGCTTGCTATCGCTGCGCGAAAATCTAGACTTGGGAATAGAAAGGAACCCTACTAATACCCAAACATAGACCATAGATTAGCCATGGACCGCAAAACAATATATGCTTTACTTGGAAGCGGTATGCACGGGAAAAATGGACTTTCCTCAATAATAACCACCAATATGTGGATGACTTTTGCAATACCTAGAATCTTACATGGCATTGAGCTTCTAAATTATAGGAAATAGGACCTCGAGAGTCTAGAAAAATTCCAAAGACAACTCAGAGAATTGCAGACCTTGCCTAATAGAACAGCAAACATTGCAGTCACTTCACAAGTTGGTGTCTTACAAACAGGACAGATTGACCTACGCATCCTCAATACCGCAGACAAAAGCTTTATCTTTTAATTTACGAATAGACCATTTTATCTAAATATAATAGATCACATTTGCTGATCCATAGAAAATGCGGGCAGGGTGGTGATCCACCTCTCTTTTTATATGCTGTTTAAATCACGATGAGCACTGTGCCTTGTGCTATACTTCGTATGTGTTAGAGGACAATTGTCCCATTTATATTTAGTGTATAAAGACCAGTGCATAGTGAACTACAGCCAACCATGGCTAATAATCCAAATCGTACATTATATATTTTCAATCCATTTGACTAACACGATCATTTCACGTATATGGTAACGGCATCTGCCTGATGCATTGCATACAAATTTAGACCTTGGCAACGGAGATTTATTTACGTGCCACACTACCGTGACACAGGACCTCAGTTTCTACTGTCTCATCCGAAAGACAGAACACCGGTGTGCCCAGGGCGGGAGTCGAACCCGGGACATCTCGATCACGAGCTGAGCACCTTATCCACTATACCACACCGGCTTATAGAAATTTCCTCCACATTGCATAGTAACACTAATGTACCTTTTACCCATAAATTAGACCTAATAGTATTGTTGTATCATATTAAGTCAAACTGTGTTTTAAACACACCATACCTCTACAAATACATTGTGCAGAGGCTTTAGTTAAGTACTGTATATATGTTGAATTCAAGTAACGCAGTCCCATACTAAACCAAATTTCCCTATATGATTGTATATAACCACCTTGAGTACCTAGTTAGTTATTTATCTATTCATTCATCTATCCACTTATTTACGGATAGCCTACACACTGAATAAGTTCTCTGCCCACAAAAACGGCTTTATCTAGCCATGCATTCCCAAATGCATTTGTAAGATCCATGGATAAATTGCGCCTACTCTGAAATTACTTTCTGCCTAGAATTAGATGTCACGTATCCCCTACATATTATAAATTCCCCTACAAATTATAATTTCTCCAACTGCACTTGTGAATATAGTTCCAAGACAGTGGCCTAGACGCAATGAGGCTGGCCCCATCCCATCAGCCCATTTAACTCAGTATTATTGCTCTTTACTTATGCAACTTGGGTGCTACTGATCCAAAACAATATAATTATTTTTAACACACATTCCTTTTATACATTTTACTTTTGGCCCTTATTTTTAGTTTTATTAGTTACTCTTATGTGACATTTGGCCCTTAGTGTTTGGCCCTTATTATTCTGTTCTTACCATTGTACATATGTTCTTAAAACCTGAAATAGATCTTTGTTTTACCCATTTGGGGTGCTCCTTCACCGCGGGAGGAAGTTCCAAGCTGAAACTGAAACTGAAGAGGTATTACCAGTCTAGTGAACTACTTCCGAATGAAAACACTGTGTACACGTATTTATTCTAACATTGTAAATTTACGTTAAGGGAAACTATGTGAAATATATGCAATTTCGGCACCATATCAAAGTTAATAATGAAGAAATAAAGTGACCAAATGGATATTACTTTATTGCTTTGTTCTTAGCACAAAGGAAAAAATCCTGTGTCATTGTTGAAATCGTGAGGGCACAGAAGGACGTATACCATCATTCGTTCTTCCCTAGATCCATAAGGGAATGGAACAGACTCCCAGAGGATGCAAAGACTGCTCCATCCTTGGAGGAATTTAAGGCCAGGCTTAACACCTTACCCTGGTCCGAGCTGTCCAGCAACCCGAAGACCACTCCAGCCAAGATGTACATAGTTTTGACTTTTAAATTTTAACCTGAGGAAGTTTCCTGTTTTAACGGACATTGTGTTAGAGTTAGTAATACACTCCAGTAGGAGTCCAATTCTTTCTAAGGAAGAAGAAGAAGAAGAAGTCGTGTGCGCACACTGAGTTTTTATCTCGTGTGCACGACTTAGTAAGTAGATAATTATTTTTCCATATGTCCCTTCCATACCTCTGTATATTTCATTTTAGGAGACTATGTCTGAAAAGGAAATTCAAAGGCGTATACTAACCTGGTGTGGTCGTCCATGTTAAATTGCTATGGGGAGCACTTTAATCCGGCCTACATGGTGATATCAGGACATTATACCGTCAGTTCATTAGACCATCCCATGGTAGATCAGTACGCATGGTCAAAATGGTTTCCGCTTATTCCGGTGGAAGTCGGCCCGTGGAAGTTGGAGAAGCTACAGAATAGACTACACCTTGTATATAATAGTAGCAGCTTTCGCTATGATTGATGTGCAGTACATGTGTAATTAAATTTTGATTTAACAAATACAAAACTTACAGATATAAAAACCCTGGTAAGTATTTAAAATCCAATCAAAACTGTAGCGCGAAATTCCTTTGATCTCGTAAACATCTTTCGTCAAATAGTAATTTCTATTGAAACGGTCGGCTCATACCTTCACCACCGTTTCTATTTCACCATTCATATTTTGTGTGGGAAAACTTTGCTGATAGAAACTGGGTCATTGCATCCAAAAATGGAGTAACATGCACAAATCACTTACCTTTTCAGCTAATTAAATCCTTAACTATTCATATCTATCCATTTTCTTGTAAAAACAGTCCATGTATACTCGAATAAATACATCACAAAATATTTGGTGTAGCTCTCTATTACTTCCAAACTGCCATTTAAAATTATGTCAATATGTGGTTTCACTGGCTGAAGAGTTCTAATTACTGGGGACATCCAAGGGAAACATGGTTATAAAAATGAAGAAAATGGTTGTTTTTCACTGAAATTTTCCTAGACATTTATTAAGTATTTGTATTTAAAGTGTTTTTAAGATATCTGCAATTTAATTGGCAGGACTTTATGAAAAAAAAATTAGGCTTTAATTTTTTTCCCTATTTAACCTCATGGCCTCACACATGCGCACTCAATCTAGTTTGAACATGGCCGTTTGAAAGTAATGGAGAAATACACCAAATAATTTGTGATGTATTATTCGAGTATACATGGATTGTTTTACAAGAAAATGGATTAATATGAATAGTTAAGGATTTAATTAGCTGAAAAGGTAAGTGATTTGTGCCTGTCACTCCATTTTTTGGATGCAATGACCCAGTTTCTATCAGCAAAGTTTTCCCACACAAAATATGAATGGTGAAATAGAAACGGTGGTGAAGGTATGAGCCGACCGTTTCAATAGAAATTAGTCAAATAGTACTGGTACTGTAATAGTTCCCGGACAGTCACAGTTTCCGGATGTTTTACTGGTTTGAGCACAACTGGCAAGAAATCATCAAAATTTTATACAAATAATATAAATACAAAATAAATGATATTTAAATTAAAAGAGAATAAGATTTTTCTGGTAAAAATTTGTATTTATGCCCTCTATAGGGCCTATTATTTTATTTATCACATTCTGACCTACTTTCATTATCCATACGTGGGGGAAAGGGAATTATGGTCATTTCAGCACAAGGAGGTTTCGGCACCAGGTTGTTTTGGCACCTGTAAGTTGTTTGGGCACCTGACATGTACGTTTCGTCACCTGATATATATATCGTAGTACAATGTGTTTTCGTGGGCCATCTGTTTTCGTAGATAATGGAAATCTCATTACCACTCTGAGAATCGCGCACATGACGTCATGGAAATTTGCATAAAGGGAGGTTCTAACCTAATTTTTGTCAACGATAAATAATGCATCGAATTACATCTAAGAAGGTAAGAAGAACAATCATCATACTATCTCTTACCTCAAAATGGCCACTTTCACTAAACACTCATTTTACATGACCTAATTTTCGCTATAATATCCAATGAAACAAAGAATCTTCTCCATAACTCAACTTGTCTTCTGCTATCAGTCACCATTATTAGTAATCACGTGATTTAGAGGGGAATATCACGCCCGAAATTATTTTCTATGGAAAGCAGTACGGGTCATTCCTTATATGAAATTTTCTGTAATTGAAGGGTACTCCAGTGTCAATGAAGAGAAAATACAGGTCATACTCGCCAACTTTTCTCACCAATGCCTATTTGGATGTAATTGAGAAGAATGTCTCTGTTTGTAAAGCTGCTCGACAGTATGGTATTCCAGAACAGACATTGAGGGATAGGGTAAAGGGCAAGGTGGCACTGGAAACCATCAGATCTGGACCCCCTCCTCTTTACTCCATGGAAGAAGAGATGCATTTGGTGGACCATGTAAAGAACATGAGTGAGGTGGGGTACGGATATACCAGAGCTGAGGTAATTAATCTTGGTTCAACATATGCCGTGCAGATAGGAAAGTGGGATGCAGACCATCCATTAACGTAACAATGGTTTTACAACATGCTTTCTCGGTGGCCAGACTTAAAAGTATGCAAGCCAAGGACATTGACGGAAGTTAGGGCTAAGGCAACTTCAAAGGAGACTGTGACTCAGTACTTTGCTGAGCTTCAGCGCATCATGAATAAATACAACCTGCTAGACAAGCCTGCATGCATTTATAATGTGGATGAAAAAGGAATCACCCAGAACTACCAAACCCCTTATGTAGTTGCATCAGCAGGGTCCAAGCCACCACTCATTGCTAGCGAGAAGTTATCTACTGTCACTGTCATCGGTTGTGGAAATGTCCTAGGTCTTCATATCTCTCCCTTCTTTGTGTTTCCAGGGGTTAAGAAGCGCCAGGAACTGATGAAAGGAGCTTTACTTGGTGCAGACTTTTCAATGAGCGAATCTGGATGGTCGAACTCAGAAATCTTCCAAAGCTACTTGCAGGACCTTTTCCTGAAGTATTGTGTCAGAGGTGGTGAGGACCAACACATTCTTCTGCTGTATGATGGCCACAGATCCCATATTTCTCCATATCTAATTGACTGGGGTATAGAAAACAAGGTCATACTCTTTGTATTGCCCGCTCATACGAGTCATGTGCTACAGCCTATGGGCGTGGGATGCTTTGGACCGTTCTCCAGAATATACTCAAATGAATGTCACAAGTACCAACGCGAGCACCTCGGTGCTGTGAATAAATTCTCTGTGTGTGAACTGGCTTGTAGAACATACACACTTGCCTTATCCCCTTTGAATCTTCAGTCAGCATTCAAGAAGAGTGGTGTGTTACCTCTGAAACCATCCATTCTAAGTGAGAGGGACTTCACGCCTGGAGATTACTTAAAGCAAAATTCAATTTTTGTAGATGAAAATACGGTAAATCCTGATGTTGCTGCCTCCACCACTGATGTACAGCAGTCTTCTGCTCCAGATAAATTCTTTGAAGAAATGATGAAGCGACCTGCCATGAGAGCACCCTCAAATAAAAGGAGAAATCTAAGCTCTGTAGTCGCTGGAAAGGCCATCACAAAAAAAGATACTGCAGATAATGTCAGGGTTTATGTTGAATCCTCAAACAAATCAAATGTGAAATCAAAATCAAAGAAATCAAAAAAGAAATCATCTACCATCTGTGATCCAGTCCCTAGTACATCTGGCCATCAGATTCAACAACTTGTGGCACATGTGGAAGGATCCTCTGAAGATTCTGAGCTTCCCATAGCTGAGGTGGATTTGTGTTGCGTCTGTCATCGACAAGAGCCAGAAGAACTACAGCATTGTGCATCTTTGATTTTTGTTAAATGGGGTCAGTGTGACTTTGATGGATGCAGACACTGGACCCATTTGAAGTTCTATTGTGACGTCAGGGTGCTACGGTTACATGACAGATTCTATTGCCCTTGCCATGGACTCCCTTGCAGATGTTAATGACATAGTTAGCTGTACAGAAACATTTTCCCTTTTAGAAATTCAAGACATTTCTTTTTTTTTTGTTGGATTTGACTAGTTTTAAATTGTTTGTTAGTATTGAAATAATTAACACAACTCAAAAATTTAATTTTATTTCTTACTTCACGATTTTGATGAACTCTGGCTCCCATACAAAGCAATTTCAACCGTCCATGAAAACTGATGATGTCATACTCAAGTCTGAGCTACAGGATCGTACAAAAAAATGGCAACTGCCATGTTAATAAGAAAACGTGCAACTGAAATGAATTTATGCATATAAAGGCAAGTGTTGAACATTGTTTCACAATACATTGGATATTATTTGTTGGTACTCTAAACGTACGTATAGGCCGATTGAAAATTAAGTCCACGAAAACACATAACGCGAGGATACATTTAGGCACCTGGTGATAAAAATCTGCTATAATGGGCCATTTTTTCTTCAGTGTTCTTGATATGTACCGGTAATGATATTTTCTTTGTGATAATTTCTGACTGGTTAACCGTAACAAATGACAAACATTTTTATTCAGTGCAAACGATTACTATTCAATTGGTGAAGAATAGCATCAATATTTCTACCAAATCTATCATTATAAGATAAACATGTGCATATTAACAAAATGATAATTAAATCGTTGATAAATATATTAAAGCTGTTTTATTACTAATTAAAATGTGTAGGTGCCGATTCTGCTTTGTTGCGTGCTGAACCATTTTCAATGAGTGTCGTAACAACTTTAAACAGGTGCCGAAACATCCTCTAAATTGGGTGCCGAAACTACATGGTGCCGAAACGTCCTGTACCCGGGGAAAGGTGCTCTTGATCATCGAACCTAAAATCACTTTTTAAGGTCGAATAATGCAAATATTTTCATTATAAGCATTTTTATAAAAGATCGACCTTTCAGTTTCACTTTATCAAATATCATTTCTTTTTATCTACTAACAATATCAGAAGACTAGATCGTCCGGTAGTTACGACTGCAACGGAAGAGCTCTTCCGTTGCAGTTTTAACTAATCGTCTGGGAACTATTACAGTGAATTCAGGGAAAATGGCGGAAAAGGAGAGTCGTAAAACTGCATAAAATATTTGGTTAATTTATGAGTTTTGTCAGAAGTTTGGCATTGTTCTATACATAATGGGTGAACCATACACCAGTGTTCTGTCTTTCGGAGGAGACAGTAAAAACCAAAGTCTCGAGTCACGGTAGGCAAGGCACATAAGAGATCCCTCAATGCTTAAGATGGGTCCATCACAAAGGTCTAAATTTGTATGCAAAGCATCAGGCAGATGCCGTCACCATATGCCTGAAATAATCTAATTCAATCAATAGTGATGAAACGATGAACGAATATCGATCGCTGAAAGTGCGCTGATTTCGATTTTCGATTCTATTTTCAAAAATCGAAAAATCACAGGAAAAAAAAACGAAGAAGAAGAAGAAGAAGTTTTATCTCCCAAATTCACTCGTAAAATGTAGTGTAACTATCTACCGAAATGACCCAATTGACCGGAATGCCCCATCTTATTACTGAAATATCCATGAAATGGAACTTAAATGTCAATAATTATTGCTGATTACATATAAATTTGAATAAATCAGGATAGTATTTTTGTTTAATTCTCTTATCTTTGGATAAATTTCATTGTTAAATTAATCGTAAACTCAGAAGATTAATGATACATTTTGCAGATTATTTCTCAACTAAATTACTGTTCATGCCGTAGAACTCTAAGTCAACATGAAAAGCAATGATTTGAAACTATGTGACTAGAAGGAGAAGGGAATATCGGTATATATTTTGGGCATTTCTGCATTTTTAAGTTTATTTTGGCAATTCATGGGCATTTCGGCAGATAGTGCTGCCCTAGTACTAATAAAAATGGCGGACAAGAATAATGGGTAGCTGAGCTCCTGGATCGTGAACTCTTGTTATTGAGATATATTTTATTGTTTAAAATTTCTTGTTTTTTGTATTTTTCAAATAAAAAAGTTCTACATACATGATTGCATTGTCAAATGATAAAAATATCCCCTTGCAAAACGGTTTTCTTATTCGTCTGATTATAATCGATCATCGATCGGTTACGATTTCCGATTATTGATCATCGATTATGAAAATTGTCCGATTCTGCATTACTATCAATCAATCAATCACATGATTATATTTAATTGATATTCAGTAACTAAGACTAAATAATCTTAATAATATAAAACTTTCAAAGTAGGTCACAAAGGAGTACCCTTCTTTAACAATCTTCTTCATACTGGCTGTGTCTAGAGGGATGAGTGAAGAAATATTGTCATTTTGGTTCCCTTCTGAAAACAAATTTTAGTTTTTTCTACATTTTTTTTCGACTTGGTTATTTCAATGCAGAAAAGTGTCATATTTCCTAGTAAATAGATAATGATGATTTGTTATGGACTATTATGATCACAATTATCGTAAGGAATATTATTTTGAAAGAATTTTGTCAATCTCAAGTTTGGGATTTTCTATGAATTAAGACTTCCAAATGAGGGTGTATAGAAACAATTCAATCACATTTTTCACTTCTGCTCTTATACCACTTGAAAGATTTTAATGAAACATGGAATACATGAAGTACTAAAGGTCTTCTATCAATTTGGTAAATTTCATCCAAATTGGTTAACAGATAATGCCATCATGTCTAAAAAGTAGGTCTCACAATGGTACATATACCATTTGGTAATTGAAATATGGAGAGTAGCGGTTCAAATCCAGCTGTGGTCAAAAAATTTTTTTTCATTTCTTTACACATCTAAATAAGTTTTTAGATGTTTCTCAACACTCAACATATGAAATTAGGCAATTTTAAGTTAGATCTGGACAATATTTGAAACAATTGTTGTTCATGACCCAGACTTGAAATCAGTCAACAAAAGGCCCCACCTAAAGAAAATGACTAACTTGTTGCCCTGAATGACATTTTGCAGAGACGAAGCAAATGCTTAATATCAAAATCACCTGAATGGATGTGCAAAAAAGTGTTGTTTTTTATTCTGATCTGAAATAAAATTCGACATATTTTCAGCATTTGTGTTGACTTAGTCACAGTAATGCAAAAATAAATGAATTCTTCCTTCATGCATGACTGATCATCTAGGTACTCAGGTAAGCGATATAGGCCCACTTGGGCCTCTTGTTTATGATGTTTAGCTCACCTGAGCCAAAGACGCAGGTCAGCTATTGTCGTAGCGTGTTGTCTGGAATCCGCTGTCTGTCGTAAACGTTTTACATTTTCAACTTCCAGGGCTGTCACAGCACTTTTTGGTAGGGTTTTTGGTCCCTTGAAATTGGTATTTTATCGACATTGTGGGGGACATGGGGAAAAATTCAACATATATAAAAATGAATACCTTTTTTCATCAATTTTATTTTATATGCATATTTAGATTATTCTTGTTAGGCCAATATATCTTTTTTTTTTCAATACATCTTTTTTTCTGACCATGTATTATACAAATGTCATATTTATGTTACATTATTAAATGTATCAGAATGTCTATAATGTATTGCTTTTGACTGAGTAAACTAAAATAAAGTAATCTGATTCATTCAGTTAAATCTTACATAAAGTGATTATTAGTCAACATCAAGACTATAATCTGTGCATAGATGTACCTAAATAATTCTATACAACGTCTTAAGTTAAGTTGAAGATTTCGAAAACTTGCAATAGACTTATAATTCACCCAGACAGTTTTGTATGCCTAAATAATTAATATGATTGTGTGTGTGATAAATATTAGTTATCAGGGCTCGCGGTGCCTATCCCAGTCATAACAATTTGCGATTTTTCATTCTGAATTTGATAGAATTTTGAGAAATTTGATATGTACTGAACGTCCATTTTGAAAACTGGCACTGTAGTTTTCATTATTCACATCGAGTTTATCATGCAATTGCCAAATGAAATTGTGTTAACCAATTGCATGCTGTGACGGTGGATGACAGAGATTGTAATAATTAATGTCCATTAACATAAAACATAATTCATTTGAATTAGCATGCAAAAATGGGTGATAAAATGCCAATTGTAAGAATCGAACTGAAAGATTTACTTGGTGACTTGTGTACATATATTCTGGAGATAGTTTTCGAATGCATAAAATTTAACTGAAGTTACTTAGTTTTCGAATGCATAAGATTTAACTAGAGTTACTTCCCTTTTCTGCCATCTTGGCGGTATATGGCCGAATATTTTTGCATAAATTAACCATATTATGTTCGTTACCAATAGAAGGATGCTTCTGGAACTTTTGCAACTGTTACACAATGACAAGTCATCGTGCAATGTTAAAATGTTTACAGATGAGTGAAAATATAAACAATTTTATCACAAACATTCAATAAATGTGTTATGAATATGAAGCAAAACCTCCAGTTTCACCACCAAAATGGCGGAAAAGGGATATAACTTTATAACTTCCATTAAATTTCATGCATTCAAAAACTATCTATACAAGAAGATACATTTCAATCAAGTTGCTGAATATCATTATTACACACATTCTCTATCACGACGACTGAAAATGATTGCAAAACAAACTCTCTTATTGGTCATCTGCACTCTTTAGGCCTACATACATGTATAACAGCTGATAACCAGGTATTGTGCTAGGCCTGTTATCTGCATCGCTGGGTGAGGTCTGCGTAGCATACACATACATTTTCAATGGGATTAATCAACGGTCATTTATACATATCCAAATTTACGTCCTGTTTCGAGATATAAATGAAGAATGCATTATTAGTTGTTTGCATCTGCTCCTGTTAAAGATAATAGATATATATGTATATATACTTGTTTCACTCCTTATAGAATCAAATCAAATTCAAAGCAACAATAAGATTCCAAGTAATGTTCCATCGAAATATTGATATAAAAAGACATAATAGTACGTAAAGGAAATCACATACCTTCAGAAAATACAGACAGAATACATTACATGTATCAACGGACAAGTTACAGACTGCAATAGTTGTAGAATGAAATTACGACATTGAGGTAACCGTCAGGACTATAATAGATATAACCAATGATGGAATCTGTATGCTGTTTATTTCGTTCAATGTATAGATTTATCGTATATTTTTAAAAGAATATCTATAAATCACACACATATAATCATCAAAACTGTACTTCATTCATTTTTATCCAAATGAAAACTATGTTTATCCATGCCCTTATTGATAGCGTTGCAAACAATATTTGGAAATTTAGATTGGAAAATTGGGGAGAAAAGAGCACTTTTTAGCTCACCTGAGCCGAAGGCTCACGTGAGCTATTGTGATCAATCACCGTCCGTCGTCCGTCCATCGTCCTTCGTTAACTTTTCACATTTTCGACTTCTTCTCCAGAACCACTGAACAGAATTTGATGAAACTTGATAAGCATGTAGTACTCATGGTCCCCTACAAGTGTTGTTTGTTTTTCGTCCGGATTCATCAACAGGTGGCGCCACTACTGGCAAAAGTAGGTCAAAGAGGGTACTCTCCTTTGACAAACTTCTTCTTCAGACCGGGGGCATACAGAGACAAACCGAATGCATAGGAATGATCTAAAGGGATGTGTGAAGAAGTGTTGTTATTTTTGGTTCCGTTCCGAAATAAAATTTTTTTTTTTTACGTTTTTTTGTACTTGGTAGTTTTAATGCAGAAAAGAGGTATTTTTTTCTTTTAGTAAACATTGATGCATTAATTTGGTTTAATTTGATCATTTTGATGGTAAGAAATACTACTGCGAAGAAAATTTTTCAATATTTTATGTTTTGGATTTTTTATGAATTTTTTAAGACTTTCAAGAAAAAGGGGGGTGGGATAATTGGTGTAAACATTTCACAGTTTGAACTTTTTCTTCGGAACCACTTGCTGGAATTCAATGAAACTTGGCATGCATCAAATTCTCAAGGTCCCCGACAAATGTGGTCATCTTTGTCAGGATCCATGAACAGGTGGCACCACCACAGACAAAAGTAGGTCACAGAGGGTACCCTCCTTTGACAAACTTCTTATTCAGATCGGGTGCATACAGCGACAAAACGACTGCATAGGAATGATTTAGAGGCATATGGGAAGAAGTGTTGATATTTTTGGTTCCATTCCGAAATCAAATTTTTGACGTTTTTTCATTTTTATTTTGGACTTTGTTATTTTAATGCATTAAAGAGTTATTATTTTCTTTTAGTAAACATTGATGCATTCATTTGGTTTCATTTAATCATTTCTATGGTAAGGAATGCTGGTGCGAAGGAATTTTTTCAATATCTCGATTTTTGAATTTTTAATGAATTTTTTAAGACTTCCAAGAAAAGGGAGGGGACAAGTTTTCATATCTTAAACTTGATCATCTAGCTGTTCAGGTGAGCGATATAGGCCCATTTGGGCCTCTTGTTATGATTGGGAATGGGTCCGTATAACATACCAGCAGTCGGAGAATTGACAACCCTGACTTCTTCAGAATTATCAGAAGAATTTTGATGAAACTTGGTAGGCATGATGTACTCATAGTCTCTTACAATTCTTATTGTTTAATGTCCGGATACATCAATGGGTGGCGCCACCACAGACAAAAGTATGTCTCAGAGGGTACCCTCCTTTGACAAACTTCTTATTCAGATCCGCTCCTTACGAATACAAACTAAATGCATAGGAATGATCTTGAGGGATGTGTGAAGAAGTGTTGTTGTTTTTGGTTCTTAAATTCTTAAAGTTTTAATGTTTTTTCAGCATTTTTCTTTACTTGGTGATTTCATAACATTAAGGTGTATTTTTTTTTACTTTAGGTGAAAGTGATGCTTTAATTTGGTTTCTTTTATTCATAATTATGGAAAAAAAATGTTCTGTGAAAGACTTTTGTCAATAAAGAAAGATATTGTGCCCCTGCGATACATCTTTGACGAGAAAAAGTGGCTCAAGTGAGCTATTGTGATCAATCGTAGTCCGTCGTCCGTCCGTCTGTCGTTAACTTTTCACATTTTTTACTTCTTCAGAACCGCTGAACAGAATTTGATGAAACTTGGTATGCATGAAGTACTCATGGTCCCCTACAAGCGTTGTTGTTTTTTGTCCAGATCCGTCAACAGGTGGTGCCACCACAGGCAAAAGGAGGTTACAGAGGGTACCCTCCTTTAACAAACTTCTTCTGCAGACTGTGGGCATACAGAGACAAACCGAATGCATAGGAATGATCTAGAGAAATGTGTGAAGAAGTGATAAAGTGTTGTAATTTTTGATTCCGTTCCGAAATCAAATTTTTGACGTTTTTTCGACATTTTTTTGTAATTTCAATGCAGAAAAGTGCCATGTTTTTCAGTTAATTCATAATGATGACTTCTTATGGCCTAATTTGATCATAACTATGGTAAGAAATATCATTGTGACAGAATTTGGTCAATATCTCAATTTTTTAAGACTTCCAAAAAAAGGGGGGGGGGTGTTCCCATTTTTCCCATTTTCAACTTTTTCTGCAAAATTGTTCGAAGGATTTTAAAGGGGCATGGTCCGATTGAAGTCGGGAAAAGTATAAAAAATGTAAACAGATTTCTTAAATGGCAATCGATTGCTGGTATATTATCTAATATGTGTAAAAAGTATTGTTACCAAAGTCGATATCGTTAACGAGATATGCCCGTTTTAAATTTGCAGCATAACCAGGCCAACGCCTTGAATATTGATGAGGTCGGTCAGAGGAAATCATGTGACAATGATACTCAAACTTTTCCCGATTCTAACATTTGTTCCACTTTTCTTTTTTTGGCCTTTGAGTCTGTGTATAGTTATTTTCTACCACACTTTTGCTTTTCTCTTGCTCGTATTCCTCCATGTGAACCATTTTTGTCGTTTTCTACAGTGAATATCCGCGCACGCGCATGATTATGGGCGGAGCATTACCTTATTTGGGGAATTGATACCAGCCGAATTTAATTCGACTCGATTACCTTTATTCTACGAAAACATTGAGGGATTTTAGTTTTAAATTTTGCAATTAACACAAAGTTTATAATTTATGTAATACAGGAAAAATAAGATATTGTCGTAATTTATCCTTTTCATGCTAGAAATTTCCAGTCTCGGACTATGTCCCTTCAATAAATCTTGGTAGAAATAAATCACTTATGATCCCCTTTAAATTCTATCATTTTCGTCCAAACCTCTTTACAGGTGGTGCCACCACAGTCAAAAGTAGGTCAAAAAAGAGTACCCTTCTTTCACAATCTTCTTCATACTGGCTGTATACAGAGACAATCAGAATGCATAGAAATGATCTAGAGGATGAGTGATGAAATCATGTTCCTTTCCAAAATCAAATTTTAGAATTTTTTTCAACATTTCTTTTGACTTGGTGATTTCAGTCAGAAAAGTGTCATATTTCCTAGTTAATTGATAATGATGATTTCTTATGGACTATTTTGAATTTGATCATAATTATGGTAAGGAATGTTATTTTTAAAGAATTTTGTCAATATCTCAATTTTTGGATTTTCTATGAATTTTTTAAGACTTCCAAATGAGGGTGTATAGGGACAATTCTTCATATTTTTGTAACTTCAGCTGTTATACCACATTAAAGATTTTAATGAAACATGGTATACATAAAGTACTATAGGTCATCTAGGACCTAGGCTCAGGTGAGCTATAGTCATAGTCCGTCGTCCGTCGTCGTCGTCATCCGTCCGTCGTTAACTTTTTCACATTTTCGACTTCTTCTCTGGAACTACATTGCAGATTTGGATCAAACTTTGTGTAAATGATGTACTCAAGTTCCCCTACTAAAATTATGTTTGGGATCCAGATTCCCTCAGGGGTGGATCCAGGGCGGGGCCAAAAGTGCCCAAAACGGTACCCCTCTTCAAACATCTTCTTCTCCAGAACCAGTACACATATGGGGAAACTAATTGCCTTTCAACAATCTATAAAGATGGATTATTAAAATTGTGTTCGGGGTTAAGATCCGTCCAATAGAATTTACGCCTTTTTGACGTGTTTTGTGACTTAGTCATTTCAATGCAGAAATGTGTCACGTTTTTCAGTTAATTGATATTGATGATTTCTAAATGACTATTTTGATCATAATTGTGGTAAGGAATATTATTGTGAAAGAATTTTGTCATTATCTCAAAAGGGGGGTTGGCCATTTTTCACATTTTCAACTTTTTCTACAAAACCACATGAAAGATTCTAATGAAACATGGAATACATGAATTACTAAAGGTCCTCTATCAATTTGGTAAATTTTATCCAAATTGGTTAACAGATAATGTCATCATGTCTAAAAGGTAGGTCTCACAATGGTACATACACCACTTGGTAATTGAAATATGGAGAGTAGCGGTTCAAATCCAGCTGTGGTCAAAAAATTTTTTTTCATTTCTTTACACATCTAAATAAGGTTTTAGATGTTTCTCAACACTCAACATATGAAATTAGACAATTTTAAGTTTAAGACTTTCAAAAAAAAAGGGGGGGGGGATTTGGCCATTTTTCACATTTTCAACTTTTTCTGCAAAACTGTGCAAAGGATTTTAATAAATCTTAGTAGAAATAAATCACTTATGATCCCCTTTCAAATTCTGTCGTTATCGTCCCCGACCTCTTTACAGGTGGCGCCACCATAGTCAAAAGTAGGTCACAAAAGGGTACCCTCCTTTGACAATCTTCTTCTTCATACGGGTTGTATACAGAGACAAACAGAATGCATAGAAATGATCTAGAGGAATGAGTGAAGACGTATTGTCATTTTGGTTCCCTTCCAAAGTCAAAGTTTAGAAATTTTTTTGGACTTGGTGATTTCAATGCAGAAAAGTGTCATATTTCCTAGTTAATTGATAATGATGGTTTCTTATGGAGTATTTTGATCATAATGATGGTAAGGAATGTTATTTTGAAGGAATTGTGTCAGTATCTCAATTTTTGGATTTTCTATGAATTTTTTAAGACTTCCAAATGAGGTGTATAGGGACAATTCTTTACATTTTTGTAACACAAAGTGTTACACTGTTATGAACCCGGGTCATGGGCGCTGCCATATTAGGATTCACCCCTTTGCTCATGTATTCCTACACTCAGTGAAATAGGTCCATGATTATGTGCATTAAATTTGCAAATATTCATGAACATTTGATACTTCTGGTATGTTAATAACTACATATTCAGCAAATTATTTAGGAAGATGTATGGAAAGTCTATACCAGAGCTGAACAAACACGATGATTAGTTTTGAAACTAACTGGTGTGTAACCTATGTTTTCATTCAGTCGTTGATTACTACGCACTGATCGCATATTTTCGGGCCTTTCCGTCGGCCCTTGCCAACCACAATAACAACATGCTTTTGATGACATTATGCCGAAAAATTGATGTTTTACTTCATTAAAGTGGGACAGCAGATTGTATAAGTTAAATAGTTTCCTTTCCGTATTGTAAACATTCTGTGTAAGTTTCACCAGAGCTGGGTATTAACATGAAATTGCCCCCCCCCCTTTCAAATTCCGTGTTGCTAAGGGACGAATAGCGTCATATATAAAATTCTTCCGAGAAACGAATTGATATTTAGTGCACCGACATAAGAAGTTTTTTCGGTTTCATATTCTTAAAATTTCATGATTAAATTATTGATCACAAATTGATTCATACATGAGTGACTTGACATCGCATCGTGAACAGCTGAACAGGCAGATTTGCTCCGGCGCGGTGAGATGAAATAACATTATGGAAAGCATGTTGCACGGTGGTACGCATGCATGTCATGTACGTTGTCAGTTTTGTTGGTTTAACTTGATTGTAATAATCGTGCACGTGAATGGTAGAACTTGCAAATCGTCCTTGATATGAGATTTAAGATGGATGTTAAGAGCAGTTGGAGTCAGAGGCAATGTGGACAAAGAGTAAGTATAATGACTATTAATGTATTAATAAATTTGAGGATGGTATATCGTGGTTATACATGTCTGAACGCTAATGTGTGGACAAATCAGAATTATCAAAACAAAACAAGTGAATTAGAATGTTTTTTAACATCACATTTTGTCCCCCACTTTTGTGAAAGCAAGGGGACATTACATCTCATAATACTCATTCCTCCATTTGTCAGTCTGTCACAAAAACTTTAACCTGGGCTATAACTTTTGATCCAGTAGGGGTACAAATTTCACACGTAGATTCCTTGTGATGAGACTTTCCATTTAAGATAATTACTTTTGACATCTTAGAATTCTTTGAATTCACTAGTTTATCTTGACAGTTATATATCCTCAGGAACACCCTCATCTGATTACAACCCCCTCCTACATGTAATTACAAACATGGATTCACCATGTCTTCTCTGTCTTTGTACACATCAGATCCACAGCAAATGGTCAGAGCAAGGACAGTCTTATGATCATCTTCACATAGTTTGTTTGATCTTGTGCTATAGGCCTGACATCCACAACTGGAAAACTCAGTTTTGGACAAACTATGCTGCAAGTAGCAAAAATCATGGGATATACACTTGATGGCATGCTTTGGATAATTAATTGGCTTGAGTGGCATAGTTAGCCTTTTAGTGTACCTCAATTCTGGACAAGCTACAAGTACCAAACTTACACTAATTAATTATTCATCTTGCAGACTCGAAAACATGTTTCAAGCTGTACCTGACATAGTTTTTGTCAACTGCTTTTTGTAAAAACATGGGGACATGAAATCTCATTTGTCTGTCCATCCGTCTGTCTGCCTGTCACAAGAACTTTAACCTCGGTCATTACGTAGGGCCATCATATCTGGCATGTTTGTGCCTAGTTGCAATACCTTTCCTGTATCTGTAGACATGCACAACAATGACAATGTCACAGATCACTGCACCCTTACTGTTAGAGCGTCAAAAGCAGGGAACCACAATTCTCTGAATTTGCTTGTTCCATTTGAGTCATTTTAGTATCCTGTTTTGGGCACAAGTATCTCAGTTATGGACAGTAGATGTACCAAAGTTGCACCAATGATTCATCTATGGGATACACACTAGAGTACCTGGTTCGATTGCTTCATGTGACAGTTTTCCACTTCAGTGATTTGGTTAACCTGTTGGGGGTATCTCAGTTTGCGACAAAATAGTAAAAATAAAAGACTTCTGACTTGGTTGTATGCCAAGTCGCCTCGACTAAATAGTGTGTGAAAATTTCCAAACTTGTGCTAATAATTCATCTTGGGATGCAGACTTGAATGCATGCTTCGTATAACTATTCCCACTTCAATTTTGTTTCATTAAAAGAAAATTGATAAGAATAACTCAATAACGATTCAAGAGTCATTTTGAATTTGTGCTTTAATTGTAAGAATGAAACTAGTCCTGAACTTAGTTTGTAGTCTGGTGAACTAGTAAGAAGAATTAAAATCTACAACTGGCTATTTCATGCATATTCTATAAGAACAGACAAAGGTGGACTAAATAATACCAAAAACGTATCATGTTATGGAACAAATTATTGTACTAGAATCAATGCAAATTAACACTGTGTCATGCCTATTTCGATATAGAGAAATGTCTTATTAGAGCAGTTTATATATTTTTTTTCACAAACATGACACAGAAAAGTTTGGGTTTTTTTATTTTGGTGGATAAACTTATGAATTTATACTGATTGATTGAAAAGATAACAAGGATTAAGGAAAGCTCTGACAACTTACGAATTGTTTCATAGTGGCTATAGGAATTAAACAAACCTACTAAAATGATGACAATTTCACAAGAAGTACACTTATTTGATAATTTCTGAAATCTGCATCACTGTGATATTACACTGTAATGTGCAATGGTCTGTCATAAGTCAAAACAACATAAAATTACAGTAGGTAATGGAGCGTTTTACAAAGAAATTTGATAGGTATTACACCCTCCCCTCATTTTGCTATAACCTCATTTGTGTGTAATATATATTGAATGAAATATTTCCTTTTCATGATCAAGAAAGGAATTGATTTGTAAACATATAAGCTTCTAATGACATTTCAAAATAAAACCATATTTACATTCGATATAATCCAAATATATAAACACATTAATGCCCTCCCCCTTTTAGAAGGATGGAGGCTATTTGGAAAACAAGTACATAAATTTCTTTGAAAAATCTGCCTTTGAGGTACATATATAACTACTTCAATGAGTATGTCAGTAAGAACATCGTAGTATTATTTAAAAGTTTAAAATATCTTCTTTTTAATGATATGTAAATCATGCCTCTACTGTGAACGAGTCCTGAGATATAATGGCTCAAAGACACCATACTTTTCAACAGACAGCATATACAGTAGGTGCGACGACATCACGTCATTAAGATGTAATGTCTCGATGACATCATCCTCTACTGCATGACGTAAATCTGCAGCCCTTTTCAAATACGTTAGCACTCTGAGGGTTGAAAATAAAAACCCTCTCTTGGTCATTTAATTTAGTTTTTATTGTTTCAAGATAATTAAATATACTGGCCTTCGCTTTTAGTTGACTATCTTGTGCTTTTTTTGGTTTTGAAATATTTTACTTTTCCCATTTCCTGTTTGCTGGCATAGAGATCTATATCAGCATTGTCGATTGCTAGAGCAAGGGAAACCGGTATGTCGTAAACAAGTTTTGGTCAATAGAATAACTCTAAGAACGGTTTTCTTCAATATCACATGATAATTTAGAAACACATGCATAATAGACAAATTATTGAATATTACTTCTGTATTTTCTATCACGACTAAAAATGTTACATCATTGTGACAGTATGAGTTACCTCCCGTGAGGCAGATTACTTTTAGGCGTAAATTGATCACCAGACTATGTCCTTGATACTATTGATAAAATGATATCCTATTCATCTTCATATGAGTATTACTCAGGACTTTCAGTCCTTTGATTAACTTCTGCTGTTATACCACAGGAAAGATTTTAATGAAACATGGTATACATGAAGTACTATAAGTCCTCTATCAATTTTGTAAATTTCATCCAAATAGGTCAATAGATCAGTCTACGCGAAAGTTGAAATTTTTTACAGGACCACAGGTTTAATTATGATATATCCAACTCATTTTGATAGTAAAACAGAATTTTATAGATTTGAAATTGAATTTATTCATCTTGTGAAAACATGGTTAACATATTTCATAGTCTTTTCCCGGTGAGACACATCACTTATAGTGGCACTAGCCTTCCTCTTCCCCCCTGGCACCGCCCCCTCGACATATTTTAGTTTGAAATACATTCAAACTTTTTGGTGGTGTTCTTTGATTCACAAACGCGCTAGCTCTCACTAATTACTGCAGTCGCAAAATAATATTCCAGGGCTTTTTTTCCACTATTTTGGGAACATGGCCCATGGCGCTGAAATTGGGAATTTCGTGAAATTTGGCTCCAAATTGGGATTTTTTTTTAAATAACATGTTTTAAGTATCTATTAAATATGTTATATACTGCTATTAGAATATAAAAGGAATAGATACAATATATTATTGTAGCTTCGTTGATGCAGTAAATTTGAGTTTGAGATTGCAACAGTAGGTTGGGTAGTTTTGGTAGAGTTTGGTGTTTAGGAGCACTGCTAAATTATGGGCATACATATATCCCATTCCCGCAATCTACCGTAAGTTTGTATCTTATCAGTATCAAATAACCTTATTTTAGTTGATCACAGCAGGTATCAAATATTTACGACAGTTACATGTCATGGTCAATTAACTTCCCTATACAAGTGCGTTTTGAGATATAGAAAGGAAAAGACGGACACTTTATTCAAACAATTGTGATATATAGAGTGATTTTTAACACAGGATCCTTTATGGGACATCTGGACAGATTAAGCACGATTTCTAGTTGGTCTGTAGAAATTTCTGCCTGTTAAGACTGAAAGTCCAATACTCTTCATGATTGGCCAAAATTGGGAAAAAAGATACGATTTGCGATTGGGAACATAACCGAATATCGGCCATAAAATACGTAGAACATTCGGACCGGCATCGGCTTTTAAGCTTCCAGACGTAACAACGGAGAAAAAACATTTCAGAAGGACAAGGATGTAGTTTTAATCAAAACTGTAATAGAAAACCTCTTGCAGGTAATCGTTTATAAAGAAAATTGAATAAAGATAATTTGATTAATTTGATTTAAAGACAAACTTTCGATTTTTCGTACCGGATCGCCGGTCCCGTTTCCGGAAAAATATACCGACCCGAATCAAAATTTACTGGCGAAAACCGACGGTCCGGTGACTTTCGCGTAGACTGATAGATGGTGCCACCATGTCTAATAACCAGTTCTCACAATGGTACAAATACTACTTGGTAATTAAAATATGAAGAGTAGCGGTTCAAATCCAGCTGTGGTCAAAAATTTTTTTCATTGCTTTACACATCTAAATAAGTTTTTAGATGTTTCCCAACACTCAACATATGAAGGCCTTTTTAAGTTGGATCTGGACAATATTTGAAACAATTGTTGTTCATGACCCAGACTTGAAATCAGTCAACAAAAAGCCCCACCTAAAGAAAATGACTAACCTGTTGCCCTGAATGACATCTTGCAGAGACAGAGCAAATGCTTAATATCAAAATCACCTGAATGGATGTGCAAAAAACTGCTGTTGTTTTTTATTGTGGTATGAAATAAAATTCGACATAATTTCAACATTTGTGTTGACTTAGTCACAGTAATGCAAAAATAAATGAATTCTTCCTTCCTGCATGACTGATAATCTAGGTACTCAGGTGAGCGTTATAGGCCCACTTGGGCCTCTTGTTTCAGAAATTCATTAAAAATCTATTTTTTGTCAAAACATTATGAAATATATCATGAAACAAGTAAAATGTACCTACTATCACATATATTATGGGTTTTAATATCTTTTTCTTCATTTTTCAGAAATTTATAATATTAGGGGGGGGGGTTGACCATCTGTCCTCATGTTTTCCGGACTTTTTTTGCCATCTTTCAAGATATTGAATTGAAATTTGGTATATTGCTTTATATCAAGCGGCGTCAGTACCAGTTAGAGTTTTGTTACGATTGATCACTTTTGACGGATTTATGGCCCTTGGACTTATAAATTTCAAGATTTTTTTTTGAAAATTCATTAAAAATCTAATTTTTGTAAAAACATTATGAAATTTAGCATGAAACAAGTAAAATGTACCAACTATCACATATTTTACAGGTATTGATATCTTTTTCTTCATTTTTAAGAAATTTATAATTTTAGAAGGGGTGTAAAGGGGGGTGGGGGGGCTTGGACTGAAAAATTTCAAGATTTTTATTTTGCAGGTCAAGTTCGAAGATGGGTTTGATAGGACCATTTTTGCAGGAGTTATTGCCCTTGGATTTATTCCTATGATAAAATGCTATGAAACGCAATTAACTTTAGTAAACGTCAGATGTTTTTCATGAAACTCATGCCAAATGCGAGTTAATCCTGTCCGAATTAAGCGACGGGCATATTATGCCATGCTAGGCATTGCTCTTGTTTATTCTGGTTTGAAATAAAATTTGACATTTTTTCAACATTTGTGTTGACTTTGTCACAGTAATGTAAAAATAGATTATTCTTTCTTTCTGCATGACTGATAATCTAGGCACTCAGGTGAGCGATATAGGCCCACTTCTTGTTTTAGTGGATTTATATGCATATTTAGTCATATTTTCATTATTGATTTTAATTTTTTCCTGATGTTATGTGGCTTTGACACTTTCTATACAGTGTTTGTTCACATTCATTTATATATACAGTGTTGAATTATTGTTTTGTCTGTGTTTAAGGACATTTGCGGAGGGTGTGGCTAGCCAAACAGGAGACGCTCACTCCTCCTGGGCACCTGGTCTCACCTCTGAATTTCAGGGGTCCGTGAATGTCCACTGTGGTACATTGTTGTTAGTGCCATAGTCATGTGACACCAGTTACTTTCGTATTTTGCATGAATGTCGCACTTATTCCCTTTGCAGTGTGGAGCTCGTAAAAACGTTACCCGCGGAGGGTTTGACTTAAGTGTTATTATACCTTTTTCCTGATGTTATGTGGCTTTGACACTTTCTATAAAGTGTTTGTTCACATTCATTTATATATACAGTGTTGAATTATTGTTTTGTCTGTGTTTAAGGACATTCGCGGCGGGTGTGGCTAGCCAAACAGGGGACGCTCACTCCTCCCGGGCACCTGGTCTCACCTCTGAATTTCAGGGGTCCGTGAATGTCCACTGTGGTACATTGTTGTTAGTGCCATAGTCATGTGACACCAGTTACTTTCGTATTTTGCTTTAAAGTCGAAGTTTGATGATTAAAAGTTTAAGTGAAATTTATTGTCCTATTTAATGGATTATTTCCATGATAAAAAATTTCATTTATTTTATTTTAGATACAATGGCGAATACTTGTAATATAAATGAGAGAGGCAACCAGGAGATCTATATTGATGGTATGCCTTTGGAGATTCCAGCAGGAAGCTATCGTACAGAAATAATGCCAGATGGAACTGTACAGGTGATTGTCTACCAGGATCAAGGCAATGAAACACAGGACCTAGGTTAGTAAATAGCGTACATCTAACTAAAGTAAAGCAGTGAATCATTGGATTTAAGTTAGTGTGTAGTTATGTCCAACCCCAACAGGACCAATTCATTTAAATACAGAACCCAAAGAAGTGTACTTGTAGCATCTTCACGAGTCAAGGGGATGCACTACATGGCCATTCTTTTTTCAGAACCAATTGAATGATATTTATGAAACTTGGTAGAAATTCAGTACTCATGGTCTCTTGCAAGTGTTGATGTTTTTTATCCTGATCTGTTTACAAGTTTTCGAGCATTCATTTCCTGTAAATTATTATAGATTTAAGGGTTATGAATATTAATTTGGCTTGCATAAACAATTGCTTAATGTTGATGATGATTCAAATTTTACACTCAGTTTTTAGTACAGAATGTAGTCACAACACAATAAATGTTAGTGTATATATATGTAATTATATTTATCTGCAAATTTTTCAAACTGTTGGTCGATTAAGCAAATTGTGTTCAGGTGAGCGATATAGGCCCACTTGGGCCTCTGGTTTTGGCAACTGCCTGATAAATTCTTTTGCACCATCGATGCAAGTCTTGTACATAATAAACACAGACAACCAGGATGAGAAGCTCACCATGGGCATGGGAAAGTGTTTCTGTCAGTACATCCAATGCAGAAAAAATGATACAATATCCATTATTATATCTCATGTTAATTTCCTGTAATCTGATTGGTCAGTCAAACAATTTTCAATGTCACACGGTTTTTAGCTCACCTGAGCGTAGCTCAAGTGAGCTATTGTCATAGTGCAGCGTCCGTCGTCCGTCGTTAACTTTTCTACATTTTCGACTTCTCCTCCAGAACCGCTGCACAGAATTTCACCAAACTCCATAGGAAGTAAGTACTCAAGGTCCTCTACAAAGTTTGTGTTTTTTATGCAGATCCGTGATCCAAGATGGCCGCCATTGGCTCTGATTGGTTGACACATTTTTGACTTCTCCTCCAGAACTACTGCACAGAATTTCACCAAACTCCATAGGAAGTAAGTACTCAAGGTCCTCTACAAAGTTTGTGTTTTTTATGCCGATCCGTGATCCAAGATGGCAGTCATTGGCTCTGATTGGTTGACACATTTTCGACTTCTTCTCCAGAACTGCTGCACAGAATTTCACCAAACTTCATAGGAAGTAAGTACTCAAGGTCCTCTACCAAGTTTGTGTTTTTTTTGCCGATCCATGATCCAAGATGGCCACCATTGGCTCTGATTGGTTGACACATTTTCGACTTCTTCTCCAGAACTGCTGCACAGAATTTCACCAAACTTCATAGGAAGTAAGTACTCAAAGTCCTCTACCAAGTTTGTGTTTTTAATGCCGATCCGTGATCCAAGATGGCCGCCATTGGCTCTGATTGGTTGACACATTTTCGACTTCTCCTCCAGAACCGCTGTACAGAATTTCACCAAACTCCATAGGAAGTAAGTACTCAAGGTCCTCTACAAAGTTTGTGTTTTTTATGCAGATCCGTGATCCAAGATGGCCGCCATTGGCTCTGATTGGTTGATACATTTTCGACTTCTCCTCCAGAAAAGCTGCACAGAATTTCACCAAACTTCATAGGAATACTCAAGGTCCTCTACCAAGTTTGTGTTTTTTATGCCAGTCCGTGATCCAAGATGGCCGCCATTGGCTCTGATTGGTTGAAACATTTTCAACTTCTTCTCCAGATTGGCTGCACAGAATTTCATCAAACCTCATAGGAAGTAAGTACTCAAGGTCCTCTACCAAGTTTGTGTTCGGGATCCAGATTCCCTCAGGGGTGGATCCAGGGCGGGACCAAAAGTGCCCAAAAGGGTACCCCTCTTCAAACATCTTCTTCTCCAGAACCAGTACATAAATGGGGAAACTAATTGCATTTCAACAATCTATAAAGATGGGTTATTAAAAATTGTGTTCGGGGTTAAGATCCGTCAAATAGAAATTTACGCTTTTTTGACGTGTTTCTGGACTTAGTCATTTCATTTTTCACATTTTCAACTTTTTCTATAAAACCACATGAAAGATTTTAATGAAACATGGAATACATGAAGTACTAAAAGTCCTCTATCAATTTGGTAAATTTCATCCAAATTGGTTAACAGATAATGCCACCATGTCTAAAAAGTAGGTCTCACAATGGTAATTGAAATATGGAGAGTAGCGGTTCAAATCCAGCTGTGGTCAAAAATTTTTTTTTCATTTTTTTACACATCTAAATAAGTTTTTAGATGTTTCTCAACACTCAACATATGAAATTAGGCAATTTTAAGTTAGATCTGGACAATATTTGAAACAATTGTTGTTCATGACCCAGACTTGAAATCAGTCAACAAAAGGCCCCACCTAAAGAAAATGACTAACTTGTTGCCCTGAATGACATCTTGCAGAGACAAAGGAAATGCTTAATATCAAAATCACCTGAGTGGAAGTGCAAAAAAGTGTTGTTTTTTATTCTAGCCTGAAATAAAATTTGACATATTTTCAACATCTGTGTTGACTTAGTCACATTAATGCAAAAATAAATGAATTCTTCCTTCATGCATGACTGATCATCTAGGTACTCAGGTGAGCGATATAGGCCCACTTGGGCCTCTTGTTATATTGGATATATAGAGAGGGTGACATTCATAGAAAATGTCACATTGATACATGTACGATTCATAGACGGAGAAAAGTATGGCAGATCTTTTTAGTAAAATGACGTTAGAACAGATGTCTTAGAACATGGTCATGCGATTTTACGTCACGTTTTGACATCAAAATGCATTGTGACATGGCGTTTACACCGTAATTTTAGACGTCACAAATTCTTAATTCATCTAAAGATGGCATTTGCACAAATTGGGGAGGAGGAAATATCTCATCTTTATGCATCAAAAGACGCAAAAAACAGCCAGAATCATTTAAAGAGCGAATTCATATTCCATGAATATAATAGCACAGGGGGTTACTTTGGGGCGCGATTTCGCGATATTCTCGCACTTTTTTTTCAATAATCGCATTAAAAATGTCAGAGCGCAAAAATATCTCATCTCCAACAGCGAATCTTCTTATACACTCCTAAATCATGTAAGTGCTTAAATACACGAAACTAAATCTTATCGCGTCAAAACATGTTGATGACCATGACTAGTAATATAACCGATAAATATTTTCTTGCCCACTTGAGAGATATACAGTGCGAAAATACATGCTATTCGGTACGTGTTTATATTCTATATTTATCGACAAGGTAAGTTGCTCAAGGACGCCGACATGCCACCAAAGAGTCGTTGCATCTTCAAGAAGTAAGAAGAGCCACTTCCAGAGCCTCTTTGTAGTTGATTTCGGCCAGACTTGACGGTTCAGTGACAGTGAAGAACAGTTCTTAATGTTCAAAGAGTTCTTTGCATTTAATTCTTGATTGATTAAAAATGTCATAAACACCAAATTCATGCTTTTGTATTGTTTTTTTTTTTACTACAAAGTACAATATGTGAAAAATCTCATTGTGACCACTTGAGCGAGATACTAATCTCTCATTGAAATTTGAAATCCCTCATTGTAAATTTTGGAGTGAGAGAATTCTATCATTCACCCTGAAAGCCAGGGTAACCCCTGATAGCAATCAATCAATATTGGATTTGTCAAAGGAGGAATTGAATGATATATTGAGACTCTTTTTTGCAAGTGTTTGTACTCGCAAGAGGAACGAGGTTAAAAAATCTAGTCTCAGCAACATAAGGTATAAATTGTCTAAGTATTTGAAGGAAGAATATTCAATTGATATCAACAATGATCCGGAATTTGCATCTTTTATCTTAAATTAATACTCACACTTAATTGTTGCTTATTGTGTATATTGAATGACATTTGGTAAAATAAAATAAATTTTACATTTTTGACAGGTTGACATGGCATATTGTCACTCATCGAAAAACATTGTTGACCTCAGGTTTGCCTCGGTCGACAATGTTTTCTTAGGGTAACAATATGCCATGTCAACCTGTCAAAAATGTAATAGTTATATATTAACACACTATAAGATAAGGATGGACTGGAAGTAATTGACACCATGCTGGTAGATTGGTTCTAGCACATGACATTCCACCCTGCCATGTACTACCGTATATTCTCAGGGTCACCAGGAAGAGGAAGCCATTGCTACAGCCATTGCAACATGATGGGCAACCAATTCCAGACAGTCTCACCACTATTCATACCTACATGCAGGTATAGAGATCTCAGACAAGCTTCAATAATGGGATTATCACATTGAAAAAATTACATCAAAAGCCAATAGGATCCTAGGATTTGTATGGTGAAATGTTTAAAGTGTCAATCTGACATCTAGAAATCTGTAACAGTGTCAACCTGACATCAAGTACAAAAGTGTACAAGTCACTGGTATGACTACACGGTCCTGACCTAGAGTACACCTTTGCAGTTTTGGATCCATATCATCAGTACCACAGAAACAAGGTTAAGATCTGCCTGATTTGTCACCCACAGTTAGGAGCCAAATACTAGCCAAAATCCTTTAGTCTCTTGACTGGCCACCCTAGGAAACACACCGTATGGGGACCAGACTGATCCTCAGGAGACTACCGGTATATAAGATTTGACATGGAAAGGGTGCATTCAACATCCCAGAGTGTATTAGACAATCGATTCTAACAAGACAACACCACAAAGACCATGTTTCTTGTCTCAATACTGCCATGGATGCATATAAATACAGCTTCGTTCTTAGGAACATTGCAGACTAGAACCAGATCCCAAGGACAATCATCCAAATGCCCTCAACTGAAACATTTAGGCAAAGGGTGTGGGAGTACATAATCATGTGAAGGGGACAACATGTTTTGACCTGATTTTAAAATATTTATAACCTGTGTTTGCAGGTTGGCATGCCAATCTACTTTATACAATATAAATCTGCAAATTACCATAACTATCTATCTATCTACCATGTCTATCAGTATGTGCTACACGTTGATTGGACCATACGATGAAGTTCACAGGGTTCGACATTAACGGTAGTCCGATAGACCGGGACAAGTAATAATTGAATTTGGACAAATTAAATTTGTTTTCAGACTTCTTGAAAACTTTCAAAAAGTGTCAGACATTCAGTCTGATATCTTTTAACAAGCTTTTATCAGACCAAATAATTATCTTGATCTTAAAGACCCAACTCCCTTCTGTCGAATATCCGTATGGATGGTCATTAGCGATAAAACACGCCTCCGCAGTGTTATCCCTATAAATAACTCGCACACACTATCGTGTAAACAGAAGCGCATGTTTCCAAGTACATTGAATATAAAGTAAAAGCTCATGTAGTATGGCAAATATTCGTCAAAAATTGTAACTAAATGAATGGAAATGTACAAATTTACAATAAATTATATGAATATTACATCCTTTTGTAAAAATGGATGCAACCGGCATTTTGTTTATTGTATGATGCTGTCCTGCCAACTGCTACACTGGACATCATCCTGTGTGAGGGTTTCAAAGGATAATAGCTCAGCATGTATGCATCAAGATATAGTTATTGAGTTTGTGATAAATATCCAGTCTTTGATAATCTAATGTATCACATTTGCCTAAAGTAATTTGTTACAACCACAAACAAAAAAATACCCCGTCTTATCTTGAGAGTCCCTCCCCTGGTAGTACCTCATGCAAAACTACATAAACTCGGAAATACTAAATAATGGCGGGTAACGAAGAAAATGAAGAGAAAAGGGTTTTATCAATATGTGTCACAGAATTACAAAGGGAAACAATAATGGCACTGTTCAATCACCATGAATGGACCTTTGAAGAGGTAGATCTACCTAACAACGCATTTGTTTCGCAAGAAACATCAGATTCATTCAAGAGGAGCTTCTGCATACTTCAAAATGTAGACCGAGACGAATGTCCGTATTGCTTGTGTAGACCATGCATTACAGATGCATCAAACCGACAATTGTGGTGGGCATCCGAAAATAGTCTACCAGACAGAAAAAATCACAGTTTAAAGAAAGAACTTTATGTTTCTGGGCAATGTTATTTCACCGTAAAGTTTTCCTAGATAATCGCTATATTGACAGAAAAAGCGGGGCTCTGCAACAGGACACAAGAATGAAAAACGTTGTACACCATAGGCGTGATATTTTGCCAAATTGTGTTATTGACTTAGTGAGAAATTGCTATCCTAACCCCAAAAATGTGCCATATATAGGGCACATGTGGGAATGTGGGAATTTGTAAATTACACTTAATAAATAAGAAATCAATTATGAATATTTATACCTGCATTTTCAAAGGAAATTTCGTTATATATGTGAAAATTGACAAGGGATTGCACCGTAAACGTCGAGGTAGGGATGTATATTTTTACGCATGCATTTCCTGAGCCACGTTCAACACACTTCTAGGAAAACACCAAACCTATATATATCGACAACAGCTGTCAATCAAATAGTTTGAACTCTAATTCTGAGACTGATTTCTAAAATTTCTTGTTGAATTACACAAAATAACATCAATAATAAGATAAATGGAAGACACTGCTACATGTTGCATGATAGAGGCTCCTTGCATGCCAAAAAGAAGTATGGTGTCACCGCGCTGTTTGTTATAAATCGCAAAAATTATGTCGAGGCGAAGGTTGCCAACAAAATTGAAATTTCCTCCATTTTTCTGATTGGCCGCTATTTATACCCGCAGTTGGGTCTTTATCCTGATCGATTGAATTTTGTTTAAAGTTACACCACGAATATTTCATGTATATGGCGATGGCATCTGCCTGATTTGGGGCATACAAATTTTAACTTTTGCAACTTACCCACCCGAAGCAGTGAGGGATCTTTAACATGCCATGCCTACCATGAAACGAGGCCTCGGTTTTTACTCTCTCATCTGAAAGACAGGACACCGGTATGACCAAAGCGGGACTTGAACCCCGGCCTCCCAATCAGGAGGAGAGCGGGAAACCAATAGGCCACGCTGGCTTTTTAACGATTTGAAAAGAAAATGCAGTGTTTTGACTATTGATCAACTACATAACAATAGATCTGCATTTAATTTCATAAAATAACAAATTTTCATATTCATTTTTATAATGATACTCTAAAAATATTTTGTCTTTAACTTAAATTTTTTACTATTTTTATACGCCTGTCGAAAGATGGGACGTATTATGGTATGGCTCTGTCCATCCGTCCGCTATGGAACGCGATAACTTAGTAAACGTCAGCTGTTTTAAAGTAGGGTAGGGGAAGCCGCTTTTTGGTTTTGAACAAATTCCGTTTTGTCATTCTGGAGTTAAGGGACTTGGATTTTATTTTTATTATGCAAAGATGCTATGGAATGTGATAACTTAGGTAAACCTCAGTTGGTTTTTCATGAAACTCATACAGAATATTAAGATAATGAATAGAAAGCAGTCTTTCGATTTTAAGCAAATTCTGTTTAGTCGTTCCAGAGTTATGGGACTTGGATTTTATTTTCGCTGTTATCAGATGCTATGGAAAGCAATAACTTTAGTAAACGTCAGCTTTTTTTCATGAAACTCATACAGAATGCTAAGATAGTGAAGCAGAAGCTGCCTTTTAATTTGAAGCAAATTCTGTTTCGTCGTCTCAGAGTTATGGGACTTGGATTTTATTTTTACTATGAAAAGATGCTATGAAACATGATCCCTTAAGTAAATGACAGTTGTTTTTAATGAAACTCATACAGAATGCTAAGTTAATGCAGGGGAAGCCATCTTTCGATTTTCAGCGAATTCCATTTTGTCGTTTCGGAGTTGTTGGACTTGGATTTTATTTATACTATGAAAAGAGGCTATAAAACACAATAACTTAAGTAAACGTCAGTTGTTTTTTGTGAAACTCATACAGAATGCTAAGATAATGCAGGGGAAGCCACTTTTTTTTATTTTGAGCAAATATCGTGACGGAGTTATGGGACTTGGATTTTATTTTTGCTGTGATAAGATGCTATGGAACCCAATAACTTTAGTAAATTTCAGTTGTTTTTCATGAAACATACAGAATGCTCAAATAGGGTAGGGGAGGCAGCCTTTCGATTTTGAGCAAATTCTTTTTTGTCATTACAATGTTATGGGACTTGAATTTAATTTTATTATGAAAAGATGCTATGGAGGTACTTTTTAACGCGATAACTTAAGTAAACGGCAGGTGTTTTTCATGAAACTTATACAGAATGCTTAAGTAGTGTAGGAGAAGCCACCTTTCAGTTTTGAGCAAATTCCGTTTTGTCGTTACAGAGTTATAGGACTTGGATTCCTCTTTTTGGATTTCAGTATTTCATAAAAGTACATGTATTACCAAAGAGACCAAAATTTGGGCGTAATAAAACCATACGTTCACATTGATCCTGTCCAAAGTAAGCGACGGGCCTATTAAGTCATGCTAGTTCTTCTTCGGACAGTGTATTGTCACACCTAGTTTCCCCTTCAGGGAATAAACTTAACAGAAATTTGTACGAGCCATGTGGGCTCGTAAGACTCAGAATCTACGGGCCCACACCAATCTTCATGAGTCTACACTGAAATCATTCAAACATTGCAAGAAAAAGTAATCAAATATTTATTTTTTTCTGAATTTTATTACATTACACAACAATTTCTCTTCAATTTTACTCCTTGAAGTAATGATCCCGTTTTGTCGGCGATACATTTCGTTTCATGGGAACGGCGAAAATACTTCTGAAGTGGGCTTGTCCAGCCATAATTTAAAGGTCAAAGAACAATAATTAACGAGAGTCGTGATTGGTTGATGTGGTGTAGGGAGAGAGGGACTACTATTTCAATGTATCAGGAGCTGTGATTGGATGAAATTATTTAATCTATCTATAAAAATAGATTGATTCTGCTGTAAAATCATGAATTTTTATCTCATTTCGCTAATGTAGAAATTTTATAACCTAAAAAGGGGTGGTTGTTTACGTTTGAATTTTGGGGGGTGACCCCCTTCCAGCATGATTTTCTCAAAATTAAGGTGGATAACCTATGGTAAACTGTTAAAATTCTGATATAAGACGGTCTAGCAAACATTTTGATATATGGATTGTATATAGCTAAAATGCAGGATGTTGTGTACATCTTGCTGGAAGTTTGTTAATTTAACATGAGGACACCTTATGGGAAATGGAATTACTATGCTTTGACCTATGTATACAAACGTGAAACTGGATATTGCTAATTTAAAACAAATAAAAAGAACCTGTCCAGATTTGAAACATCTAGATGCTTAGTTCTGTCTCTGGTTCTGCTTACTCAGTGACAGAATTAAGAATCTAGATGATTCAGATTAGAATTCAACAATGCAATCTGATTAAAACCAAATCTTTATTCCGATTCTCTATTTGTCCCATTACAGATAAAGTTCTGGCGAAACTCTGTAAGGGGTCATGTTCTGGTGAACTCTGACTTTCAGCCAATCAGTGGATCGGCTACAAATTCCTAGGAATGTAATTAACATCCGCAGCGTGCGTGACCTACAAGGTAGTCTTTGAACAGTGTTTATTACATATTGCGTCACTATCACGTGTCTAGCCGAGTCGTTGATTGGCTATGGGAAATAACGGTTTCGGTGACTGAAGCGTCATCAGAGTTCACCAGAACATGACCCCTTACGGAGTTTCGCCAGATCTTTATCGGCAATGGGACAAATAGAGAGGTGAAATAAAGATATGGTTTTAATCAGACTGTAAACAAGGAAACGGCCAATTTGTCTTGCAGATTTTTCGTTCGCCACGTGGGTGAGTAGGAAGTGTTTCTTAGTCGTCTGCAACAAATTTTACTCGTCTTGGGCGAGTGGGCGAGCGTTAAGTTTATTCACTGCCGTTTCTTTTTCATCCTATACCACATAATCCTCCACATTGACACCTCTATCCTCCCCTCTAACAAACCCAATCACCCCTTTGACACCATCCTCCACAATGCAATGACAAGTTCTCGTATGACAACATCATCCTGTGCAAGGACATCTTTCACAGATCATTTAATACAAACTCTTCCATTTGGATATACATGTGGATTAGTTATTTAATTTAATGATACCGGTACTCAGTCATAGTAGTATGGTTACCATAAGTTGGTAAGAATTTAATTTTCATGTATCTACATGGTCATTATATTCGAGGTTCTTATTATTTGCCGAATTGACACTTTTTGCCTGATTGATGTCTTTGAGCAGGTATTGTTAGAAGCTGACATCTAAACCCAGCACAGTTGGTGTCTAACTGTAAACGTGAAAGGGCTAATTAGCATGGTCACATTCAGATCGACATCGCGCGTACAAAGACTGAGAAAAAAACTTGTTATTTTTTAGTTCCTATGTATAATGCACCATGTATAATGTGCACACTAGGAATCACCGTCAGACATTCTGAAGAAATTGCGCATTATAAATGGGTAATTACATACCTGGTGTAGCGTCCATAAGGCAAAAAGGCATTTTTCTACACATAATTTTGCCAATTTTGCCAAAGTGAGTAAAACTTTGTCTGGGCTATTACTTCTTCCCCTGTGCATAGATTTCAATAATATTGTTACTTAGAATTGTTACTTAGGACCCAAGGATGTGTTATGACCTCGACCCAAGGTTACAGGTCAAAGGTCAGTCACAACATGCAAACTAAGTAAAACCTTGTCTGGGCCGTAACTTCTTCCCCTGTACATGGATTTCAATAATATTTTACAGAATTGTTACTTAGGACCCAAGGGTGTGTCGTGACCTTGACCCTAGGTCATAGGTCAAAGGTCAAGGTCACAACATGCAAAGTGAGTGATACTTTGTGCGGGCCATGAGGTCTTGCCCTATGCATGGATTTCAATAATATTTCACAGAATTGTTACTTAGGACACAAGGATGTGTAATGACCTTTAACCAAGGTCATAGGTCAATGTTCAAGGTCACAACATGCAAAGTGTGTAAAACCTTGCCCTGGCCATAACTTCTTCCCCTGTACATGGATTTCAATAATATTTCATAGAATTGTTACTAAGGACTCAAGAGTGTGTCATGACCTTGACCCAAGGTCATAGGTCAAAGATCAAGGTCACAACACGCAAAGTGAATAAAACCTTGTCCAGGCCATTACGTCTTGCCCTCTGCATGGATTTCAGTAATATTTCACAGAATTGTTAATTAGGATCCAAGGGTATGTCATGACCTTGACCCAAGGTCATAGGTCAAAGGTCAAGGTCACAACATGCAAAGTGAGTAAAACCTTGTCCAGGCCATTATGTTTTGCCCTCTGCATGGATTTCAATAATATTTCACAGAATTGTTACTTAGGTCCCAAGGGTCTGTCATGCAAAGTTAATAAAACCTTGTTACTATGACAAGATGCTATGGAGATGCTATGTAAGGCAATAACTTAAGTAAACCTCAGTTGTTTTTTCATGAAACTTGTATAGAATGCTTAAATAGTGTAGGGGAAGCCACTTTTCAGTTTTGAGTAAATTCCATTTTGTTTATACAGAGTTATGGGACTTGGATCCCTCTTTTTGGATTTCAATTTTTTAAGGCGTCGAGCATTTGCTCGACAGTCTTCTAGCGATCGTAAAAATTTTACCTCTACACCGCCTTTTTAATCCACGTAACAAAGTAGTACTTTCTTTAAAGTACTAAACGTAGTAAAAGTTCTTGCAAAACCGGCTTTGTTATCCTTGTTATTGAAATTTCATTGCACAGAAATAGGTTTAAGCGTAGGTCTGCTAAACTTAAATTATCAATATATTGCCCTAAAACACGAATTATTCTGTCGCTTATTGTGTGTGTTAAAATATTCATTCGCCGTGATGACGCAAGCAGATTATGAATTACAATCGCACTTCATGGGAATTTTTCCAAATATGGGGAAGACCACGTGACATATTGCCTTATTTGGAGAAATCGTAGTAGAACGCTTGAAACACACACGATCAAGGCTTAATTTGACATTAAGCGCCAATATGGAAACCGATCGCGCAATCTTCGAAATATATATAATAATATAAATAATATAATAATAATATCTGTAGATATAAATTTCAGTCTTAAAAAGAACAAATAAAATATTTCATAGAATCCTAAATATAGACTGGCAATGCGTATCACGAAGATATCTAAACAGGTAACCACTAATTCATAACGAGGCTGACCTAGGTTCAAGTGACGCGTTATCGGTTATTTTTATCTCACTGGATTTCGCTTTGTTTCATTCAGAGACATATATACAGTGTATATATGTCTTTGTTTTATTCATTTAACCTAGAATCAACAAATATCGACAAAATTAATTACATCCTCAAGGCTAAACATCACGAGCCTCTCGTAAATTACATCAGGTACTGTATACCTATGCTGTGTGTGCTACTGCAGACGAATTTTAAAAATAACTACACGCAGTGTGTACAGCTTCTTATCTGCCCTTACCGTCTGTGTTATAAATAACACTTGCTGGACAGGGAATAGCCTTTACAAAATGGCGGTGGTCACTTGTCTCTTTGCGCAGCGATAGCAAGCAAGAGCAGGTAACTCCAGTCTATCTTAAACAAGCATAGCTTTTTAAAAAGTTTAAGTTGTAATCGGAATAGCATTAAATGATCAAGATGTTGGTCACAAACCAAATAGCTTTATGTTAATGGCAATTACTTGCTTGTTTTTGCGCAGTTGTGAATTTTCCCGCTAAAATTTCTGAAGCCACGCCTCATTTTTTCCTTATTAGGGAAGTAGCATGTGTATATATCACATGGTCTTTCACATATCTGGAAGAGTTCCTACGACGGCATAAAAATTGGCAGCCGAGAAAGTTTTCAAATCGCCTACAAAATTTAATGCGGATGTAAAGGATGATAGCATGGATTAAAACAGAATTTTAGATTGAATGCATGAAAAATAAATTACGTAGAACTTACATGTGAAGATTTTATTCGAAATCAACAGATAAAGTGCGATTGTGATGCACAATCGGCTTGCGTCATTACAGCGATCGGCATGGCGTTGTAGCCCTTACACGTGCACATACAATAAACGACCGAATAAGTAGTGTTTTTGGACGATATATAGAAGCTGTTGGCCCTAGTGTAGGTGTTAGTAGCGTAGACAAAAACAGAAACCTAGACCATATCTTAAAATAAATTAAGCATAAGGCTTCTATATTTTACAGGCAGTGGTAACAACTCATCCATTTCTTTGTAAAAAAAAATGGCAATGGTGTTCGATTGATTTCACATGTACATTTTTTGTGAAAAGATATTTGACATATTTCTGCAAGAATGATGTAAAGAATAATAAAATGTTATGAAGATATATTATATGATATACTGCAGTATGGCTGTTGGTCCTTAAGCTTTTATTTTTACTCTATTAAAAAAATTATCGGAACTCAACAAAAAAGATGAACACAACTGGTAATTTATGCTACTTTTGACAGCTTTAAATCAAATTTAGCTCGACGCCTTTGTGGCTCTTCAAACCTTTGATAATAAAAGTATTACCAAAGAGACCCATGTTTGGGGGGTAATAAAACCATACGTTCACATTGATCCTGTCCAAAATAAGTGACGGGCCTATTAAGCCACGCTAGGCATTGCTCTTGTTAGGTCATAAAATCTTTACATTAGCAAAATGAGATTGAAAATTCATGATATTACAGCAGATTCATTCTTTATTTATAGATTGATCAAATTATATCATCTACCTGTCATTGACCTGTGAGATGATATAAAAGTTCACATGAAGTCATGCATACATGTAATTATTAGAGATATTTGAAAATCTTACAGTTGCTTTTTTTCAGGATCCTCAACACTGTTAACAGAAGTTCCATCTGTAAGTGATCTTGATGTACGAAGTAAGCGAATGCAAACAATAGGTATTCAGAATACTACTGTACCAACATTCAACAGCTATAGCTTCTCAGAAAATGGTGTTCAGACAGATCTGGAGATTGAAGAAGATATTGATCCCGATATAGAAAATAAGATAATACTTCAACAGGATGAGAAGAAATCAAGCCGTTCCACAGCAAGTGCCAACATAATTCACAACCTGATGACTGAGGATACTTTAACTACCAAGAGTTTCTTAAGAGGAGGTAAGAATGAACCATACAATTTATAGGGTCACTTGTATTTTAGGACATAAGTATCTATACAACATTAGTACATGTGATCTGCAATAGTTTTTAACTAACTGGAGCTACAGGCTCAAGTAAGCTACAATCATAGGAATGTTTGTCCATCCATCCATCTGCTAAGTTTTACTTTTTCTGAGACACTGCAAGAAATTTAATGAAACTTGTTAGGAATGTGATTGTATCCTCCAAATGTTGTTCTTGTTTGGCCATATTCACCAAAAGGTGACTTATGGACAGACCTACACATGTCCTACAGGGTTTCATTCTTTAACAGACATCTTGAGAAATACTGCATATATCAACAAACCAAATGCATGAGAGTATTCTAGAGGGGTGTCCATTCTGAAATTTAATTTTGACTTGTTAGGTATCTTTTTAAACTTTATTTATTATTTATTTATTTGTTATTATCAAAAGCAAACATAATTTTATTCCTTTTTAGGTCACTTGAGCTTTTAGCTCGAGTTTTTCTGATCACCCGTTGTCAGTCTGACTGTCTTTTAGTCTGTAAACTTGTAATGTTTTTGACATCTTCAGAAACGCTTTAAAATTTTTATGAAACCTAGTATACTTGAAGTACTATAGGTCCTCTACTAAGTTTCTTCATCATCCAAATGCATTGACAAGTGAAGGCAGAAAATAGGCATGAGAAGGTACCCCTCTTTAAAATTCTTCTGCAGAATCACTGTATTGGTAGTAAAACTAATGGCATCTGAGTCATGATTTAGGAGGATGTATGTATCAAATTTGAACATTTCATTGAAATCAAATTTTTCACATGTTTTCTACATCTTTATGAAATTAAACATTGTTATGCAAAATAGCATGGCTTTCAGTATTTAACCAGATTACAAAGGTTTATGGATTAACAATGTCTGTCTGTATATCTGTCTGTTTGTCACCAACAATTTGTGTTTAGCTTGATCTCTAGCATACCGTTTGTAATACCAACTTCAAACTTGGTCAGGTTGTAGACATTTATGTGACCTAGACCTTAATTTTACTCTTAGTGCCATAGTCATATGACACTAGCTATTTTCGTATTTTACTCTTCAGTAAATACAGACTTGTGTTTAGCTTGATTTCTTGCATATTTTTAATGATACCAACTTCAAACTTGGTCAGTTTGTAGACATTGATGAGTTCATATGATATTGATGAGTTATGTCGAAAAATTGATGTTTTAATTGATTTAAGTGCGGCAACAGACTGTATAAGTAAAATTTATTCCTTTCTGTATTGTAAACATTCTACGTAAGCTTCACCAGAGCTAGGTGTTAACGTGACAGTTGCAGCGTACGTCTTACCAATTTGCATATATAGAGTTACAAGATATGTTGTGCTATAATCTTTCATTTAAAAAATTTGCCGCGTTAAATATTTATAATTTGTTTCAGATATAATCTTTAAAATAACAATAAAGACATTGCATGGAGTAAAAGAAAGTTTAAAAAGTTTATTTTGTAGATTTTATAAGACTAAGAGGATTTTACATTTTATATGATCTGCAACAAAACATTTTACGCACATTGTGATTGTATATAATCTCAAGGTTTTAAATTTTCAATAAATTTGTTACTGAAAAATTCAACTGTCTTTTTAACATCACTTTTTGTATCTCGCTTTTGCGAAAGCGAGTTCACATTAAGTCTCATTCCTCCGTCTGTCATTATGTCACAAAAACTTTAATTTGTGCTATAACTTTTGATCCAGTAGGGGATACTGAAACTTTGAAACTTCACATGTAGATTCCTTGTGATGAGACCTTCCATTTGAGACCATTGCTTTTGACGTCTTTGAATTCTTTGAATTTGCTTGTTTTCTCTCGACATTTATGTATCCTCAGGAACATCCTCATCTGATTACAACCCCCTTCTATTTACAAACATAGATTCACAATGTTTTCTCTGTCAGATCAAATCCACAGCAAATGCTCAGAGACTGTTTTAGATGACCTAGACATAGTTTAGATTATCTTGTGCCATACCCCTGACATCCGCAACAGTTTACCGGTAACCTATTTGGAAAACTCGGTTCTGGACAAACCACAAATGCTGCAAGTAGCAAACATCTTGGGATACAAACTTGATTGCATGCCATGGATGCTGTATGTGACATAGTTTTTTGGCTTGAGTGAGATAGTTAGCCTTTTGGGGTACCTCAATTTTGGACAAGCTACAAGGACCAAACTTACACACTTGAACTAACTAATTTATTATTCTTCTTGGAATGCAGACTCGATGTTCATATTTCAAGCTATACCTAACATACTTTTTCCGTTTTAGTCATTTTGGTAACCTGTTTTGGGCACGAGTATCTCAGTTATGAACAGTACAAGTACCAAACTTACACCATTTATTTATTTATGGGATGGACAGTAGATTACCTGGTTGGGTTGCTTGATGTGACATTTTTTCCACTTGAGTGATTTGGTTAACCTGTTGAGAGTACCTCAGTTTGCAACAAACTAGTTTAAATAAAGAACTTCTGACTTGGCCGTATGCCACGTCTACTTGAATAAATAGTGTGTAAGAAATCCCAAACTTGCACTAATGGTTCATCTTGGGATGCAGACTTGAAAGCATGCTTCATATTTATACTATTCCCACTTCAGTTTTGCTTTATTAAAGGAAAATTGATTTGAATAGCTCAATAATGATTTAAGAGGCATTTTGAATTTGTGCCGTTAATTCTAAGAATGAAACTAGTCCTGAATTAATATTATTGATAGCACCAATTCCTTTTCATTTTCATAAGAGTGTCACTCATGACCTTCAGTCCTTTGATTAATTTCTTCTGTTTTACGGTATGAAAGATTTTGATGAAACATGGTATACATGAAGTACTATAGGTCCTTTATCAATTTTGTACATTTCATCCAAATTCGTCAACAGGTAGTACTACCATGGCTAAATAATAGGTCTCACAATGGTATATATACCACTTGATAATTAAAATATGAAGAGTGGCAATTCAAATCCAGCTGTGGTAAAAAATTTTTATGCCCCCGTTATATATGGCCGGGAACATAGAGTGTTGCACACTGTCATTCCGTCATTCTGTCATTCTGAAAAATTGTCATTGCAACTACTCCCAAACCGTTCATCAGGATTTCACCAAACTTCACATATAGGTCGGGCAGCATATGTAGATGTGCATGAAGGGAGGCAACTCTGCTCAAAATTTTGTTTAGGAAGTACGGGAAAAAAATTACAAAATTAGAAAAATGTGCATATGGCAGAACTTTGTTTGAATTTTCAAATATTAGTTCTGTGGCGATTATATTTCACTACCTTAGCTGCCAGCGGGGGCATCTGTGCCGCACTGACACATTAAAATTCTAGTTTTCATTTCTTTACACATCTAGTAAATAAGTTTTTAGATGTTTCACAACACTCAGCTGATGAAATTAGGCCATTTTAAGTTGGATATGGACAATATTTGAAACAATTGTTGTTCATGATCTAGACTTGAAATCAAAAGGCCCCAATTAAAGAAAGATGACTAACTTGTTGCCCTGAATGACATCTTGCAGAGACAAAGCAAATGCTTAATATCAAAATCACCTGAATGGAAGTGCAAAATAAGTGTTGTTGTTTTTTATTCTGGTCTGAAATAAAGTTTGACATATTTCAACATTTGTGTTGGCTTAATCACATCATTATCGAAGAAGTACCAAACCATTAATCATTCTCAAAGTCCAAGGACAGATACAAAATCGTGTAAGTTTCAAAAAAAAACTGTTGTGAACCCCGAAATACTGAAAAATTCTGAGGTGAGACCAGGTGCCCGGGGAGAGTAAGCGTCTCCTGTTTGCATGCATCACCCGTCACAGCAGTTCTTAAGAAACATGTCAAAATCAAGAGTTTTGGTTTCCTAATTGTACATACGAACATAGAAAACTGGTATACAAAGTCATATTTGGTGTTCACTGAACAAGTCATTTAGTCGCATTCCAGAATGTTATCAATCATTCTAGAAAGAGGTACATCATATTTTCGTACAAGATCCCCATAGCGACCGTAGAACTTCCTCAGTGACGATTTCAGACGCTCTTTAACTTATCCCTGCAGAAGCAACTTAGTGGCCAGTCGTTTGGCCCTTGGAATAAAACAGTCGTATAGAGAACAGGCTCTTGCGTACCTTATAAGTTGAGATATAAAAACTCCATAGGCAGGTGAGGACGGGATATTGCTGCAAAGAAACGGAAAGTTAGTAATTTGGAAGTTAAAATCGTCACGTTTGTCATACAGAGAGGTGTCCAAATGACCATTACTGTCGAAAGTTAAAAATATATCCAGATACGAAGTAATGCAAAAATAAAGAACTTCTTCTTTCCTGCATGACTGAGCATCTAGGCACTCAGATGAGTAATATAGGCCTACTTGGGCCTCTTGTTTATGGATCATGTGAGTAAATCTGTTCCTAATCCTAGAAAAGTTCAGATTCACATGCTTGAACTATGTATATTACTACTCTTTATGTCATGACAAGTTGTATGGTAAATCCTTCTATTCACCCCACCCATTTCATTTGATGAATCACTTGATACCTTGTGCCTGACTGAGTTCAATTTCTAGAGACTTGCGCCTAAAAGAAAAATATATGCAGTGATTCAGATTGAAACAGAAACTTATAGGACAGATGACCTAAACCAACAAAATTTTATCAGTCATTTTGTCTGATCTGTCAAAAAACAATGGGTCATTTTTTTCATGTTATTTTGTAGCGAGGTAATGATTAGTGCAGCTTGGTGATCATTCCCCTTGAGGTGTTCAATTAGAGAACTTGTCCTGAAATTGCTATTTCCCTTAAAGTTTGTAAAGGAGTTACTTCTTGACGCGTTTATACATACATCGCAAGTCATTTCATTTTTATCTTTTTCATATCTCAACCAGGGATAAATTGACAGCCAAGAATCTTGAAACTTCCGAATATGAACGGGGCCAGGGGCACTATTTGAATTTGATTTTGACTTGCAGTCCTCAGCAGCAGTCTGTTGCTGAGATTCAGACTAGTTACCTTCATTACATAAACCAAAATTTGCCAAAGCTTTTTGACCCAAAAGTAGCCTTGTTTTTTTCTTTGGCGGCATATTTATCTATGTCAATTTGACGCTTAAAATCGGCTGTGAATACGGGGCTATTAGCCAAAGGCTTTAATGATTCAGACATGTTTACATGAAAAGTGAAAGTACAGGGATCGTCTCAAAATTATTCACAAAATACGGAATCGATTAAAAACTGAATAATAAATTATATTTATATTTCCGAGTTTTGTATTGACCGCTATATGGGAAAAATGATCGGTCATTCTATCCTGGTAGAGTTTAAGTAATGGGTCATTTTGACCAAGACAGCAAATTTTTATCGGTAATTTCCGATTTTTATCGGCCAATGACTGATGACCGACGCCAATCTTGATCACTGTATATGTGTTTCCTATAACATGGATGAAAATTTAAGGGTTGGTAGGTCGACTCTTTTTTTTGCCTACTTGAGCCAAAGGCTCAAGTGAGCTATTGTCATACTTAGTCCGTCGTCCGTCTGTCGTTGAAAATTTTTCAAATTTTCGACTTCTTCAGAACCGCTGAATAGAATTTGATGCAACTTGGTATGCATGAAGTACTCAAGGTTCCCTACAAGTGTTGTTATTTTTCGTCTGGATCCATTGACAGGTAGCGCCACCATGAGCAAAAGTAGGTCATAGAGGGTACCCTCCTTTGACAAACTTCTTCTTCAGACCGGGGGCATACAGAGACAAACCGAATACATAGGAACGATGTAGAGGGATGTGTGAAGAAGTGTTGTTATTTTTGTTCATTCTGAAGTCAAATTTTTGACGTTTTTTCAACATTTTTTTGGACATAGTAATTTCAATGCAGAAAAGTGTAATGTTTTTCAGTTAATTGATAATGATGAATTCTTATGGACTATTTTGATCATAATTATGGTAAGGAATATTATTGTGAAAGAATTTTGTCAATATCTGAAGTTTTGGATTTTTTATGAATTTTTTAAGACTTCCAAGAAAAAAAGGGGGGGGGGACAGTTTTTCACATTTTCAACTTATTCTACAGAACTATTTGAAGGATTGTGATGAAACTGGGTAGGATGCAAGTACTCATGGTCTCTTACAAGGGTTGTTATTTTTTGTCCGGATCAACCAGCAGATGGCGCCACCACAGGCAAAAGTAGGTCACAGAGGGTGCCCTCCTTTGACAAACTTCTTTTTCAGATTGGAGGCATACAGAGATAAACTGAATGCATAGGAATGATCTAGAGGCATATGTTTTTGTTTTTGATTCCATTCCGAAATCAAATTTTTGACGTTTTTTCGTTGTCTTTTTGGACTTGGTGTAATGCAAAAACAAGTGACTTTACTGATTATTGCTCCTCATATTATAATTTGATGCTGTAATTTGGTTTTATTTAATCATATTAAGGGCAAAGAATGCTACAGTAAAAGTCTTTTGTCAATATCTTAATTTTTGACTGGATTGCAAAGCAATTCCGGTCTATGAATTGGCGAAGTCCGTCCGTCTGTCCGTCCGTCCATCCGTCTGTCCGCCATACCCTAAGGGTACTTATGTCATAGTTGGTAGGTTTGTAGATACTTGAATGTTCTAATACAAAAATTTAGTGACCTTGACCTTGACTTTGCACTTCAGTGAACACACACTGTTTTTTGCCCTTAGGGTGACCACTTGCATACATGTATTGTTAATGTTAATGCAAAGCAATTCTGGTCTATAAATTGGCAAAATCGGTCCGTCCGTCTGTCTGTTCGTCCGTCTGCCTTCAACATTTTGCGTTTGGCATTTGCAATCCGGTCATACCGTCCTTAACGGTTTCTTGTTCGATGTGTTATGAAGATTATAAGATTGTAATATTACTGGTAATGAAAGGTTTGGGGTAAGGTAAGGTCGTGGGTTCAAACCCCGCTGGGGGCATTTTTTTTTTTAATTATATGTATGAAAAGAACTTTTATAGTGAAAATTTGTTTTTTCAATATCTCAATTTCTAGATTTTTATTTTATGTTTTTTTTAAAAGGGGGGGGGATTATTCACATTTTCTTCTTTATCTTCAGAACAGTGTGAAGTTAAGATGCGTCAACAGGTTGTACCACCACAGGCCAATTTCTATAAATTTTATTCTATGCAAAAGGGGAAAGATTACTGTATCATTGCAATTTGCATTGACATCTTCTTCCAGTGAAGTGCAAACCATACAGATATTGATATATTTTAAATATTTAACATTTAAAATAATTGTTTGAAATATGACATCATCATGTTCTTTTATAAAAAATTAAAAACACCTCCTCCTTCTCATCATTTTTTTCATTTTTGAAAAAAAAAAACGGGTTCAAGATACTGTATCATTTTTCACGTCACAAGACACAATAGTGGGTGATTTTCTCCTCAAGAAATTTTCACGTCAGTAGCTTTGTATGTATGTCTTTAAAGAATGAAAGTTTTTCTTTGATTATGTTTTGATTTAATTCACTTAAAATATACTGAAATCGATAGATCAAGAATGTGGAGAGGAAGCCGCCTTTCAGGTTCATCCAATTTGTATTTACAGAGTTATGAGACTTTGATTTTGAGCTCACCTGAGCAGAATGTCATACCAGATTGCCTGTCATCTGTCCGTAAACTTTTTGATATATTCAACTTCTTCTTTGAAACTACTGAGCAGAATTCAATGAGAAATTTCATGCTTGTTCCTCAACATATTATGCACAAATTTTGCGCTTTGTTTGATCTAGATGTTCAGGTGAGCGATATAGGCCCACTTGGACCTCTTGTTTCTTTTTTTTACTACTCAAATAGGTTGTACAGGCTGGAATGTCTGTCTAATATTGTCCGGTGTCCTGGTTTACTACATATTACAGCCAGCACAGTTGCTTGCTGCAAGTTTGAAGCCTTTCTTGTTTGTGAAATACGATCTCAATTTTTTTTTATATGTCGATCTCAATATTTTTCTTAAAAAAAGAACTTGAGTCGGGGGTAAAAACAGGGTCGGTCAGGTTATAGGAAACACAATTATTTTTTTTTAGGCCTTATCATGAAATTCTTACTTTTTTGCAAAGAATGAGACTGCATTTTAATTGATAAATTATAGTCATCAGATGTTATATAAATGATCTTATAACTTGAAAATGGTAGCGATCCCCACCCATAAACTATATACATGTATCCTATTGCAGCTCATATCAAGATACATTGAATATCATGTCAAGCAGGTTGCAGTGACCATTAAGGCACATGGACCTCTTGCTATAATTTGAAATTGGTAGATTGACTTCATTCCGAATTGGGGATATCACATCATCCTAATTAAAGGATGTCCATTTAAGGGGTGATAATAAACATGTAGCATTTAAGATTGGAATTGCAGCTACGCCTAACATTCAAAGCATGCGACACATAATTTTAAGCCACGAAGACAACCCAGTATATACAAATATGTATGTGATTAAATCAATTTTTTTAGCATAATCTGTCTCCAATGTTTTTTTGTGTGAATCAGTTTTGTTCCTGGAAGTGTATTTACTGATCTGTCGTTAACATGGAATCACCACAAATCACCACAACGATAGTGATGAAGCACTACAGCATTGCTGCAATCCATGGTGATTCTTAATATTTACAAATATGTAAACCGTGCTTAGATATTTTCAAATTGTACATACACGTAGCAATTAAATGAAATGATGACAGCTTTTTGTATTTTGAATCATTTAAGCAACATTTCTTGCATTGAATGGGAAAATTTGACTTCGTTTTCTTGTCTCCGTCGTGTGTTCGTGCGTGTATATTTATGTATTTACCTCCTCGACTTGAAATGTTGTTGCAGGACTTTTGCGATGGGTGTTGCATGCAACCAAGGGACGCTTACTTTCCCGGGCACCAGGTTTCACCTTGATTTTATTGGGGTTCGCATTTGTCTGAATTTGACACTGTTCACCATATTGTCCTTTTATTCCATGGACTATGAGATACTATTTACCCTTCGGTGCTTCTTCGTTTTTTATTTACAATGCTTGAAATTTGCAAATATTTGGGGTCGTCAGATTTGCAAATTTAAAGAAAATTTGGATGACCTCCATTATATTTATTAAACTTTTAGGTTGCCCAAAGATTTGTTAGGTTATTTTTGACGACCAGATGACTGCTAATTTCAAACCCTGCATTTATCACACTAGTCAGCTATCAGATGCCCTTATTGTGACTGAAAGTAAAAAAACGTTATCTTGAATAAGCATTCCATTGTTAATGACGTCTCTGTAAGTGTATATTTCTTTGTTCATCTCCTTTATTTGTCTAAAGCAATACTGCTTATCAATATACAAATAAAATACACATTGATAACAATTAAGAGTGACTCTCACAAATATTGTGATCATTAATAATACATTTAAATGAAAATAAATAAATAGTTATAAAGTAAAACTGTTTCTGTTCCACCTCGATATTTAGACAATTATGTTGCGATGAATCTCTGCTTTTTACCTTTGCAGTGGTTAAGTGTGATATTTTTTGGTGATGTGAACACAATCGTCCACATCAAAATTGTCAACCGCGATATGCAGAGAATTGGACAATTTGCATTCTCTGTAGCATACATATGGCACTGTCTGTGACAATATGGCTTCTTGGCAGCCCAAACACCACCAAAAAAAAAAACCCAACAGGACTCGTTCAAAGCAAAATTGTCTGGCACGGAATTTCAAATCAGAATATAAGGAGGGATGGCATACATGACATAAAATGTTTGTATTTAAACCGATGTTTCCTTTCAGGTTCTAAAATCTACCATTTTTCCTCCATCAGTACCGGCAGTAAACATTGTTAAATTATGCATAGCAGCACAATAAAAAACAATCTGTTAAACGAGAAAACTTTAGTTACACTATATGAGTGCTATAAAACAAATCGAAATAGAATTTTGTCATATACATGCCTGCATTAAAAATTTTGTCATATATTCGCCTGCATTAAAATGTACAGACCCATAACAGAGTTCTTTTTAGCTCACCTGAGCCAAAGGCTCAAGTGGGCTATTGTGATCAATCACCGTCCGTCGTCTGTCGTCCGTCGTTAACTTTTCACATTTTCGACTTCTTCTCCAGAACAACTGAACAGAATTTGATGAAACTTGATAAGCATGTAGTACTCATGGTCCCCTACAAGTGTTGTTGTTTTTCGTCCGGATTCATCAACAGGTGGCGCCACCACAGGCAAAAGAAGGTCAAAGAGGGTACCCTCCTTTGATAAACTTCTTCTTCAGACCGGGGGCATACAGAGACAAACTGAATGCATAGGAATGATCTAGAGGGATGTGTGAAGAAGTGTTGTTATTTTTGGTTCCGTTCCGAAATCAAATTTTTGACGTTTTTTTTACGTTTTTTTGTACTTGGTAGTTTTAATGCAGAAAAGAGGTATTTTTTTCTTTTAGTAAACATTGATGCATTAATTTGGTTTAATTTGATCATTTTGATGGTAACAAATACTACTGCGAAGAAAATTTTTCAATATTTTATGTTTCGGATTTTTTCAAGAAAAAGGGGGATGGGATAATTGGTGTAAACATTTCACAGTTTGAACTTTTTCTTCGGAACCACTTGCTGGAATTCAATGAAACTTGGCACGCATCAAATACTCAAGGTCCCCGACAAATGTGGTTATCTTTGTCAGGATCCATGAACAGGTGGCACCACCACAGACAAAAGTAGGTCACAGAGGGCACCCTCCTTTGACAAACTTCTTATTCAGATTCGGTGCATACAGCGACAAACCGACTGCATAGGAATGATTTAGAGGCATATGGGAAGAAGTGTTGATATTTTTGGTTCCATTCCGAAATCAAATTTTTGACGTTTTTTCATTTTTTTTTTGGACTTTGTTATTTTAATGCATTAAAGAGTTATTATTTTCTTTTAGTAAACATTGATGCATTCATTTGGTTTCATTTAATCATTTCTATGGTAAGGAATGCTGGTGCGAAGGAATTTTTTCAATATCTCGATTTTTGAATTTTTTATGAATTTTTTAAGACTTCCAAGAAAAGGGGGGGGGGGGGGGGGAACAATTTTTCATATCTTCAACTTGATCTACAGAACAACTTGAAGGATTGTGATAAAACTGGGTAGGATGCAAGTACTCATAGTCCTTTTCAAAGGTTTTGTTTTTTGTGCGGATCATCCAAATTGGTTAACAGATAATGCCACCATGTCTAAAAGTAGGTCTCACAATGGTACATATACCACTTGGTAATTGAAATATGGAGAGTAGCGGTTCAAATCCAGCTGTGGTCAAAAAAATATTTTTTCTTTTTTTACACATTTAAATAAGTTTTTAGATGTTTCTCAACACTCAACATATGAAATTAGGAATTTTACGTTTAAGACTTCCAAAAAAAGGGGGGGGGGTTTGGCCATTTTTCACATTTTCAACTTTTTCTACAAAACTGTTTGAAGGATTTTAATAAATCTTGGTAGAAATAAGTCACTTATGATCCTCTTCAAATTCTGTTGTTTTCGTCCAGACCTCTTTACAGGTGGCGCCACCATAGTCAAGAGTAGGTCACAAAAGAGTTCCCTCGTTTAACAATATTCTTTTTCATACGGGCTGTATACAGAGACAAACAGAATGCATAGAAATGATCTAGAGGGATGAGTGAAGATGTATTGTCATTTTGGTTCCCTTCCAAAATCAAATTTTAGAATTTTTTTCGACATTTCTTTGGACTTGGTGATTCAATGCAGAAAAAAGTGTCATATTTCCTAGTTAATTGATAATGATGATTTCTTATGGACTATTGTGATCATAATTATGGTAAGGATTGTTACTTTAAAAGAATTTTGTCAATATCTCAATTTTTGGATTTTCTATGAATTTTTTAAGACTTCCAAATGAGGGTGTATAGGAACAATTCAATCACATTTTTCACTTCTGCTGTTATACCACATGAAAGATTTTAATGAAACATGGAATACATGAAGTACTAAAAGTCCTCTATCAATTTGGTAAATTTCATCCAAATTGGTTAACAGATAATGCCACCATGTCTAAAAAGCAGTTCTCACAATAGTACATATACCACTTGGTAATTGAAATATGGAGAGTAGCGGTTCAAATCCAGCTGTGGTCAAAATTTTTTTTCATTTCTTTACACATCTAAATAAGTTTTTAGATGTTTCTCAACACTCAACATATGAAATTAGGCAATTTTAAGTTAGATCTGGACAATATTTGAAACAATTGTTGTTCATGACCCAGACTTGAAATCAGTCAACAAAAGGCCCCACCTAAAGAAAATGACTAACTTGTTGCCCTGAATGACTTCTTGCAGAGACAAAGGAAATGCTTAATATCAAAATCACCTGAATGGATGTGCAAAAAAGTGTTGTTTTTTATTCTAGCCTGAAATAAAATTTGACATATTTTCAACATCTGTGTTGACTTAGTCACATTAATGCAAAAATAAATGAATTCTTCCTTCATGCATGACTGATAATCTAGGTACTCAGGTGAGCGATATAGGCCCACTTGGGCCTCTTGTTTTGTGTGTAAGCATGAGTTTGAGCTATTCCAAACCATTATTCAACTCCTTTTTAACATCAAAAGTTTTTTTTGGACCGATTAGTTTTTGTCCCGACTGACAAATTTCTGGCAAACAGAAAACGATTTCAATAACTCCGAGTGAAACATACCCAGGATGGGGAATGTTAATTTCATTCCTAGGAGTATGTAGCTCATCCACTGATTGGATGAAAATAAAAGTTCACCAGAACATGGCCCCTCATGGGGTTTCACCAGATTTTATGCGCCGTGGGAAAAATAGAGAAGCAGAATAAAGATATGGTTTTAATCAGATTGTAAAGGTCGTCAACCAAGTTTGTTCATCTGCTCCAAAACTGTTGACAGGTTGTGCCATCGTTGCTAGAAATAGATCTCATAGGGTACCCCTCTTTAAACATCTCCAGAAACGCTGCAATGATAATAAAATTAATGGCATCTTAGTGATATTAGAAGGATGTATCTTTTAAGTTGTTCATTTCATTAAAATCGGATAAATAATTCTTCACATTTTTGGAATGTATATTTTCGGAATTTAAAGTGCCACTTCAACCTAATTTTCAAAATTTAATTGTTTCCACTCACTTAGTGCATGTTAATACAATAAATAAATTGCCGAAAACCCGAAGTTCATATCAACTGTAGATAACGAGATATTTGTGATAAGCTAATGCGCGCGGCTAAGCCACACCTGGTAAATTTACAGAAACGCCAGATTCTGCGACGAAGAGATGCTGACGTCATATTTTGTATACAGTGGTGGACTTTAGTATAGAAGTGTCCGAAGAGTAGAGTTGTTTAATAATATTGAAGAGAAAAAAGTGCCTCGTGAAGACAAGGGCGGGTAAAGCAACGTCGGGGGAGGGGTGTTCGTTGTGTTGCTACTAATTATGGAAACGCCAATGCGATGGTGTGTCAATGCACGGTTTTCCTAAGACACCCAATGAACGACGCCATTGGATTCATTTTGTTAAAGAAAAGCGAGCAAAATGTTCCTACAAAATATTCGACCTTATATTCTCTGCATTTTACACCAGAAAGTTTCCCATTCGCTTTGAAATGCAACAAAGCGGGACAGTTGTCACTTCCCGGTGCAATATCTTCTGTCCAATGTCGACCAGCAAACGCATTTGATTCACCTGGGTCTCTAAGTAGTTTAGGGGCAAGTAACCCTTATTTGGAAATTTTAAGTCCGGATGAGAAAATGACAAGTCAAACATCAGCTCCAACTAAAAAAAATATAAATGAATAAAAAAATTAATAAATTCAGAAGAGTGGATTTAAAGAGGGAAGTATCAAGAGTAAGTGTTGTATTATCACCTTTTTTATATAAGAATATACCGAGACACTGATCAGGAGGAACAAGGCAGTGATCAAGCAAAATCAGATACCCATGCAGTGGCGGATCTAGGATTTCCGAAAAGGAGGGGCCCAAATGGGTTTTAGTTAAACTTCTCAGCCATTTTTGGTGCAAAATCTGGATTTTTACTGGTAAATATGTGACCAAAAAGGAGGGGGGGGGTGCGGCCCCGGGTACCCTCCCTCTAAATCCGCCACTGCAATGTAGACACAATGGATGTAGATGAGGTAACTAGAATATGAGCGATGGATTCAGGAGGTCAGTGGGAGGGCGCAATCCCAACCCCTCACTCACCCGGAATCCCTTACATTATATGTTTCACACATAGAACTCAATTCTTTAAGGTTAATTATTTTCATAAATAAATATATACATAAGACATCTGAACTACATTTTACATTACAATATATTGATAAATTACGTACGGCCCGTGCGGAGGCACATACTAAATACTGCGAGAAACATAATATTGAAATTATGTTACATTTATGAATGTTACAGAGCAACATGGAAAATGAAGATTTGCCCCAACCAACAAAGAAGTCTTTTTCTTGTCAATTTTTAATAAAACCGAACAAACGGTCGAAATCATGTCAGGCAACATCAAAATGGATTACTGGTACGGCTCTACTGACAAGTACCTTGGATTACATCACCTTTTTTCTCGTCACTATGATGTTCACCTTCTTCGAATGACGATGTATCGCAAGAAAAATGAACATCACTCTCGTCTAATAAATCTTAATAAAAGAATCTTGTGTGCTCATTGTTTTGCTTACTAAATTTCATATAAAAAGCGGCGTATTTCTACTATAATATATCCTGTTTCCATGAAGTGACCACATAATGTGACGTCAGCGATCTCGATTCCAGACAAAACAGATTTATTGATATCCTTGCACGCGCGGCGGCGTTAAACAGGTTAACACCTGGAGTTTAATCAGCAATAGCTACTTATTGCAGTATCTGATTGTAAAACTTTTGGCACCAAGGGGTTTTATTTACATCAAATTATTAAATTAGTATGAGAAAAAAATTGGTGTAGTGGCACTTTAACATTTCATGCAAAATAGCATGATTGGTTTTCATTAATATCCTATGGTTGAATGGGACAAATGCCTGGAGAGCTATTGTCATACCCTTGGGATCGTGATGGTTGTTGTCTGTAGAGAAAACTGTAACCTGGGCCATAACTTTAGATGAGAGAGGGCTTTAACATTTCACATGTGTATTCTTCGTAGCAAGACCATTCATTGGGTACCAAAATTTTGACCTTTTGATCTTGACCTTGAAGTTAGTTCTACTTAAACGATGGTTATGAAAAGTAAGAGATAGTGTATATGCCTTGTTGCCGGCATTTATTGAATCAGTGCATGACATAACTAATTTTAACAATGCATCAACATAATTTGAAACACAAATTTATCATTGAATACTTCTAAATTACAATCTTGTAAATAAACGACACGAGAGGGCAATAAATAATCATATCCGCCCAGGAAAAACCACAGGAAGAAAGCCACAAATTAAAAATGTGAAACGTACCATGGAAACCTGTGTCTGTAGCAGTGCAATTCTGCACCATTGTTAAGCCATTAAAAAATTAAATAGAAACAATATTATACAATCAGTACCGGTAAGTTGCGGAAAAAGAACATGTGTTCAAGTTGACGCACAGGTCTAGAATGACTAGTGCTCTTACATGAGTGACCACAGTCAAGTGACTAAACTCTCTAAACAATTGGCATATCTTGAAGAAAAATAATTCCCTCTATACTCTCTATGATTGAAACGTGGGAATATATTATTATCTTTACTGGCTCTGATGTATTTTTAGGGGATAGGGATTTTTTTTAGCTCACCTGAGCCAAAGGCTCAAGTGAGCTATTATGATCAATCACCATCCATTGTTTATCGTCTGTCGTCCGTCGTCCGTCCGTTGTTAGCTTTTCTACATTTTCAACGAACGGCTGCACAGAATTTCACCAAACCTCATAGGAAATAAGTACTTGAGGTCCTCTAACAAGTTTTTGTTTCTTGTGCCGATCTGTTATCCAAGATGGCCGCCATTGGCAGTGTATGGTTGACATATTTTGGACTTCTTCTCCAGAAACACTGCACAGAATTTCACCAAACCTTATAGGAAGTAAGTACTTGAGGTCCTCTACGAAGTCTGTGTTTTTCTTGCTGATCCGTTCTCCAAGATGGCCGCCATTTGCTCTGATTGGTTGACACATTTTCAACTTCTTCTCCAGAAACTCTGCACAGAATTTCACCAAACTTCATAGGAAGTAATTACCTGAGGTCCTCTACCAAGTTTGTGTTTTTTGTACCCATCCGTAATCCAATATGGCCACCATTGGCTCTGGTTGACACATTTTCAACTACTTCTCCAGAAGTGCTGCACAGAATTTCACCAAACCTTATAGGAAGTACGGTAAGTACTTGAGGTCCTCTACAAAGTCTGTGTTTTTCTTGCCGATCTGTTCTCCAAGATGGCCGCCATTGGCTCTGATTGGTTGACACATTTTGGACTTCTTCTCCAGAACCGCTACACAGAATTTCACCAAACTTCATAGGAAGTAAGTACTCAAGGACCTCTACCAAATTTTTGTTTTTTGTGCCCATCTGTATTTCAAGATGGCTGCCATTGGCTCTGATTGGTTGACACATTTTCGACTTCTTCTCCAGAACGGCTGCACAGAATTCCACCAAACCTCATAGGAAGTAAGTACTTAAGGTCCTCTACAAAGTTTGTGTTTTTCATACCCTTCTGTAATCCAAGATGGCTGCCATTGGTTCTGATTGGTTGACACATTTTGGACTTCTACTCCAGAACCGCTACACAGAATTTCACCAAACCTCATAGGAAGTAAGTACTTAAGGTCCTCTACCAAATTTGTGTTTTTCGTGCCGATCTGTAATCCAAGATGGCCACCATTGGCTCTGATTGGTTGACACATTTTGGACTTCTTCAAAACGACTGCACAAAATAACACCAAACCTTATAGAAAATCTTGTAGAAAAAAAGCAAAATTTTCTACTGAAATGAGCTGTCATTTTATCGTAAATAAGCAATTTGTGCTCAGGTGAGCGATATAGGCCCATTTGGGCCTCTTGTTTAATGTAGGAGTTGTTTAGTCTTTGTAATTTCCCAGTTATCTTTAGGAGGTATGTTTCGCTGTATGTATTCTGGGAGAAGTATTCTTGTTCCATTGAGTTACATAAAGTTATCATGAATAGGAACTACTGTAAGTTGTGCACTTTGGAAAAACAAGTGTAAGATTTATTGTCTTTGCACATTTTCTTGTTAGAGTGATTTGAGGTCATTGTCTCAATAACAAGCAGTCTGACTTGATCATGCTGAGTTGCATTGAGAATTCATCCAGTTACAAAGCGTATTTAGCAATGTAACTTACATAATGTTTGTGTCTGGATGACACTTCTCGAAGTTGGTGATCGGGGGTCTCGGCAAGTAATCAGTGACATTCATACTTCATGTTTTTTTCTTGACCTTAGAATTGTAGGCTACCAAACCTTAAACGAGACGTCTGAGGTTTTGTATAGCTTTCGTTTTACGAAAAATACCTCTGCTTTAGAGGTTTGTGATCTGTGATTAAATTGAATAGTTTACCAAGTAGATATAGATGAAAGTGCTCATATCCCAAAATAATCACAAAATTTTAATGCAATATGTTGTGACTGGTTATATCTTTGCTCTACGGGAGTTAAAGCTCGGATTGCATAAGCAACCCTTTATTTTTTAGCTCTACTGGTCTCGACCAGTCAAGCTCATGCGATGGTCCTTCGTCCGTTGTCCGGCCGTCCGTCCGTCCGTCCGTAAACAATTTATTTGTTCCCTCTTCTTCTCTGAAGGTATATGTCCCAGACACTTAATTATGGTTTCATCTTGTTCGATTGGTGGTCTAGTTGTGCATGTGCAATTTTGGTCCAGTTCGGACCCCCTGAGGTCCCACAAAGGGGCGTGGTTCCAAAATCTTGTTCCATCTTCTTCTCTAAAGGTATTTGCCTCAGAGACTTAATTATTGTCTCATCTTGTAAAGTAGATGGTCTAGTTATGCATGTGTCATTTTGGTCCGGTCCGGACCACTTGGGGTCCTAACAAAGGGGCGTGGTCCCAAAATTTTGTTCCCTCTTCTTCTCTGAAGGTATATGTTTCAGAGAGTTAATTAGGGTCTGATCTTGCTGGGTAGGCGGTCTAGTTGTGCATGTGCAATTTTGGTCCAGTTCGGACCCCTTGGGGTCCCACAAAGGGTGTGGTCCCAAAATTGTGTTATGTCTTCTACTATAAAGGTATATGTTCCCGGGACCCAATAACATTCTCATCTTGTTTGGTATGTGGTTTAGTGGTACATGTGCAATTTTGGTCCAGTTCGGACCCCCTGGGTCCCACAAAAGGGGTGTGGTCCCAAGATGTTGTTCCCTCTTCTTCTCTAACAATATATGTCCCACAGACTAAATTATAGTCTAATCCTGTTTGGTAGGATGTCTAGTTGTACATGTGCAATTTTGGTCCAGTCTGGACCACTTTGGACCCCCACAAAGGGGTGTGGTCCCAAGATTCTGTGCCTTCTTTTTCCCTGAGAGTATAAATCCCAGAGACCTCTTTGTGGTTTCTTCTTGTTTGGTTGGTCTAGTTGTGCATGTACAATTTTTGGTCTAGTCTGGACCCCTGGGGCCCCTCAAAGGGCGTGAGTTACCCATACAGAAATGACCCCAATTGTTATTCTCACTACAGTGTACTGTAATTTGAAAGGGGGGTTATAGCTTTGTAGACATATGTGCAACACCTCAACATTTGTATTTCATGTATGTATTTTTATCTTTCAACTATCTTCAATTTCCTCTCTTAATTATTTCCTGTATGGTTGACTTAAGATCGCAGTGTTTGTATGCTAGTCAGAATTGATTTTGGGCGAGTTGTCTTCTGATGTTTATATAACAGCGGCCATTTTAAATAAATTATTGAGAAAAGATCATAGTCCTAGAAAAGAAATAAGCACTAGATAAGAATGGAACAGTGTGAATAAAACCACCAAAAAGATAAATTGTGTATATTTGTAAATAAAATAAACACATTAGCCTACAGTGCGTTTATTATACTATGTCAAGTAATCTCCAGAATTTCCTCTGACTCATGAATATATATATAGCACCATGTGATAAAAATTTTTACGACACTTTTACAACCAGATATTGGCAAAAAAGAAAACAGACAAAAGACATTATTAAACATATAACAGTGCCGTAAACTCCTCTTGAAATAGTATGAAGTCATTTCTCTAAAGCATTGACGGGCAATGAAAAAAAAAATGGGATAATGATTTATATATAAATGTATATATGGCTAGCAAAAAAAATTAAGCTAGTCGGAAGAAAAACTAGTGTTTGCATACTTTGTTTCTACACTTGAACCGACATTGGGAAATATCGAAAAGGGGGGGGGGGGTGTTACAAAAATACTTCATCCCATCCCCTGTTTTGAAAAAAGAGGGGATGGGGCACATGCCCCTTTTGCTACCAAAAGAAAAACTAGCGTTTTACTGCTTTGTTTCCACACTTTAACTGATATTCTAACTACTTGATGATAAAAAATCTTAAAGATTAAAGGGGTTAAAGGGGGCGGAACATACCCCCCCCCCCCTTGATTTGAAAGAGGGGCACATTCCCCCACTGCTGCCCCACCCTTTTAAAAGATAATAAGAGGAAACCAGTAGAGCTTCAGTCTCGACAGAGACTTCTGGTCTTAACTTATGATAGCACTTAAACTGACACAAAAGGGTGTGGTCCCAAATTCTTGTTCCCTCTTCTATCCTTAAGGTATATGTCCCAGAGACCTAATTATGGTCTCATTTTGTTGGATAGGTGGTCTAGTTGTGCATGTGCAATTTTGGTACAGTCCAGACCCCCTGGGACCCCACAAAGGGGCGTGGTCACAAAATCTTGTTCCCTCTTCTTTTCTGAAGGTATATGTCCCAGAGACCTAATTATGGTCTCATCATGTTTGGTATGTGATGTAGTTGTGCATGTATAATTTTGGTCTGGTCCAGACCCCCTGGGGTCCCAAAAAGGGGCGTGGTCCCAAAATCTTGTTCCCTCATTTTCTCTTAAGGTATATATCCTAGAGACCTAATTATGGTCTCATTTTGTTGGATAGGTGGTGTAGTTGTGCATGTGCAATTTTGGTCCGGTCCAGACCCCCTGGGACCCCATAAAGGGGCGTGGTCCCAAAATCTTGTTCCCTCTTCTTTTCTTAAGGTATATGTCCCAGAGACCTAATTATGGTCTAATCATGTTTGGTATGTGATCTAGTTGTGCATGTATAATTTTGGTCCAGTCTGGACCCCCTGGGGTCCCACAAACGGGTGTGGTCCCAAAATCTTGTTCCCTCTTTTTCTCTGAAGGTATATATCCTAGAGACCTAATTATGGTCTCATTTTGTTGGATAGGTGGTGTAGTTGTGCATGTGCAATTTTGGACCAGTTTGGACCTCCTTGGGCCCCACAGGGGGCGTGGTCCCAAAATCTTGTTCCCTCTTCTTTTCTGAAGGTATATGTCCCAGAGACCTAATTATAGTCTCATCATGATTGATATGTGATGTAGTTGTGCATGTATAAGTTTGGTCCAGTCCGGACCCCCTTGGGTCCCACAAAGGGGTGTGGTCCCAAAATCTTGTTCCCTCTTTTTCTTTGAAAGTATATAGCCTAGAGACCTAATTATGGTCTCCTTTTGTTGGATAGGTGGTGTAATTGTGCATGTGCAATTTTGGACCAGTTCGGACCCCCTGGGGCCCCACAAAGGGACGTGTCCCCAAAATTTTGTTCCCACTTCTTCTCTTATTGTATATGTCTGTGAGACTTAATTATGATCTCATCATGTTTGGTAGGTGGTCTAGTTGTGCATGTGCAATACAAAACATACATGTGTGGTCCAAATATATTTTTACCCCTTCTTCTCTGAAGGTAAATTGTTGTTTGAGTAGAGGATAACAGTAGAGCTCCAGTCTCGACAGAGACTTCTGGTTTTTAAGTCCTTTCTGTTGTAGCTTCATTTATGATTTTATCTCTCTTATAATTTTTGTAAGTCCGTATTTTCACAAACAACTTTTCTACATAAATCGTTTGAGGTACAGTCTTGAATAATCTCACTTTATATCTCTTTATCCGTGAAGTCAGAATGATTTGACTTTATCCGTGAAGTCAGAATGATTTGTCTTTATCCGTGAAGTCAGAATGATTTGACTTTATCCGTGATGTCAGAATGATTTGTCTTTATCCGTGAAGTCAGAATGATTTGACTTTATCCGTGAAGTCAGAATGATTTGTCTTTATCCGTGAAGTCAGAATGATTTGACTTTATCCGTGAAGTCAGAATGATTTGTCTTTATCCGTGAAGTCAGAATGATTTGACTTTATCCGTGAAGTCAGAATGATTTGACTTTCTTTGTCTTTATCCGTGAAGTCAGAATGATTTGACTTTCTTTGTCTTTATCCGTGAAGTCAGAATGATTTGACTTTTGCCTAAGTCTTGTTGCGAACTGATCCACGGTTTCTGACTTTACTGGAATCATTTGTTGCAATTCATAAACCTCAAATTTATGATTAACTTGCGGCTGAAAATATGTAATCAGAGCAGTTTTGGATTGATCATATTTGTTTTCAGTACTTGTACCCTGTAGGGTCCTACCATGGAAATCAAAATTTTCCCCTGCATAATCATGTTAATGTAAGACAAGTGTTTTTTCCTTTTTTTGCTTGTCCAAAGGTGACTAATGCGTGTTGAATTTTCATCAGAATAAATGTCAAACTTTAGAAATAATGGAAGAGACATTTTCTGCATTAAAGCAACATTAACATGGATGTTATAATGCTTAATCAACCTCTTAAACATAGTGTTGCAACCTGGGAATTGAATCCAGATCATCTGTGCCACTAGCCAAGTGCTAAACCTCTACACAAAATCTGCCCCCATCATCATTTGTACTTGATATTATGGGCTGCACATGGAGGTACACACTAACTGGCAGACTAACCAACATGTGGAAATACATTTATAGATAAGATGTTACATAATCATGTGACCAATAATAAGTGATACTCACAGATTATGCTCTGGAATTATCAAAATATTCAAATAAAGCCAGTGTGTGTTTTTGCTTCATTTTGCCAAGATATTGCCACTTACCAGCTCATCATTATATTGCTACATAATCGAGGAAAACTATCATTAATAAAGTTGTCTGTTTAATACGGAATATCGCAACTAAATTAACGTCAACATACATGTGCACTTTGTGATTTTATGATGTCATATGATTATTACGCAAGTTGCCCACATAAAAGTGCCCACATCAAGAACAATGGATTTGGTAGGTGACTGAATGCAAACCGTGACAGATTTTAGTAGATGCGAAACTCTGTATTCTTAATGAGGCTTTATGCAAGATTGTTATGGTGCATAATTGAACTTTGTATTTATATATATTCATTTAGGGTATTCACCAACCAGAATTATCAGACATATTAAAGCAAGCTTTAAAATTTAAAATTAAAATTTAAGACATTGCACAAAAGTTGTACATGTAAATTCAAAGGGCAATGGCAGATATCTCTTTTTTCATTATTTCTGTATGAGTCTATGACAGACACCTTTCCAGATTGGACATAAAAACTATTCCGGTGGCTGTCTGATCTTGACAGTTCTAACTGTATATAATAAATATATACTTAAATTGATTTACATTTAAAAAATGAATAATACATTTGTCTTTTCATGATTAGGTAAAATGGTTTCATTCAAGAAATGTGGAATTTGTGGAAAAATTTACAAAAATAAATCTAACTGGATGACACACTTAAAAACCCATCAGAAAGAAGATGTTTATATGTGTGGCTTTTGTGGACAAATTTTCCAGAAAGCTCTTTTCCCTCAACATTTGAAATCTCACAAAAAGGAATCTGAAGAAGGGAACTTAAAACACCAGGCCGTAGGGTCAAATGATGACATTAGCTTTACAACGCCAGGAAAAGTGCTTGATATGACTGTCCCAGGGCATAAAGAATTAGATTCTCCTAGAGCTCCCAGTTTTCCAAAGTCACCAGTAAAAACCATCACCTCAACTGATGGAAATGAAAAAGAAACCAGCTACATGGTTAAAAGTCATCAAGTTACTCTTCCGAATCAGCAAGTAGCCACTGTAATAGATTTAGGAAATCTGCTTAATGTAGCCATGAATGCAGATACCTTAGGACAGGAGGATAATACGGTAAAAATTACTGCATCATTAACATTGAAGGAAATACAGGACAGTAGTCCATGTAATAATACCACTACAACCAATAAGGATTACCATATGTCTAGTTCATAAAATTGGCATCATTTTGTTTTAGTAGATATTTGATATAAGTAGTTGTCACCTAAATGGCCTGTCTAAGGTCTGTTTAACTTATTTGTCCCTAATAGCGAAACTAGAGGGAATTATGCATTACTACCTATCTATCAGTCTTTCGGTCTTTTTATGCCCCAGCCAGGTATGGCAGGGGACAATAAGTGTTTGCTTTGTCTGTCCTCCTGTGAGCTACTATCATGACATGCCATCCGTCGTCGCCATCTGTGGTTTTTTTACAGGAAGTGGGTACTGAAGGTCCTCTACCCAGTTTGTAGTTTTTGACAGGATTCACTATTCAAGATGACCAGCATGGGCTCTAATAGAGTCTTTATTATAGACTGAGACATTTTCAACTTCTCCAAAACCACTGTATAGAGTGTCACCAAACCTTACAGGAAATACATATTCAAGGTCCTCTACCAGGTGTGTGTTTTTTGACCTAATCCATAATCCAAGATGGCTGCCATGGGTTCTGATTGGTTTACAAATTTTGACTTCTCTTCTGCAACTGCTTTACAGAATTTCACCAAAACTTGCAGGAAGAAAGTACTTGGTTATCTACCAGACAAGGTCAAAGCATGCTAACTAATGAAAGGTGTGATTCCTATCGGGAGAAAGTGACTACCATTTCAGTGTATTAGGCTTTGATTGGATGAAATTATTTGATCAATAGATAAATAAAGATTGATTCTGCTGTAAAATCATGAATTTTAATGTCCTTTCACTAAGTAATGTAAAGATTTTATGACTGAAACAGGGGTTGTTGTTTACATTTTAACTTTGGCCAGTTTTGTTGGGTGTATAATGAACAAAACTGAAAGGCTAAACAAGGTAAAAGTCATAAGGGGTAATCAGTTTACAGACCCCTTGGACATGACCCTTAATCCAAATTTGTGCCCATTTTCAGTATACTCCAGATGAAGATAGACATCTTTAAAGTAGCATTGCTCATGAAATACTGCATGGACTTTCATGAAATTTGTGTCATTTTATTCAGAAATCAACACACTTTTGTTTGATAGGGGCTTTCCTAGTATGATAAAGTAGTTAAATGCTTCTGTAGGGCAAAGCATGATAATTAGAGTCAAGATTGGTTGACCTGCTATAGGGAGAGAGGGACTACTATTTCATTGATTAGAGGCACCGATTGGATAAATTTATCTGATTTTGCTTTTGATTAAATTAAAAGCCATAATGCTCGTGTCAGAATGAACATTTGATATAATGAAGAATGCTTTCTTGGTGAAAACTATCACACTACAAAGTCAGTTACCTTTGAGTAGAATGATAACATTTTAAACACCCAGACATGGGAAATTGTTCTAACAACTCCACACTGCATCCGAGAGTAAGTGTAGATATAAAGAATTTCATTTGCATAGTTTAGGTACATTAGATAAAGGGATTTATTCACGTTGCTTACAATCTGGGAATCTAATTGCAATGGCTGTTTCTAGGTCACTTGTTTTGGTAGAATTAAAACTCCTTCTAATGTCTTCATTTCTTGTCTAGAATTTACTCATATAATTTGTAACTTTTTTTTTTTAGCTCACTTGAGCCAAAGGCCGAAGTGAGCTATAATGATGGTGTGTCGTCTGTCGTTCATCCCTCTGTCGTAAACTTTTCACATTTTCCACTTCTTCTCAAGAACTGCTGAACAGATTTCTATGAACTTGATAGGAATAAAGTATTGATGGTCCCCTACAAGTGTTGTTTTTTGTTCCAATTCGTTAGCAAGTGGTGCCAGCATGGGCAAAAGTGGGTCACAGAAGGTATCCTCCTTTGACAAACTTCTTCTTCAGACCGGGTACATACAGAGACAAACTGAATGCATAGGAATGATCAAGAGGGATGTGTGAAAAAGTGTAATTATTTTTGGTTTTGAAATCAAATTTGTTTTTGCAACAAGTTTTTGGACAATGCAGACAAGTGTTATGTTTTTTCAGTTAATTGATAATGATGATCTCTTATGGACTATTTTGATGATAATTATGGTAAGGACTTTTATTGTGAAAGAATTTTGTCAATATCTCAATTCATTTTTTGGATATTTTAAAAATTTTAAGACTTGAAAAAAAAAAGGCGAAAAGAGGGGGGGGGGGGGGAGGTTGGGGTTGGCTATTTTTCACATTTTCAACTTTTTTGCAAAATTATTGGAAGGATTTTAATAAAACTTGGTATAAATATGTAACTTATGACCCTTCAAATTTTGTCGTTTTCGTCCAGACCTCTTAACAGGTGTCGCCACCTTAGTCAAAAGTAGGTCACAAAAGAGTTCCGTTACCCTCATTTGACAATCTTCGTCTTCATATTGGCTGTATACAGAGTCAAACAGAATGTATAGAAATGATGAGGGATGAAGTATTGTCATTTTGGTTCCCTTCCAAAATCAAATTACAGAAGTGTTTTCAACATGTTTTTCGACAGAAAAGTGTCATATTTCCTAGTAAATTGAGAATGAAGATTTCTTATGGACTATTTTCATGATAATTATGGTAATTATGGTTTGTCAATATTTCAATTTTTGGATTTTCTATGAATTTTGAAAGACTAACCAATGAGGGTGTATATGGACAATTCTTCACATTTTTAGCTCACCTGAGCCAAAGGCTCAAGTGAGGTATAGTCATAGTACGCTGTCCATCGTTAACTTTTTCACACTTTCAACTTCTTCTCTGGAACTGCTTTGCAGATTTAGATCAAACTTTGTATAAATAATGTACTCAAGGTCCCCTACTAAAATTGTGTTTGGGATACAGATTCCTTCAGGGTCGGATCCAGGGCGGGGTCAAAAGTGCCCAAAACGGTACCCCTCTTCAAAAATCTTCTCCTCCAGAACCAGTGCATAAATGGAGAAGCTAATTGCATTTCAACAATTTATAAAGATGGGTTATCAAAAATTGTGTTCAGGGTTAAGATCCGTCAAATAGAAATTTACGCTTTTTTGACGTGTTTCTGGACTAAGTACCGGTAATTTAAATGCAGAAAAGTGTCATGTTTTTCAGTTAATTGATAATGATGATTTCTTAATGACTATTTTGATCATAATTATGGTAAGGAATATTATTGTGAAAGAATTTTGTCAATATCTCAATTTTTGGATTTTTTATAAATTTTTTAAGACTTCCAAAAAAAACGGGGGGGGGGGGGGGGGGGGGGGGGCCGGTGGCCATTTTTCACATTTTCAACTTTTTCTGCAAAACTGTTCGAAGGATTTTAATTAATCTTGGTAGAAATAGATCACTTATGATCCCCTTCAAATTCTGTTGTTTGCGTCCAGACCTCTTTGCAGGTGGCGCCACCACAGTCAAAAGTGATCCTGTCTGAATTAAGCGACAGGCGTATTATGCCACGCTAGGCGTTACTCTTGTTTTTCATTTCTTTACACATCTAAATAAGTTTTTAGATGTTTCTCAACACTCAACATATGAAATTAGGCCATTTTAAGTTGGATCTGAACAATATTTGAAACAATTGTTGTTCATGACCCAGTGCTCCAAGTCACATTGTTATCAGGTCGCTATATGGTGACCAACATTTGTTTTGGTTGCCATTTCAGAATTTTTGGTCGCCACCAAGAAATAGTTCACTTGCCATGGTAGAGTAAACATTTTTAACAAAGGTATATTATGATACAAAAAATAGACTTGTGTGTTTATGTATTTACTGCTTACTACTTATAATATCTCGCGCAAAACATTGTCTTTTGCTGTTTCCTATAATGTAACACTCTCACTTTTATATGACGTGCAGCCAGTTGTTGCAAAATCAGACATATTAGCTGAAGATGCAGGTGGATTAGCTTTGCAAATTTTGCAAAACATTTTCCCGTTTCTGTAGCCTAGGTCAGCCATGAAAATTCTTTTAGCCATTTTAAAGCTGGAGCCCTTTCTTTGTTTACAACTGTTTCCACCTTACTTGTATTTTTGTGTTTTTCATTATTGTTTTTCGTGCTTTCATTGTGTTCTTCATCCCCATTATTCTTTCCTTTTTTTGTACACCCAAACTGCATTAACCCTATCTTTCGTTTTTCCGCCATTATATTACTAGTGTAATCAATAATACATAATTTCAGCGACGCTTGATTTAACCTATTAAAGTGTGTATCTTCAAACATCTAATGGACTGAGAATTTATAAAAAAAATATATAAAACTTCAATCCTGATCGGAAAAAAAGTCGTTCGCCAAAATGCAAGTTACATTAAGTTCTGGTCGCAAAATCAAATTTTTGGTCGCAAATGAGACCGTTTTGGTTGCAACTTGGAGCACTGTGACCCAGAATTGAAATCAGTCAACAAAAGGCCCCACTAAAGGAAATGACTAACTTGTTGCCCTGAATCACATCTAGCAGAGACAAAGCAAATGCTTAATATCAAAATAACCTGAATGGATGTGCAAAAAATTGTTGTTGTTTTTTATTCTGGTCTGAAATAAAATTTGACATATTTTCAACATTTGTGTTGACTTAGGTCACAGTAATGCGAAAATAAATAACTTCTTCCTTCCTGCATGACTGATAATCTAGGTACTCAGGTGAGTGATATAGGCCCACTTGGGCCTCTTGTTTCAAATTTGATATAATTCCTCAATCAAATGGACAAAGAATACTTATGTTTATTTTACAGAGTGACTTAGGTAAAATATGTGACTTATATATGATTCAGTAAACAATTCCTACATGAATACATTTCATCCATGAGAATTGCAGAGTAATTGTATGAATCAGTGCTAATACTATATCCTATCTCATGTTAAATATTCAAAACTGTGAAAGTTTGTTTCATAGAATATAAGGTGTTTGGGTTGTCTGTCTTCCCGTCTGTTGGGCCTCTTGTTTCAAATTTGATATAATTCCTTAATCAAATGGACAAAGAATACTTATGTTTATTTTACAGAGTGACTTAGGTAAAATATGTGATTTATATATGATTCAGTAAACAATTCCTACATGAATACATTTCATCCATGAGAATTGCAGAGTAATTGTATGAATCAGTGCTAATACTATATCCTATCTCATGTTAAATATTCAAAACTGTGAAAGTTTGTTTCATAGAATATAAGGTGTTTGGGTTGTCTGTCTTCCCGTCTGTTGGTTGGTCATTCCTTCCGTTCCATTCCACTTTCAATAAAAGAGGCATAACATTGTAAATGTAGGTGATAAGGATTTCATATTTCAACTGTACAGTTTTTTTTAGGAAGCCCTGTCTTTTTGTACAATACTGTTTGCCTTTCTGACCTTGACTTTGATATATGACATATATTTAGGGGAAAAACCCTTTATGTTGTTACTTTTGAATGCTAAGTGATAAAGCTTTAATATTTCACTTGTGCATATCTTGTGGGAATACCTTTCTACTAGTACAAAAAATTTTGACCTTGTGACCTTCCTCTTGGAGTTTGATTTAAATTTAGGAAAAAATAGTTCATTTTGTAACTTTTGAATGGTATGTGATAGGACTATTTCAGATGTGTATTTATTGTGACAAGATTTTTCCCTCAGTAGCATAATGTTTGCCTTTTGACCTTTAAGGTGCCCTTTGACCTACATTTAAAAAAAATCAACATTGTTCATAACCTTTGAATTGTAAGAGATGAGGCTTTTATACTTCACATGTGTATTCCTTGTTTCAGAAGACCTTTCCGTCAGTACAGTAATATTGACCTGCAAAAGAATTTGAAATTTTTTTGTACAAGCCCCTCCCCCCCCTGTTACGTTTGAAACCTGGGATCTTTCGATCACAAGCCGAGCACCTTATCCACTAGGCTACAACAGCTTACATATAACATTGAATAACAGCAGGAAGTATAAAAGTTTGACAATAATCAGATCAGGGAATTTTTTTAATACAAATTTTTTATGATCATGTTTGAGTGAATTTAAGATGATCATGTTGGAGTCAATTTAATAAAATCTTAATTGAAACAAAGTTTCAATTTGTTAACAAAAAAAAAAGCTTTGATATGAAAATATTTTAATTTTGTTGTCTCTCTTTCACATCCCCAGTTGGTTACAAAAGTTTTTAAATTACGGTTCTAAATATTGTCTTTCAACACTATCTGCCTTTCTTTCTTTCCAAGAAGCACATTTTAAAGATATTTACTAATGGAGTAACAGTCATTATATCAGATATAAATATTTTAAAAAATCAGCTTTCTTTACATTTAGAAACCTTGTTATTTCTGATTTTACCCATTCAACCCTGACAGAATATGAAGAAAGGTATTCAGTAGTGGAGTATGAATTCTGAGTATGAAACAACTATTTCCTACAGTTCAAAAGATATGAAAATTCTTTAAAACCACTGACAGATGGATAGACAGATAGGCAGACAATCAGAACACTACATGTCCCCTTGGTCTGATAGACTGGAGTATAAATTGTTAGAAATTCCTATCTTTTCTGACTGTATAATATAACAGGGCAGTACTTCTGAAAGCTTTTTATGCCCCCAGATTGATAGTTTGGGGGCATATTGTTTTTTGTCTTCTCGGTCTGTCTTTTGTCAACTTCAACCTTGGCTATAACTTTTGAACTTTGAGGGATAGAGACTAATAAAGCATATTCAACTAATAAAGCCCTTCCAAATGACACCAAGGGCGATGATCTTTTGACTTTGACAATGACCTTCACAATAAAAATAACTTTTTGGACTTTGGTGTTTCACAACCACAGCTTGTTCATGTAGGCATATATTGTTTCTTGTTTTCAATTGTATTATAGGTCTCAAATGCAACCATTTTGGTCTCAAATGGAAGCCCTGACCAAGACGATGGAGAGTATGATGAAAAGAAAACAAAATATATCTACAAATGTAATGTATGTGGAAAAGAATACAATTTTAAGAGTAACTGTCATCGTCATCTCAAAACACATACGCAGGAAAAGATGTATAAGTGCCAGTTTTGCTCTCGTACATTTATGCATCGTTATGAGCTGAAAATGCACCAAAGAGTTCACACAGGAGAGAAGCCCCACAAGTGCCCCGTCTGTACAAGAGGGTTTAATGAAGGTGGTAACTTAAGACGTCACATGAAGATCCATGCAGGAGATGACACACCTTATAAATGTGGAATTTGTTTCAAAGGATTTAGTGATATGTATCGACTACAAGTACATTTAAAGGTATTTAAAAGATTGAATGTGCTAATTTTAATATGTAAATTTAAAGGTCATCTTTGAAAATCCTTGATTGTAATTTCATTGTTACGTGGTATTTTGTCAGCTGTTGGATGACTTTATACATGTGCCACATCTTCACAATATCAAGACTATGTCTTATCTTATCTTGTCTTTGTCAGGACAAATATCCGGAGAGCTATTGTCATTCCCCTGGCATTTTAAATGTCAGCGTTTAGCCGGGATGATAACTTTAGAACCATGAGAGACAGGGCTTTAATATTTCACATGTGTATTCCTTGTGTCAGGACCTTTCTTTGGTTACCAAAAGTTTTTACCTTGTGATAGGACTTTTTATGATATTTCATGTATGTATTTGTTATGACAAGACTTTTCATTACTTACCAGATTGCTTTAAGTTTTGACTGTGAAGATTGACCTACTTACAAAAAATTTCTGCTATTTAAATTTAGTTGCCACCAGGAAGCTCTGTTTATCTTCTGACACCTCTTTTTATCATTCTTCTAACTGTAAAATTGCAGGAGATTTAAGGTTTCGTCTCCTTTTGTCAATCTGTCCGTCTGTTTAACTAACTTTTTTTAATTATGGAGAACAATATTGGAAGATGTGCTTGAAGAGGGATGTTTTTGGGCATCTTTCTGGAATTTAGCCTTTACAATTAATAAATTTTTTTTCTCAAACCATTCAATTGTCAGATCTTTGATGTGGAGGATTTTAATTGGCATAAATGTAAGGTTAACTGTGGTCATAAAATCAGGTAACTACATGAAGGATGTACATCATCTTGTGGAAGTGGCCTTTGGGTTTCAAACAGGGGATCCCAAATTTTGTAGAGACTTTGTGAAAAGAAGGAATTATTTATTATTGAAAAAAAGAAAGGCCGGAGTGAATACAGTTAGATGTACCAGAAGCCAGTCAATGAAAAATGGATAAAGCCTCTCTCCTCCCTCCCCCCTCAAAAAAATCCCCAAAATAAAAAAAACCCCAAAAAGGCCACACACAATGGGAAAAAGATATGACGAAAGAGATTCTGACCTCTCAAATGTCCTTTAATTATCTATCACAAGCAACACTAAGGGATTACCTTCATAAAGTTTTTCTTCGTTTTTAAATATTTATCATGAGCTTTTCTACTCTTTGTATATAGGTGCATAGTGGAGAGATAGTATGTGACACATGCGGGAAAAGATTTGGCAAGATATCTGACTTGTATCGGCACATCAGAATACACACTGGAGATAAACCTTATAAATGTGACATTTGCCATAAAAGCTTTTGTCAGAAAGTCAACTTACAAACTCATTATAGGTATTGTTTGGTTTATTGTCCTTGTAAGTTTTTAATATGCCTTTTGAAAGACGGGACGTACTATGGTGTGGTGATGTCCGTCTGTCTGTTTGCTATGGAACACGGTAATTTTAATGAACGTGAGCTTTTTTCCATGAAACTCGTACAGAATGTGTAAATAGTGTACGGGAAGCCGTTTTTTGATTTAGAGCAAAATCTGTTTTCTCGCTACAGAGTTACGGGACTTGGATTTTGTTTTTACTATGAAAAGAAGCTATGGAACACAATCACTTAAGTAAATGTCAGATTTTTTTTATGAAACTCATTTGGAATTCTTAAATTTAGTAGGGGAAGCCGCCTTTCGATTTTGAGCAAATTCTGTTTTGTTGTTCTGGAGTTATGGGACTCGGATTTTATTTTCGCAATGTTTAGTCCGAGATTCTCTGCGCTTCTCCTACTTTTGATATCGGCCGTTTCTGAAAGAGGGTCAGAGAGATTTTCTTCACCAAAAGTTGGAATTTTAACGATACCAGCCACTATTGGAGTGTACTGGTGACTAATAAGCACTTGCACAGCAAACTTTCAACCTATAATCCAATAAATGAACATTTAACGTACTCAATCATAGCAATATCTTTTCCAAATAAGGTCTATAACTTCTAGCTGCTGTTTTATTTGCAAATATGACAGTATTCTAATTTCGCCATTAGTGTATACAGTAAGATGTCAGATCTCATAGAACAAAACTTTGCATTCGTGACACTTCAGCAGCTGACACATTTTTGTGAAGAAAAACATGCTGCAACTTCGTCATGAACGAGCAATATTCACTGCTTTAGTAGAATTCAATAATTACCCTCTTTTTGGATTTCAATTTTTCATAAAAATATTACCAAAGAGACCCAAGTTTGGGAGTAATAAATCCATACGTTCAAATTGATCCCGTCCAAAGTGAGCGACAGGCGCATTCAGCCATGCTAGGCGTTGCTGTTTGTTGCTGAATTTTATTGACATTATTTAGACATTTTTGAGTTGCTTATCTGAGTTCTTTATTTCAGAGTTTTTAGCTTACTTGAGCCAAAGGCTTAAGTGAGCTATTGCCATTACTCGTCATCCCAGCTGGCTGGCTTGACTTTTCAGGCTGTCGACTTTTTCTTCAGAACTGTTGGAGAGATTTTGATTATACTTAGTTATTATGAAGTACTTAAGGTCCACTACAAGTGTTTCTACTCTTTTGCAAGATCCATTAAGGGGTCCAGGTTTGAATGATATAGGCCCCAGGTGGTACCTTTCTTTGGCAAACTGTCTAAGAAGTGTTGTGGTTTACTTACATTTGAAAATCAAATATACTTCTTTTGAAGTCTTTTTGGAATTTTTTATTTTACATTCAGCTTATGATTTCTTCATTTTATTCCTTATAGGTTGCTTATAATGTATTGGTTTTGTGTATTTTATCTTATTTTATTAAAATAAATTTAATTGGTGAAGCTTTGGTTATACTAATAGTATATTATAATAAGCTTTGATGAACCTCTTCTTTTGAATAAAACAAACAGATTTGATTAAACTTCGTAGTTATGAAATACTCGAGGGTACACTATACTTTGACAAACTTATTATTCATATCAAATTTACAAACTGATTGCGTAGTAATTTTGAAAGGTGAAAAAGAGGTGTTGTGGCTTTTGGTTACATTCCAAAATCAAGTTTTGAGGTTTTTAGAGGCTCAAGTGAGCTATTGTGATCAATCGTAGTCCATCGTCCGTCCGTCACCTGTCTGTCCATCGTTAACTTTTCACATTTTCAACTATTTCTTTAGAACAGCTAAACAGAATTTTAGGAAACTTGGTATGCAGAAAGTACTCATGGTCCCCTACAAGTTGTTGGGTTTTTTTGTCCAGATCCGTCAACAGGTGGCGCCACCACAGGCAAAAGTAAGTCACAGAGGGTACCCTCCTTTTAACAAACTTCTTCTTCAGACCGGGGGTAAACAGAGACAAACCGAATGCATAGGAATGATCAAGAGAGATGTATGAAGAAGTCTTGTTATTTTTGGTTCTGTGCCGAAATCAAATTTTTGACCTTTTTTAGCTCACCTGAGCCAAAGGCTAAGGTGAGCTATTGTGATCAATCGTAGTCTGTCATCCGTCCGTCATTTACTTTTCACATTTTAGACTTCTTCTTCAGAACTGCTGAACAGAATTTGATGAAACTCGGTATGCATGAAGTACTCATGGTCCCCTACAAGTGTTGTTGTTTTTTGTCCAGATCCGTCAGCAGATGGCGCCACCACAGGCAAAAGTAGGTCACAGAGGGTACCATCCTTTAACAAACTTCTTCTTCAGACCGGGGGCATACAGAGAGAAAGTGAATACATAGGAATGATCTAGAGGGATGTCTGAAGTAGTGTCGTTATTTTTGGTTCTGTTCCGAAATCAATTTTTTGACGTTTTTTGGACATTTTTTTGGACTTTGTAATTTCAATGCAGAAAAGTGTGAAAGAATTTTGTCAATATCTCCATTTTTGGATTTTTTATGAATTTTTTAAGACTTCAAAAAAAAGAGGGGGGGGGGGGGGGGGTTGGCCATTTTTCACATTTTCAACTTTTTTCTGCAAAACTGTTCGAAGGATTTTAATAAATCTTGGTAGAAATAAATCACTTATGATACCCTTCAAACTCTGTCGTTTTCGTTCAGACCTCTTTACAGGTGGCACCCTCACAGTCAAATGTAGGTCACAAAAGAGTACCCTCCTTTGACAATCTTCTTCTTCATACTGGCTGTATACAGAGACAAACAGAATACATAGAAATGATCTAAAGGGATGAGTGAAGAAGTGATGTCATTTTGGTTCCCTTCCAAAATCAAATTTTAGAAATTTTTTAGACATTTTTTTGGACTTGGTGATTTCAATGCAGAAAAGTGTCATATTTCCTAGTTAATTGATAACGATAATTTCTTATGGACTCTTTTGATCATAATTATGATAAGGAATGTTATTTTGAAAGAATTTTGTCAATATTTCAATATTTTGATTTTATATAAATTTTTTAAGACTTCCAAATGAGGGTGTATAGGGACAATTCTTCACATTTTTAACTTCTGCTGTTATATCACATGACAGATTTTAATGCAACATGGTATACTTGAAGTACTATATGTCCTCTATCAATTTTTACATTTCATCCAAATTGGTCAACAGATGGTGCAACCATGCCTAAAAAATAGGTCTCACAATAGTACCTATACCACTTGGTAATTAAAATATGGAGAGTAGTAGTTCAAATCCTGCTGTGGTCAATTTTTTTTTTGCATTTCTTTACATATCTAAATAAGTTTTTAGGTGTTTCTCAACACTCAACATATGAAATTAGGCCATTTTGAATTGGATCTGGACAATATTTGAAACAATTGTTGTTCATGACCCAGACTTGAAATCAGTCAACAAAAGGTCCCACCTAAAGAAAATGACAAACTTGTTGCCCTGAATCACATCTTGCAGAGAGAGAGTAAATGCTTAATATCAAAATCACCTGAATGGACGTGCAGAAAACTGTTGTTTTTTATTCTGGTCTGAAATAAAATTTGACATATTTTCAACATTTGTGTTGACTTAGTCACAGTAATGCAAAAATAAATAATTCTTCCTTCATGCATGACTTATAATCTAAGTACTCAGGTGAGCGATATTATTGTGAAAGAATTTTGTCAATTTTTGTCAATATCTCAGTTTTTGGATTTCTTATGAATTTTTTAAGACTTCCGAAGAAAAAAGAGGGGGAGGGGAGGGGTTTGGACATTTTTCACTTTTTCAACTTTTTCTGCAAAACTGTTCAAAGGATTTTAATATATCTTGGTAGAAAAAACTTAAAAATCACTTATGATCCCCTTCAGATTCTGTTGTTTTCATCCAGACCTCTTTACAGGTGGCATCACCACAGTCAAAAGTAGGTCACGAAAGAGTACTCTCCTTTGACAATCTTCTTCTTCATATTGGCTGTATACAGAGACAAACAGAATGTATAGAAATGATAAAGAGGATGAGCAAAGAAGTGATGTCATTTTGGTTCCCTTCCAAAATCAAATTTTAGAAATTTTTTAGACATTTTTTGGACTTGATGATTTCAATGCAGAAAAGTGTCATATTTCCAAGTTAATTGATAAATTAAATGATGATTTCTTATGAACTATTTCGATTATAATTATGATAAGGAATGTTAGTTTGAAAGAATTTTGTCTATATCTCAATTTTTGGATTTTCTATGAATTTTTTAAGACTTCCAAATGAGGGTGTATAAGGACAATTCTTCACATTTTTAACTTCTGCTGTTATAACACATGAAAGATTTTAATGAAACATGGTACATTGTATACATGAAGTACTATAGGTCCTCTATCAATTTTGTACATTTCATCCAAATTGGTCAACAGATAATGCCACCATGTCTAAAAAATAGATCTCACAATGCTACACTTGGTAATTAAAATATGGAGAGTAGCTGTGGTCAAAATTTTTTTTCATTTCTTTACACATCTAAATAAGTTTTTAGATGTTTCTCAACACTCAACATATGACATTAGGCCATTTTAAGTTGGATCTGGACAATATTTGAAACAATTGTTGTTCATGACCCAGACTTAGTGGGACGGCTTATGCTTAAATTCCACCAAAATAGTTCTTTTTGTGATACAAGCATAAAAATTTGTAGGAATAATCTGATAGTATATTATCAATATAGACTGTGTGCCAACTGGATTTTCCTACCATTTCAAGATGGCGGCCAAAATTCAAAATGGTGGCTGAATAGAATTTATGTTCAAAATTGTATGTTGGATGCATGGTTAAATAGGGTTATTTTGCGATTTTAGTCTGAATCATTTATGAAATTTCTTCCTTGAGGCTGCTTAACATTTAAACTTTTAAATAACAATTGTTTCTGGCCTGTTACTCATGTCCATTGGTCTAAATACGAAAAATTAATTCGTAATTCATGAGTTAGTTGTTTACAATACTTGGACAAACTCGTGCAATATTCTTGCCTCAAAACTTGGCATGGTGTTAGCTTTGTGGGAATTGGGGTGACACAAAAGGCACCTTTCTTCCTCTTTCTGTTTGTCAAATACATAGTAATTCCAAAATTATCATCAGAAAACGAAAGTGGCGCCCTCTGTCAGAGATTTCTGTGTTTAAGCATAACACGTGCATACGTGCATGGACTGTAATTACAAGTGGATAACCCACCAGTCTGTCTGCTTTGCAGTTTCGATTAATAGCCATACGTGCAAATATTGGTTGAATAATAAAGTAATTGATTGTTTTCAATTCTAAATTGAAATGTCAAAAAGAATTCGTTTGTCAACATCAGTGTCCGCGAAATTCGTCGGACCGAACAGACAAAAGTGTGATCGGTCCGATTTGTGCGTTTTCTAGCCGGACCGGTTTGTCCGATGTCGGTTCTGGCACTATGTATACCGCGGAGAGACGGAGTCTTGCAAGCATTTATACTATTTAATAACGACGCTTATATTTTGAGCATTCCTGTGACATTGTATTGTTTATATAGTTTAGAGGTCGGGGCGTTCATCAGTGTTCATGAATATCTAAAATATGTGGAGGGGCAATCCCCGGAAAACCACTAAACAAAAGAAAATCGACATCGACGGACGCCGACAAAAAGGCGATGTTAAAATACCCTATTGAAAATTCTTCAATTTTCTTTTTCGGTCAGACAGAAATGATTTCGGTCCTATGAAATATGTCTTCCAATAGGACAAATGTCCTATGGAGTTCAACAAAGTTTCGCGGACATTGCAACATCTCCCGACGACGAAAGGGAAACTGATTGGTCTAAATGCTTTTTATGTCAGATAGACCAAGATGAAGCATTGATGTCACCCTCCGATCCTTTGGACCAAAGCAAATTGGGTTATACCCTGCTTGCAAAGAATATACCTGAGTTCAAATGCTTGAATGAAATGCCAATCCGTGTAGACATTCGACGCATTGATGATGGCTAGGGCATTGATGCATCTTTAGTAAAGAATAATGCAAAGTACCATCATTCTTGCATTGAAAGTCTTTCAGCTCTTATTCCCTATTTTTTTGCCCTCGATCATATGAACTATGCCAGATGGCTGCCTATTCACATTCGGGACATGTTATCTCTTGAAAAAGTACATCCTGATGTCTGTGACGAATTTCAAAAAGGTAACTTTTCCGTAAAGAAAACAGAGAGAAGGTTTTCTTGCATTGCTATTGATCAAGCACATGAGCAGAATAATGCACTTGTAAAAGGTGATGGTGGCGCAGTCGGCTTGACAGAAGATGCTTCAGCTCTTAGGAGGTGGATGATAGCTGGACCAGAGATCAGCATATTGGTTGAAGAGTTTTCAAAAGTAAATGGTAATGTAAAAATGAGAAATTTAAAGCACCATGAAGAAACTCATTCTGCTCAAAAACAATTCTTTGAAAAAGTATGTAAGCTTGTGGCAGTATTTGAGAAAATGGGAAATCCATTTGATGAAGAGTCAAAAGATCTGTATGCTATTGATTCCAAAGATGTTGCAGAGAGGAATGTTTCCGAATCGCTTCAGAAACTATTAGAAGTTGGTCTACACCAGTATGATCTTTTCATAAAACGTATTAACGATACTGAAATGTCTGGATTCTATGATCCCATCACGAAGAATAAATTTCCTTTGTTTGGTTCCAAATTGAAGTTAAACTCTATTGCCACAAAGACAAAGGTAGCTAGTTTGAAAGATGAATGAATGCAGCTTGTTCTCAAGATTATTCATTTCTTGCCAAAGTAGACAATATGATTTGGAAGACTTCTTCAGACACGAAAATCAGAAGTTTCCACCATCAATATCACAGAATGGAAATCTGAATTTTGGTACAAAGTCACAACTTATGCCAATATTAGAAAGTAATATACAAATTCCCGTAGCTGCGCCACCTGCAGCTGCTTTGGTTTACTCGAAGCAACCAGGAATATGTAAAACATTTGATGAGTATGCCGATGATGTGATTTTGCCTTATGTAGAACACTGTGGACATCATCACTGGAGGATAGATATTGTTTTTGACGAATACCATGAGGATAGTTTGAAAGGCGAAACTAGACGCAAACGAGGATCTGGTGAAAGAAGAAAAGTAACTTCCAACAGTAGACCACCAAAGTCTTGGAACACATTCTTTAGATGTGATGAAAATAAAAGTGAACTTTTTCGTTTCCTTGCTGAAAAACTGTTTGGGCTGAAGTGTGAAACAGACATAATTGCGACTCGAGAGGACCATGTTGTAACAAACATCGATGTTAATGTTTCACATATATCACCGTGTAGAACGTTCCTCCATGCAAAAGATGCAGCGGATAAAGGAAGTGAGAGTGTTATGTTGGTGAGTTCGGATACAGATGTTGTTGTCCTAGGTGACTTAATGTTTGATCAATTAAATATTGACAGATTCTGGGTTATATTCGGCAAAGGAAAGCACCTAAGAAGGATCCCTTTACACGACATATCAAACTCTCTGGGACCAAGAACTAGATCACTGCCATTTTTTCACGCTTTTTCCGGTTGTGATACAGTCTCTGCATTTGTCGGTAAAGGGAAGAAATCATGTTTGCAGGCTTTGAATGTATATCAGGAGGCAACGGAGGTTTTTAGTATGTTAAGCGTCCCTATAGAAAAAAATATCTTCTGAAAACATGACGATCATTGAAAAATTTGTTATTGTGATGTGTGATCGGTCAAGTTGAACTAAGAAAACTGACGAAGCAAGACTTGATTTGTTCGCACGAAAACAAAAACCATACAATGCCATACCACCATCCCGGGCAGCTTTAGTTGAACATGTAAAACGAGCTATTCTGCAAGCAGGCCATATTTGGGGTCAGTGCCTTAATCGGATGATGAAATTGCTATCACCAGATGCATGGTGTTGGATGAAAAAGGATGGTGTATGGGTACCGTATTGGACTAGATTGCAACCTATAGCGGCATCCTGTCAAGAACTTGCAAAATGCGGATGCAAAAAGAATTGTTCTGGGAACTGCAAGTGCTGTAGATCAGGTTTACCATGCACAGCACTTTGTAGTTGTACTTGTGACGGGATTTGAGTCGATAAACTGTCAAAATAAGTAATTAAATGCAAAGCTTGCGCATGCGCAGTCCATAATTTACTCCAAATGTAGTTTAAAGTATTTACAGGTTGATTTTCCATCAGATCTTAACCCCTCACCGTTCCAGATATGTTTCATTATAACCATTAGACCATACTATATATACAGGCAAGAGAATATTCGCCGCCATTTGAGTCGTTACAATATGCTGTGGTGAACGCGTGGAACGCAAAAAATACCTCCTCGTGTATAAATAGTGCGTCGATATTTAGAAAAAGCGTGATTAGATTTACTTTTAGTACTTATAGTTCATATTGTACGAGTCAATGCAAGATAAGTTTGATCAGATGAGAAAATAGATGTGCCGTTATTCCATCGATTTAGACAAGTTATATTCATGCGCTGGAGGACATGCAGTCTTTCTGAATACTCGACGGAAAGTCCCGAAAAAGTACGATTGACATTATTGTGTAGCTGTGCCGTAATTTAAGAAGTACACCACTAGTCCGTACTAGTATCCGTTGTATTATAATTAATAAAACTTGAGGATATCGCTTCTTTTTATAGCAGTGGAATTCAAAGTACTCTACAGTCTTCTCGTCACAACGATAAACATACGTCTTGGTAGTTGTTGATGTGTAATGCTGAATAGAAATAGCCAGTTATTTATAGATCTACATGTGTAGACGTGGTTTTCCCCAAATGTACTTGTACAGCGGGAGACTGTCCAGATTGCTAATTTCACACTACTGTCAAGATCAAAAGTGATAAGAGAGAATGAGATAACTATATAGTACGAGACGGAGACGTACAGGGGTGTACAGGGCGGAGCCGTTGTTTATATGAAAACGAGCACCTGTGCGCAGACCGTGTTTTTGTCAATACTGATCCTAAACATTACACGCTTGGTGTGTGATCTCTTGGTGGATCACGACTTTATTACCTTTGATGTACTTGACCATGAGGACTTTCAAGTCCTTTCATTAGAATTTGGCGGCCATCTTGAAAATACCCAAATTTGCATGGCACACGGTCTAATATGAACAAGCCTTAGTACATACTAAAGAAGTAGCATGCCAAGTTTGTTGCTTGTATCATCAAAAGAACTATTTTGTCAGGTTCCCGCCCCACTAACTTGAAGTCAGTCAACAAAAGGTCCCACCTAAAAAAAATGGCTAACTTGTTGCCCTGAATCACATCTTGCAGAGACAGAGCAAATGCTTAATATCAAAATAACCTGAATGGATGTGCAAAAAACTGTTGTTGTTTTTTATTCTGGTCTGAAATAGAATTTGACATATTTTCAACATTTGTGTTGACTTAGTCACAGTAATGCAAAAATAAAGAACTACTTCCTTCCTGCATGACTGATAATCTAGGTACTCAGGTGAGCGATATAGGTCCACTTCGGTCTCTTGTTTGTGAGGGTTTTTTGGGGGGGTTTTTTTTGACATTTGTTTGGACTCCTTTGTTTTGCACATTTTGAGGTGTTTGAGTGTGTTAAGATCAATTTTGAAATGAAATTTTTAAATAGGATACTTTTATTAGAGAACATTCTGATATTTTCTTAGTTTCTCATGTGCTCAGGTGAGGCCCATTTAGGACTCTTGTTTACATTTTGTAATGCTTTAACTATTTGAAAAAATTTATTTCCTTGTAGTATTTTGCTTTTATGGTTCAATTCATCTTCCTTTTTTTACATATAGCACTGTTGAAACAGCAAATCAAGATCAGAAATGAAAATTTAAAGAGGAAACGTTTTTGACTCTATACAGTTAAAGTCACGTGATTACACTGGGGAGTGGTGTAACTGCTTACCGAAGTCACTGCTTTTCTCCACCTTGTGTCATTGTTTAGAGGCGCTTAGTAATTGGGGTATTGTGTATGCCTGTAGTGAAGGCGCATGGTAATCGGGAGGTGTGAACATGCTATAGATTGGTCAGAGATATATGAACACATAGTCTCGAAGTTGGACATCCCGGTATTTGATAAAGAGCAATCGGAACATTTGGGGTAAAGCATCGTGCTTTATCATAGAGAGGAATGCGTATTCAGGGAATTTTTTTGTAAAAAGGAGTAATTAAAATATTTTGTCATTCAAATATGTAAATTTTGAATACATGTTTTTAACATTTTCGATCGTATTTTACAATGAAACCCCTTTAGAAATGATACAGAAGAGCTTAAAGTTGTATTGACGCTAACGATAAACCCTGAGTTTCACCCCAACTATCATCGACAGACTCCCAGGGTATCTATGTAGAGCGATAAAGACAGTGATGTCACGCCGACTTCAAGAATATGTGTATATATGTCTCTGATTCTTTAGTCCCAATTTTGAAGATTCTAGTAGCGTTTTATTTTTTCATATTGATTGGTTTTATTACTTTTTAGTGGGGCGGGTGTTTGATACATTTGATTGTTTTTGTCTCCATTCGGAAAGTTTTATTATGCTTCCCGAAAACTTTTGGGGGGAGGATATAGTCGCTGTCATGTCCATGTGTCTGTCCGTCCCAGCTCTATATCTTCTATACCTTTCATCAGAATTTGATCATTCTCCACCAAAAAAAGATATATTTTAGGGCTTTGGGACAAAGGTCACTCAAGGTCATTTCTGAAAGGTCAAAGTCACTTATTAAGTATAACTTAAAATACCATGAAGTATGCATATCTCCTACACCTTTCATCAGAATTTCATTATACTTCACCAAAATATTATTTAGGTTAAGGGCTTTGGGACAAAGGTCACTCAAGGCCTTTCCTGAAAGGTCAAGTTCACTTATTAATTATGACTTTAAGTATAATGAAGTACTTTTGTCTCCTTTACCTTTCATCAAAATTTGATATTAATTCACAAAAATATTATATAGATTGAGGGCTTTGGAATAACAGTCACTCAAGGTCATTTTTGAAAGGTCAAGGCCACTTATTAACTATGACTTGAAAAACCATGAAGTACTTGTATTGCCTATAGCTTTCAACAGAATTTGATCATACTTCACCAAAATGTTAGTTAGGTTAAGGACTTTGGATCAAAAGGCACTCAAAGTCATTTCTGAAAGGTCAAGGTCACTTATAGTTTATGACTCAAAGTATGAGTATGTACGTATATCTCCTATAGCTTTCATTAGAAATTGATCATACCTCACCAAACTGTTATTTATGTTAAGGGCTTTGAAAGAAAGGCCACTCAAATTCATTTCTGAAAGGTCAAGGTTACTAATTAGCTATGACTTACATGAAGTACTTATATCTCCTACACCTGTGATGAGAATTTGATCATACTTCACCAAAATGTTATATAGGTAAAGGGCTTTTGGACAAAGGTCACTCAAGATCATTTCTTAAAGGTCAAGGTCACTTATAACTATAGCTTAAATTACCGAGAAATACATATATCTCCTACACTTTTGATCAGAACTTGATCACACTTCATCAAAATGTTATTTAGGTTAAGGGCTTTTGGACAAAGGTCAGTCAAGATTATTTCTGAAAGGTTAAGGTCACAATAAAAAAGTTTTATTTCTAACTAATCAAGGTCACACTTAGTCATTTTAGTTAAAGATACTGTTATCACTTGTTGTTTTACAGTTGACTCAATTGGATATCCTTATGATACATTGAGGTTTGAAATGGTCATCAATTAATACAATGATTTCCTATATATTGAGTAAATCATTTCCTTCATTATTACTTCGTTTGTTGGAGCATTCAGCAGTTTTACTGATTTTTTGTATATCATCAATTTCCTGCATTATAGCTGCCATTCGGGGAGAATCCATCAGTTTTACAGAAACTCTTGTGTATGGCAGTTTTTAATGTTTTCAGATGTGTGATTTTGTGATGAATTTGTAATTGATATCATTCAAAATTTAATCAAAGATTAAATTATAAGATTTGTCTTTATGGTTTTGGGATGTACAGATCAAGTTATCTCTTCATATTCAGCGAAAGTAATAGAAACCATCATTGACTATATCTTGTAACTCTGATATATCAATATTGAAAAGGTTTCATTTTGCATTCATTGTTCATTGTAGATCAACTTAAAGTAGCCCACAGTGGATCTACTTTTGCAGTCACATGAATGTGATATCCCCTCCCATTATGATGTACAGTGACAGTATATCACCTCATTTTCAACACTAACCTAAGCATTGATATCAAACCAGTACTAAGTTGTTAGTTTTATTCTGGCCTTTATAGGTGTTTTAAAGATTGAAAAAAAAAATTGGCATTTTACTTTCAGGACCCACTCTGGGAAATCCCCATTTAAGTGTACCCTGTGTAACTTTAGCTTCAGTCGTAAGATCACGCTAGATAATCACATGGCAGGTCATGACGAGGAGGAACAAGCACAGCATCAGTATAATCTTCAGCTTGAGGAGGGGGGTGATATGGATCCAGATTTCATTCACATCAAAGAGGAGCCAAAGACTCCAGCTCCATCTCTAGTACAGGATGAGGTGGAGCAGGAGATACTGGTAGAAGTAGCAACTATAGATGCTAAGACAGGACTGGTGGAAGTCTCTGCTGATCAACAGGAAATGGAAACTGGCCTTAGCCAGGAGGAACTGGCTCAACTAGTGGAGGCAACCATTGTCAGGAATGACACAAGTGTCTCAGATGAAATGCAACAGTAGTAAAGAAATGTGAAAATAACAATGAAAAATAAACTTTTATGTGAAAAAAATAGGAGCTGACATATTAAAGTTATATTTCAAAGGCTTGTTTTTAAATGTAGTAAGTGAAAAGAAACAGGAATGAAGGAAAATGGATATAGTTTGATGAATTTAATACTAGTTGGCAAAAGTTAATAAAGGTTGGATGTAGTTTCCATCATGTTGTTGCAAGTAAAAATAGTAGTCATGTTTAAGTTTTAATGCCATTACATTTAAATGCCTTAGAAAATAAGACTAAATAGAAATGTATAACTATTTCATGTGATGGCCCTATTCAACTACATGTATTCTCATGTTATTTGTAGCTCCAGTTGTGTAAATATATCTTAATTTTGTTAGTAGTTATATAAGTTTTCATAAATATTAAACTATAAGTTGTCACATTTTTGTTTTTAATTACATGTATAATAATCAATAAAGTGTGTGCTATCTTATCATTTTCCTGATATATGGGTCATTCTGTTATGTGTCTATGCGTTGTTCTGACTGGAATTCACGTTTTCGTTGTAGGCACACTTTACCATCAAATATACTGCAAACAACAAATGTTGTTTAACTCTGTTGCTTACAGATGAGCTGGGGCCAGTTGTTGGAAACTTAAAGTTTGAGAAACAATTTATTTAATTGATAAGATTTCTGTATAAAAATCTTATTCACTTTACAAAGCTTGTTTCGTATGTTACAAACCAGTACACAGACTTTGACTAAAAACCTTTCAGTTCAAAGATAGAGCCAAATAAAATCTAACCATTGGTTAGCTTAACCAGTGGTCAAAGTTTCGAACAACTGGCCCCTGGTGTCATAACCCCACTGCACCACTTAATTGCAAAGCTTTTTTAGGGCCCTGCCACTAGGCAGTGTGCCTTGTGACAAGACCTTTCTGTTGGTAGCAAAAGGATTACAGTCATTTCGCCCCATTTACGTTTCTCCCCAACTTTAAAACGCCCCAATTTAATTACGCCCCAATCTAGTTTTAGTACGCCCCAGTTTTGTTTAGTGCACCTCGAACCAAAAAAAAAAGGTCAATTGAAGCACTTTTTAAGGTACAAATCTGTTAATGTAGTATACTCAGAGACATATATACACATGTTATATACGTCTTTCGTATAGTCAAAATGGATGCATTTGAACAAAATACATAGAAAAAAGGATTTGTTTGATATTACCTATCAATGAGCCTCTAAAGGTTTATTCCCGATATGTAGCAAATATTTTAATTATTTAATGATAACAGGGACGTATATATCTAAATTAGATTATTTAGATATATACGTCCCTGATTATAATTGGGTGTGAAAGGGGCCTTCAAAGGGGTAACCAATTATCATATGAATGCACAACAGGTAAATTTACTTTAGTTTATATCTATATAACCGAGTCGTGAATCGTAATAACGGAAAATAAATATATAAAGTTAAGTGACATATATATGACTGCGGAATTGTGTGTAATTTTTTTTTAATATTTTTAATGTCTAGAAATAAAAACGTAAATTTGAGATAAATTATTCAAAACAACATAGTGTAATTATTAAACAATAAATTCTACGAAATAAGTCGGAAACCTTTTTTTAATGATGTGTTGTGAACGCATGTTCACAAAATTCCAAACCTATATCAAGAACATTGTTACGGCGGCATCATGAAACATAAATACACCAGTTGTTTTGTCATTCATGTAATGAAATAAATTACAAGTTAAATTATGAGGTTATATTACTTACAGATATCGTGCTTTGCAAAAATAAAAGCGGTGTAATTTACTAATCCAATGATATTTTATATAAATCAAGCAATTTTCAAACTTATACGCAATACCAAGGTTAAATTAACAATTCTTTATTATTAATAAATAAAATATAGAAATAACGGTATTGCAATTTGTCGCAACTCTTGTTTGCTCCTTTTTCAATTACCTTAAGTTGATAAAGACTATAGTTTTGATAGCAATAAATGCCTATTGTTCTCCAATATACGCCGATTCCCACTTAGCCAACATTTTTTTTCCTTACCTGAGCATACAAAAATTTAAAATGTTGGCTAAGTGGGAACATACCATGCTGATCAACACAGGTAAACTACATATGCTGATCAACACAGGTAAACTACATCAATGTTTAACCCTTAATGGGCCCCGTTCACACCTAATTAACACTACATCATTAAAATATATGTACATCTATGAGAATAAAATATTGTCATTGACATATCGGGAACACACAGCTCTAAAATACATAAATGTTTAATTATTTGCAAAACGGCTTATGTTTACGCCCATAGCGGATTTCCCGAGATTCCGAAAACAACGTGAAATGGCAGCACAAGAGGGCATGCAGTGATATATGAGCCTCACAGTTCATTAATGAATTATTGATTGCTTAGCATAGAACTGTTAAATTATTGACATGGTTGTATCTTTCATGTTTCTGTAGAGTTGTATCTTGCAGTACAGAGACATATATGTCTCTGTGTAGTATCAGAGACATATATACACAGAGACTGGAAACTCCCATTGAAAGCTATATAGCTCCCTGACATAAGTAACATTTCCCGACAGGCATCTCGATAAGCCGGAAGTCCGCCATATTGTTCTCGGCATTCATTCGCTTGAAAGCATTTAGCTTGCAAAGAAGAGGAATTTTCATCGCTTTTTAAACAAAGGTAGTTCAGATAAGTAAAAAAAGCAATATACTAATCATTTGAATCATAAAACATTTCATATATGATCTATTCAATGTGAAGACATAACCCCGATCAGAAGCCATTAGTTGTGATAGACCTCTGAAAACATTCCCTTGGGTTTATGCAAAACATTTACACAACATTGAAGCACATGCCACCATTTTTCGTTTATAGCACCATCAATGTTTATTATAGTCATAGTGCTTTAATTTTCATATGAAATATCTGTACATCATGCATAATTACCCGGTCGTATTTGAGGACCTCGCGACATTTTTCTCCTAACTACCGAACCCGCCGAGAAACGACAACGGCAAGAAAAATTGTTAAAACAACAAAAATTAATGTCCTTTACATGACTAAACTCACACGTGTGTGTTAAGAAAGGTTTCAGACACATTTTATATCATTGGGTGTAGAAGACTTTATTCGTTATTCGATTTTAATCCAATTTTATCTACGCGGTAAATATTCAATCGTTTTTAACAAGAAAACCGATACCATACAATATAGAGCAAAATAATCATATAACCTGTCGATATATATATTGTTTTTATATTGAAAGTCATACTATAATCATCAAAGAAGTCATAGTTGTTATTGTAGTAAGAACTGAAGCAGTTATAAACACGTAAGGGGACATCTTGCAATGCAAATTTTCTGTGGCCGGCGGGTCGCCATTTTGTTTTTGTTGTTTGTGTGGGTTTTTTTCTTCTTCTTTACAAAGGAGTAAATCTTGTTCGTATCACGTGAAGTGTGTACAACAGGTACAGAAATTATTTTGTTTTATGATTTACCATCTGAACATTAAAATAAACATTAAATTGTTATTTACTACCTTCCTAGATGCATTGATTGCTCAGCCTTATAAGGTAAATTTAAACAACTCCTATAAAATGGCAACAAGTGCTGTTTAGAAAATAAAATAGTAAATAAATAAATAAAAATAATAAGTGCGGGGGGGGGGGGGGGGGCAAAGACACATTAACAAATTAAAGTTGCCATTTAAGTACGGATTGAAGAAGTTATCAATACGTAATTGGACATATTGCAATGCGAAATTTCTTTAGACGCCAGCTGGATCGCCATTTTCTTTTTACTTCTTTACATAGGAGGGAGTAAATAAACAGCTCATACCACGTCAACAGTGTATAAAACATTATTTTGTTTGCTATTTACCATCTGAATTTTTAAATAAACACAACATTGTTATTTACTGCCCATGAATGACAAAGACAGACGCTGGTGCTTCCCCTGGGGTGGTGAACAAACAGTAGTAAAGGCAGGGGCATTGATTGCACATATCAACAACTCGTAAATGGCAACAAACGCTGTTTAAAATGAATAAATATATAAATAGAAATAATTATTTTAAAAAAGCAGGAAATGAAGGCGTCTCAGTAAAAATCTTGGTTTTAAAAATATTTTTATAATGATTAATGATACAAGTTTGTCTCAATTTTGTTAGAAAGAAAAAGGAAAATATTATTTCTACACATCGATAGAATTAACCCAAAAAAAAAAATAAAAAAAAAAAAATAATAAGTGCCCGTAGAATTTGAACTGAGGTGCGTCGGCAGGAAACACCAACTGCGCTATACGTCCCCGGGCGATATCCGACGGTTAAAATCGGTGTATTGTAGAGCGCGGTCACCTAATTAGCATAACAAAAGGACGTGCATCATATGCCGGACGAAGCGGCGAGTTTCCAGTCTCTGTGTATATATGTCTCTGGTAGTATTAAGAGACATTTGTAAAATCAGTTAAAATTGGTGACTATCCACAGGCAGGTACCTGTGGCAATTGTTTAATGCGACATTTCGTTCTCGGTACGAGTTTTAATGCGCTACGCAAGTTTTAGCGCATGCCGATCGATTGTAATCGTTAAAATAGTCTGCGTCTTAAAACATTAATAATATTAAAAAATTATCAACAAATTATAAAATCAGCATAGTTTAACCGAAATTTATCTACCCAACATTAATACATCGAAATTAACTCCCATAATATCTGATTACGACATTTCAAAACGTTTAAAATAGTGTTTTTTGAAATTTTCCCCAAAAATTGAACCAAAAGGTGAATTTTTCTACAATTCTCTGAAAATTATTTTTATCTAGCATTTCATCACTGACGCAAAAATGATCAATTTTCCTATTGTAGTTTTTGAGAAAATCTTACCCAGAACGGCCTCGTTAAAATGCCGTCCGTATTGTATTACGTAATTAGCTTATTGCAGTGGCGGATTTAGGAGGGGCCGCCCCCCCCTTTCGCCACATATTTACATGTAAAAATCCAGATTTTGCACCAAAAATGACCGAGTAGTTTGTTTAATACATATGTGCCCCCCTTTTTTTCCCTTTTCAAAAATTCTGGATCCGCCACTGCATTGGATATAAGTCAGGTGTTTGACCGGATGTTTCGTACTTGCTTGTGTAATGTGTTACCTTTGTGTTGAGTGGGGCAACTTGATTAATTAACGGTACATACAAATGTACGCTAGGGCAATTGTATTTGAAAATTTGCATGGCTTAAAAGCAATACTATTTTTAATGATCTGTGGCGTAACATCACAAAGCCGTTTACGACACTAGTTATACCCCCCGCAAACAAAGTTGGGGGGGGGGGAGTATATAGGAATCACCCTGTCTGTCCGTCTTCTCCATCAACCTTTGTCCGGGGCATACCTTTTTTATTCTTTATCATATGATGATCATACTTGGTACATTTGTTCCTTTGGAGATGCCGGTGTGTCATGACCCTGAACCAAGGTCGTGGGTCAAAGGTCAAGGTCATATATATAGTTCTATGCCAAATTTTGAATTTTGGTGCCGCGGGGGTATTTGTCGCGTTAGGACAGTTCTAGTTTGTCAAGCTTTGATTAATCTAACATCGTTGAATTATAAACGTACATAGTTGTTCCAAATTCTGTGATCGCCAATACTACTTAAGAGTGTTTCAAGATATCAGAAAAATGTTGGAGAAATAGCTCTGTAATTTTAGAGAATATGTTTCTAAGGGAAAAAAGGCTCTGCAAATCTCAAAAAGAAAAAGGGAAAGGGACCTACATCTACCCTGGGATTGACGGATATATATATCCTTTCCATTAAGAACGTGTTATATATAACCTGCAAAAGTTACTTTAAATCAAACTTGTCCAAAAGTACTTAAATAACAAGTCGGTTCTACTGCCGACTCGTACATTTGTATGTACCATTAATTAATCAATCAACACAAAGGTAACACACGATACTAGCAAATGCAGATCATCGGGTCAAATAGCCGACTTAAATCCAGTACGCTATTACGTAATACAATGCGGACGACAGTGTAGGGGATGTGGAACTATTTTGAAGACGGTCGTTACATTTCTGATCACTGTCTCAATAAACTGACCTTTTGCCAGTTGCGCGCCCCCTAGCGGTCACCTGGTTCAACACAACAATCATGGCCGACGTAGTGGGTCATTGTCACATTATGCGAGAAAAAGTGGTCATGGATTCTTGAAGTCGGACTGGTAACATGACCTAATTTGCATCATATTTGTTGGGGGATAACTCTCGGGATTTATCATCGCTCTCTACGAAGAGTTCGATATTTTGAAATCTAATTTCTGCAAACTCCGGTCATATAGAATACAAAGAAGGAAAGAGAGTCATTTCTCATGAGATTCCTCAATGAATTTCAAAAGTTGTAAGAGTAATTTAGCTCTTTGTGCTCAAAATATAATTCAACAAAGTTGCGTTACGGTCTATTATAAACACCGAGTTTATCCCAGAGGTCGTCCTCGGAATGTTTCGGGGATTATCTACATTTAGATTTTTAGTGTGATGTTACGCCGACTTAGAGTGTTCCCATACAACCCTGTTTTCCTCAAATTAGCTAGAGTTATCTCCCTCATTGGAGTACAGCTCTCGGACTTTATCCATCTATGCTCATGTAAAACTGCTTGATTTAACTTAATTTTATGAAATAATCACATTGTACATCTAAATGTTTTACAGAAAATTTTCAACTGATTGATTATATTTACTGATTAATTAAGACTGAAGTCACGAAATCTACCCTGAAACATAGTTATTTTCTCAGAAATTTAATGAAGTTTACATGGTAGAGATGGAAAAAGTCCGAGAGTTGTACTCCAATATGGCCGTTAATGCTAGTAGTGTGACATCACATGGGCAAACTCTATAGGGAGGAGTGCAAATGCTATGTTAGTTTAAAATGACCGTGTTTCCTGTTCGGGGTTCAATTATCTAATTTAGTAATAGTATTTACATGCATCATTCATGACCCAAGTTCCATTATTCAGTAGTTATTTTTAACAACTTTATGCATGTAATCACATTTTAATTGCAGATAAGTCTAGACCTCTGCGAAAGGAAGGTGGGGGATAATTTATTCATATTTAAGGAAGACATTTTTTGTTAAAGGAAAAATGACGAGACTAAGAGCCTCTTTTGATTCAAATGATTTGGATTTAATCCTCTTTAATTAATTTTGGTATTTATATCAGTGACGAATCCAGAATTTCCGAAAGGGTGGGCGCACAAGTGAATGTCCAATATAAACCAAAATACTTTGCCAATTTAGGGGCGAAATCTGAAGATTTACTCATAATTGTGGCAAAAAGGGGGAGCGACCCCTATAAATCCGCCACTGTAGATATTAAAATGAGAGAACAAGTATATAACAATGAGAGAACAAGTTATGTTAAGGTACTACGAAACGCCAATCGTCGCGTGACCTAAGAATCACGAAAAAAAAAAAAAAAGAAAGAAAGAAAGGTTTTAAATTTGTAATTTTTTTATTTAGATAACTGTGTATTGAAGACTTTATAGAAAATAATTCTAGTTTTAATATTCCCCCGATATACCTGTAAGTGGTACTCGGAAAACGTGTGTTTTTCAGTACAGCTCGCATGAAAACACCAGCGACAGCGTTGACTCTTCGTCATGTGCAATTAGATGGCCAGTCCCAAGAATTCGATAATATCTTTAGTAGTTGACTTCCAAATCAAGTTGCAGTATTTTCAATATATCGAGGGTATATCGGGGTAACGTTGTCTAGGGCGATCACCTGTCACCTGTGCGGCTAAATTATTACGTAATATCACCTCAAACGGCTGTCTGACCCAGCAAATATCAACCTTCATTTCGTACATTTTAGCAGCTTTCAAGATATTAATTAGCGATCTTAATAAACTGGGTATTCATATTAATGAAAGACAAGGACTATTTATCAGGTTTCCTGTTAATTGTGAAGGATTATCATGAAGGAGACATAAAGAACAGGAATTGAAATCAACCTAACTTTACGACAATATTTGTATTTATGAAGAGTTTATATTTGAGATTATAACACTTTTATTAAACGTTTTCATGTTTTTAAAATAAGGAATATAATACATATAGTAGATTAATATATAAAAATTAAGCTATACTATGATAGATTAAAACGTATGTGATATTTTTCAAAATTTTTAAAGAGTTATCCGCCCCTGATTTAGGTAAAAATGTTTTTGCTTATACAGAGCTTATTTTTTGTCATACAATCTAAATTCCTTCAAATATCCTTATAAGTAACCATTTTAAATAAGTCTTTAAATTATTAGGAATCCTTGTTTAAGTTTTTAGAAAAATGACCTTGGACATTTTGTACTTCGTCATTTTCATCTAAGTAAAAAAGCATTCTTCGTCAAGTTTAAGAGATTATATTTGAGATGATAAGACTTACAACCAATGTTTTAATCTTTTTGCGTAATATCTGTAGTACATAAAGTAGATTATTATGAATAAATCACAAATTTTATGCGTAACTGATTAAGTTATACATTCATAAAACTGCGAGGTTGTGCATTTTCAATTGCTTGAAAAAGGTGTCAAAATGCAATATTGTCCATTTTCAAATCCTCATATCTTGTAAAGTACTCGAGGTAAACCGGTGAAATTTTCAGAGTTTGTTGTCTATAAAACAACATGCTTTGTAACTTACTAATTCTTTGGTATATTGTGATACAAATAAATTATTTATAGGCATCTAAAAAGTGTATCACATGTGTTTTTAAGAAACGAGTTTGGGCCTCCCCATAAAAGTTGTTGTTAAGTACAAAAACGAGAGTAACGCCTGGTGTCGCATGCTTTGGCCCAGAGCAACAACCCTGTGAAATATTATGGAAATCTATGAAGGCAGTAAGAAGATATGGTAAAGAAAAGAAGTAAACACACTCATCCTTTTTTTTCTCCTATGTCAAAAATATAAGAGTAAATATATATATATATCTATCTATGAAATGAAGACAAATAAGACAAACATATATATATATATATATATATATATATATATATATATATATATATATATATATATATATATATATATATATATATATATATATGTTTGTCTTTATTTCATAGATAGATAGATAGATAGATAGATAGGTAGATAGATAGATATTGTTAATTAGAATGTAAAAAAAAAATCAAAATATTAATGTATTTCTATTTTGAATTGTAAAATGGAAACTGCACTGTTGGTATCGTCTTCTTCCGGAAATCCCACATGAGTTTGCACCGCAACGTCATAGGTTCTCTCCACTAGGTTACGTACGAAATGAAATACTTGGATGACTAGGCAAGCGCATCAGATGCATCAGAGGCATGCGCACTTCATGGTGCTTAAGCTGGTGCTGAGATGTAGGAGGTAGTTGTTGCAATCGGCATCGGCCGATTGTATATTATGATAGTAAATTCGCTTTGAGGGCGCATGTGCAAACTCCATTAGCGTGGCATGTTTCGTAATAATCTAGTACTAAGAAACAATACTAGCACATAATTCTGCTGTAAATATTGAGTTTTTTAGAAATAAATCTTATAAAATGTTCACAATTTAAAAGAAAAAAAAAAGATTTGCTCACTACAAAAACCAACTTATTTCCGAATATTAACGATAACATCCGAGAGACTTTTCTAAAAATGAAAAAAGGCGCGGCTACTTTCCTAATAAGGAAAATGAGGCGTGGCTTTAGAAATTTTAGCGGGAAAATTCACAACTGCGCATAAAAAGATGGCTTCAAAAACAAGTACAAGTAATTCCTATTTACATAAAGCCATTTGGCTTTGTGACCAACAGCTTGAAGATTTAATGCTATTCCGATTGCAACCTAAGCTTTTTTAAAAGCTACGCTTGTACACTACTATAATACCTCACTTTGACCGCATCTTTAATGCTTCAGGTAATATTCCGAGCCATATATTTGTCATGTCCATTTCAGAGAGTTCGAGATAAGAAATTCTGGATTGCATCAGTTTAAATGAAATATAACGGAATTATGTCGCGTCGTTTTAGGTCAAATTTGGACATTTTTGAGAAGCAAAGGTGCCATGTTGTGATTTGCGCAGTACAAACTTAGCCCATGACGTCAAGTCACGTGATGCGCAGAAGATTTGCATACATGAATAAAATGAACACCATTCTGCCATATGTTTACACCATCCGCCTAAAAAGGTGTTTGCTAGTATCCGTTTATATTCGAACTCCTACATTCCAAAATTTAATGTGCTAGACCCAATTGTAAGCAAAAATAAGATATTTATATGCATATTTTCTTGTTAACATCACATTTCTTTGGATTTTTTACTATAAATTTAAGTTACAAACACCAATTGAATACGTTTATCTAGGAAATAATGCTAGACGCTTCATATTCCAGTTAGATCTCTCGAATCCGCCTTCAAATCCGACTACTAATTTTAGTGGTGCATGTACAAAGTGCTCTAAATTATCGAATTTTACCACAGTTGTTCAATCTTTCTGTTAAATCATATAAAATACGACACTGACAATGTTTTCAGGAAGTTTTATTACGAACAAAGCAATGATACGGAAGAAATCCGTTGTAGCGTGAAATCCGCCAGTCTGTGAAATCTGCCAGTGAAACCGGAAGTCTGGTAAATTTCACGCGGGGGTCGTGAAATCTGCCAGTCCCATGAAATCTGCCAGTTTATACGTTTTATTTAAATGAGAAAACTTAAACACATTAATATTAAAAGAAATATTTTCATGTAAGCGTACTGATCACCAAACAGTATATTATAGATCTAGAAAAAAAAAAACGTGTCATACGCGTACAGATGTACGTACACACACACGTGTTGCAAAGCCAAAGGGTGTCGGACACCTGTAGAGCCGAGGACGATGGATGAATATTTCATAACATTTAATTACAGGTCATTTAGTAACTAAATTATACCTAAACACACTACAGCATACTTTTACAATAGCTACGAAATAAAAACACCCAAGTTGAATTATAGTCTACCGTTTTTACCTGTGCAGGTATGGTAAAAACTGAAGATGTAAATTTTTGATATGTAAGAAAAAATATGAAATGATAAACAGCTAGTACAAATCATTTGTCCTAAATTAGAATAAAGAAAAATGTAACTGAATTAAGAGTACCTGTGTTAATATACATAAGTTTTTTTCTTAAATATCTTTCCATATATAAGATGTGATAATCATACTTTTTGTAACACGAAGTGTTACACTGTTATGGACCCGGGTCATGGGCGCTGCCATATTGGGATTCACCCCTTTGCTCATGTATTCTTACACTCAGTGAAATAGGTCTATGATTATGTGCATTAAATTTGCAAATATTCATGAACATTTGATACTTCTGGTATGTTATTAACTACATATTCAGCAAATTGTTTAGGAAGATGAATGGAAAGTCTATACCAGAGCTGAACAAACACGATGATTATTTTTGAAACTAACTGGCATGTAACCTATGTTTTCATTCAGTCGTTGATTACTACGCACTGATCGCACATTTTCGGGACTTTCCGTCGGCTCTTGCCAACCACAATAACAACATGCTTTTGATGACGTTGTGCCGAAAAATTGATGTTTTACTTGATTAAAGTGGGACAGCAGACTGTATAAGTTAAATTTTTCCTTTGCGTATTGTAAACATTCTGCGTAAGTTTCACCAGAGCTGGGTATTAACGTGAAATTGCCCCCCTTTCCAAATTCCGCGTTGCTAAGGGACGAATAGCGTCATGTATAAAATTCTTCCGAGAAACGAATTAGTATTTAGTGCACTGACATAAGAAGTTTCTTCGATTTCATATTCTTAAAATTCCATGATTAAATTATTAATCACAAATTGATTCACACATGAGTGACTTGACATCGCATCCTAAACAGCTGAACAGGCAGATTTCAAATCTGATTTGCTCCGGTGCGGCGAGATGAAATAACATGATGGAAAGCATGTGCATGTTGAGTGGTACGCACGCATGTCATGTACGTTGTCAGTTTTGTTGGTTTAACTTGATTGTAATAATTGTGCACGTGAATGGTAGAACTTGCAAATCGTCCTTGATATGAGATTTAAGGTGTACGTTAAGAACAGTGGACGAAGTTGGTTCAGTCAGAAATTTTGATAGTTGGAGTCAGAGGCAATGTGGACAAAGTCAAAGAGTAGGTATAATGACTTTTGAATTTGAGGACGGTATATCGTGGTTATACATGTCTAAACGCTAATGTGTGGACCAATCAGAATTATCAAAACAAAACATGTTTCATGTAAATTTGAGGACTCTATATCGTGGTTATACATGAAGTATGACACTCCTTTATGAGTACACTTCGTAATGGAAGAAGAAGAACAAGTGAATTAGAAAGTCTTTTTGACATCACTTTTTGTCCCCCACTTTTGTGAAAGCAAGGGGACATTACATTTCATAATACTCATTCCTCCATCTGTCAGTCTTGTCACAAAAACTTGAACCTTGGCAATAACTTTTGATCCAGTAGGAGTACAACTTCACATGTAGATTCCTTGTGATGAGAACTTGTGCTAATGGTTCATCCTGGGACCCAGACTTAAATGCAAGCTTCATATAACTATTCCCACTTCAATTTTGTTTCATTAAAAGAAAATTGATTAGAATAACTCAATAAAGATTCAAGTGTCATTTTAAATTTGTGCTGTTCATTGTAAGAATGAAACTAGTCCTGAATTAAGGGGGTAGTCTGGTGAACTAGTAAGAAGAATTAAAATCTACAACTGGTTATTTCATGCATACATTGTATTCTATAAGAACAGACAAAGGTAGATTAAATAATAACAAAAACGTATCATGTTATGGAGCAAATTATTGTACTAGAATCAATGCAAATTAAGACTGTTTCATGCCTATTTCGATATAGAGAAATGAGCAGTTTATATATTTTTTATTCACAAATATGACACAGAAAAGTTTGGGTTTTTTTATTTTGGTAGATAAACTTATGAATTTATACAGATTGATTGAAAAAATAAGAAGGATTAGGGAAAGCTCTGACAACTTACGAAGCCTTTCATAGTGGCTATAGTAATTAAACAAACCTACTAAAATGATGACAATTTCACAAAAAGTACACTTATTTGATAATTTCTGTTATCTGCATCACAGTGATATTACACTGTTATGTGCAATGGTCTGTCATAAGTCAAAACATCATAAAATTACAATAGGTAATGGAGCATTTTACAAAGAAATTTGATAGATATTACACCCTCCCCCAGTTTGCTATAACCTCATTTGTGTGTAATATATATTGAATGAAATATTTCCTTTTCATGATCAAGGAAGGAATTGATTTGTATACATATAAGCTTCAAATGACATTTCAAATTAAAACCATATTTAGATTCGCTATTATCAAAATATATAAACACATTAATGCCCTCCCCCCTTTTAGGAGGTTGGAGGCTATTTGGAAAACAAGTACATATATTTCCTTGAAAAATCTGCCTTTGTGGTACATATATAACTACTTCAATGAATATGTCAGTAACAACATTTTAGTATTATTTAAAAGTTTAAAATGTCTTCTTTATAATGATATGTAAATCATGCCTTTATTGTGAACAAGTCCGGAAATATAATGGCTCAAAGACACCATACTTTTCAACAGACAGCATATACAGCAGGTGCGACGACATTACGTCATTGTTCATTGAATTTAGTTTTGATTGTTTCAAGATAATTAAATATACTGGCCTTCGCTTTTAGTTGACTATCTTGTGCTTTTTTAGGTTTTAAAATATTTTACTTTTCCCATTTCGTATTTGCCGGCATAGAGTTTTGGTCAATAGAATAACTCTAAAACTAGTTTTCTTCAATATCACATGATAATTTACAAACACATGCATAATAGACAAATTATTGAATATTACTTCTGTATTTTGTATCACGACTAAAAATGTTACATCATCGTGGCAGTACGAGTTACCTCCCGTTAGGCAGATTACTTTTAGGCGTAAATCGCTCACCAGACTACATCCTTGATACTATTGATAAAACGATTTCCTCTTTATCTTCATACGAGTGTTACTCAGGACCTTCAGTCCTTTGATTTTTACTCCAGTATGCAGTAGTTTTACCTGATTTCACCTAAAATACAGGCAAGGTGAATTTTACTGGTGTAAAAATGTGATACTTGAAAACTCCAGCCATTATGACCCATTGAACACATCCTGAATATTTCATCAAAAGGTTGTCTTTAAAAATAAAGTTTAAATGTATTGGTTCATTATAAAATGTCATACTGGTGCTGTTACTTACTTCATAATATTGGTAATTTGCAGTACTGTACAGATCAATCCACAATTTTCTCAAAATACATACTACTTTACCTACCGGTACTTCAAATGCCTGTATCTCAATAAGTGTATATACATGCCACCCTGGCAAGTAAGGCATCAAAATGTTGGTTGGTTGGTTGATAGGTGTTTTACGTTAAATAATTGCTTTCAACAATTTTTCAGTTATATATGGTGACATGGAAGCAGGAGGTAACTAAACTCTTAAACGTAGTGGTGCAACCCAGGAATTGAATCTGAATCGTCGACACCGCAAGCCAAGTGCTTAACCACTATACCAAGCCTGCTCCTATCAAAATGCTTGTCCAGATCTGTTCATAAGATTTCAAATCAGACCAATTTTAAAAATTCATTGAACACCCTACTGTAGGCATGGGATGTAGTACTGATTCCCAATCAGTGGTATTTTACATTATTTTCTATTAGTGGTATTTTGCATGATTTGTTTTATTTTCCATGCAGTGTTGTCCTCTTCGGGAATTTTAAAATCAACATGTATTTTTATCAAAACAATTTCTTGTAAGCAAATTGTATGTAAGAACATTTGTGTAAATGTGAGACAGATAAACACAACAACGACCCTCCCCTCCACCCATCCCGAAATTTTGCTGGGAGCATAAAAATAAAGACATAGGGTATTCATTATATTATTTGAAATATTCCTGATACCTCAATGACAAAATAAGCCAATTTTGATAAAATTTTTGAAACTTGAGTTATGAAAAAAGAGGCCCAAGTGGGCCTATATCGCTCACCCAAGTACCTAGATTATCAGTCATGCAGGAAGGAAGAAGTTATTTATTTTTGCATTACTGTGACTAAGTCAACACAAATGTTGAAAATATGTCAAATTTTATTTCAGACCAGAATAAATAATAACAACAGTTTTTTGCACATCTATTCAGATGATTTTGATATTAAGCATTTCCCTTAGACAAAATAACTGCATTATTTGCATTGAATCTACATTGAAATGCCATTGATTCTACAATTTCCATTGATTAAGCATTACTTTCAAAGTTATTTCGTCTGGGATCTTGTAAAGCAGTTATTTTCGAACCACTGAATTGACAGTTTTCTATAAACTGTAATTTCAATGGCCTAAAATCTGCATTGAACCCCCAGTTTTTATAATAACTACAAATTCAATGCTAAAATTCACCAGTTATATTGCATTTATTTTCAGAACCAGTTTTTCCAATTCAATGCTACCATTATAAGTCTATATATATACAGAAAGAATACGATACATAAATATATACACAACATACGGTAAATATTTATCTGTCCTGCTATTTTACTGACAATTAATAAATCTCTGTCATATCGGTTTGGAGAGGGGCACACGTACAAAGTACCATGTATATCTACAATATTGTTCACATTCAGGATGTTCAAAACAGGTATAAAATCCACTCTTTCTTCTGCGGTAACTTCCCATACACAGCCCAAAGGCTTTACCCTCTTCAATCGTTTAATTGCCGCTAAGTTAATAAGACGGTAAGGGTTGTGGTCTTCCGACTGGATAAATGATTTAATAGAGGCAAATTCCGTTTTGTTCCCTTGATCATACTTGTATGTTATAACATGCTGTTGTCTTTTTTCCAGTCGTGAGTAGGATTCCCCATATACATAAAATCCCCTTTTAAACATGTTTATTCTTAGGAATTCCTTGATACCGGGTTTTGTCACTCCGAAAGTAGTAATATGGCTGGTATGGCGTTTTCCCCGAGGCTATGGAAATTCCCTTACGTCATGGAAATTCCCTACGTCATGGAAATTCCCCCAAAAATTATAGCGTAATACGTCACAATACCCTAAAGCTAGGAATACCTCACATTCCTATAAGATTGGAGTATAGCAGCAAACCATCAAAAACTTATAGCGTAATACGTCACAATACCCTAAAGCTATCCCAAACAATCAAAAACTTATAGCGTAATACGTCACAATACCCTAAAGCTAGGAATACCTCACATTCCTATAAGATTGGAGTATAGCAGCAAACCATCAAAAACTTATAGCGTAATACGTCACAATACCCTAAAGCTAGGAATGCCTCACATTCCTATATACTAAACAATAGATTATGGCAGCAAAACGTCACAAATTTATAGTCACCCATCCATTGTGTCTTAGATTCTAAGAATATGAAAATGACTTGTTGATGAAGTATCATTTCACTTCTACGGAAAATGGCTACGAGACCTAATTGTCCAAGATGTAAAGATTGTCAACTCCTATGTATCAGTTGTGACGGAGACGAATTAGAAGAACTGTATGGACCACAGTATTATCCCTGTCCTCATTGCAAGACGAAAACATTAGAGGAAGACTTGGGATGGTATTGTTACGAGTGTCATTTTGAAGTCTGTGAAGATTGTAGTGATCCGGATAAATGTCCGTTCTATAAATGCCAGCATTGTCAAGACAAGTCTGACGATGGAATCTGTTGTCTTAAATGTAAACAGCTGATCTGCAAATCGTGTGTGAAGATAAAGTGCATCTATCTTCAATGTGATTTTTGTAGAGAGGGAGCCTTAGAAAATGAACTCCAAGACGAACTTTGTCCCGAGTGTCACGAACAATACTACGAAAAATACTATAAATGACTAGATCTCTGATGGAGTGAAATTGTGTAACGTCATTATATATGTATATATGATCTAATATGGAATTTGACTATGTGTATCCATAATGCTGTACTTTTATCTAATAAAACGTCAATTTATTTTTTGTTGTTGTTGTTATGTAAACCAGGTTTCATTGTGTATAATATCCAACTCGATATGAAACGGAACAGTGTGATTTTTTTTTTCAAAAATAACAAGACAATTTCATTAGTTTCACATTTTATTCAGATATATCATATTTACAAGGTAAACCATAAATCACAAAGATTTCAAATCACATATTTACAAGTTATTCACAAGTCTTTACCACTCATCACAATGGTTTGGATTACAGTTTTTACATCGTGACATCCCCGTTTGATTCATGTGGTCATCTTGTAGATAACAAAGCGTCACACATTTCAGTTCCGGTAAAAGTTTTTCCAATTCGCCCATACTACTTCTGAATATCGCATACTCCTTGGGACGCATACATAATCCCTTTCTGGTCGGTGACACATCCGTTTCATTCACTGGCATCCAGAATCGTCGTATATCCACACATGGATTGTTCTTTTGTATGGTGACATATGCCTTGTTCGTAAGGTGATACTGGCATTCCGATTTCTCTTTTAGGGTTTGATCCAAATGTTCCATAAAGTCCGTGAGATGTTTGTATTGCATCAAATTCAAACTGATGCCTCTCTTCGTGGGTTTATCGTTTTCCCACTGTCTGAAATCTATTCGGGTTTCCCCTTTCCATTCCGTGATCTGTACCCAACGATCGTTTTCTAAGCACAAAGAGTACGCAGCAGTCATATTGGTAGAATGTTCAACTATAAATGAGTAAAATCGACTTGCTCCGTCTCTATATAGGGAACAGACAAAAGCATGTGACGTGAAAGTTAATTCGGTCGTCTATTGGATAAACCAAACAAAAGCGCAAATACGTCACATTCCTATTGTGTTATCGAACAATTGATATCTGTATAGCAGCAATACGTCACGAATTCATTGTGTTATCGAACAATAGGGGTCCGTATAGAACAAAATGATTCATACGTTTCATTCTTGGTTTGGCATTCGTAGTGAACGCACGTATAGCGATGGATTGTTGATCACAACAGACCCAAATGAGTCAACATCTTATGAGGCTTATGATAGATAATGTGGTTCTGTACTGTCCAGTTTAATCTGGTAGAATTCATTTCACATATATTTGGGATCTTTACATGTTGTGTTTCACTTTAACCTTCGTCATACCGAGCTGTCACATGCATACTCATTCAAATGACATTAGACAACTCTTTCTACTTTGTAGTGTGCCACAAACATTTCTTAGAAAAATAATAGCAACCATTGGTCATATTCCAATCTTTATTATGATAAATACAATGACAGATTATGCATATCAATGTATATGTATATTACACAAAATATTGTTTTATATCGTTGTTTCGATCATAAAATGTATAGTCATTTCTCTTCACTCTGATCACTATCTTCTTCTTTCGCCTCATCGGTACTCGCCTCCTCCCCCTCCTCCTCATCGGTACTCTCCTCCTCCCCCTCTTCATCGGTACTCTCCTCCTCCTCCCCCTCTTCATTGGTACTCTCCTCCTCCTCCCCTTCCTCATCGGTACTCTCTTCCTCCTCTTCATCAAACATATCTTCTAATTCAGGTCTGTTTTTCTTCAGGGAAATTTTGATGGCTCTATCTTCATTGTATCCATCGTCCAACAATTCATCTACATCCGACACGACCTTCTCGTGAACGGGACCGTTTCTAAGCAGCATTATGTATTTGATAATCCTTCGATATAGATCTATGGCTTGATTGTAGTCTTCGTTTTCCAGTTTCTTATTGGCTTTATCATGTGCTTCTTTTTCTGTCATTCCTGCTTTCTCATACTTTTCGACCTTTTCTGCCCATTTTTCGTCGTTGTCCTTTTTAGCGGATTGCATCATGTTTTGAAATGCCTCTCGTTCTCTAATATCATCCTCCCTTTCCTCGTGGTATGTCAGCCATTTTTTAGCTGGAGGTTGATCCTCTTCCTCATCATCGTCTTCCCTCTTTCTTTTTCTGGAACACCATTCTTTCACGTGTTTTTGTAGATCCTTTACATCATCACAAGAAGACATGTCTGGATGCAGAACACACGTCTGACTCGTAGCAGGGTCGTCTTCGGAATGAACCGATACAAGAGGACAGTACCCTTTTATATTTTGGTCACTTAGATGAATGCATCCTTCTTCTGATTCCTTACTGAGATCTGATGAATCAGCCAAAACATCTGTGCGCATGCGCAAATGATCAGGCGTAAAGGGTTTTAAGTCGATCAATAAATACCCATAAGGCTGAGATGTTGCCGTTTGGTAATGCCTCAACAAGTACTGAGGATTTTCAGGGTACATTTGACGTGCTAGAGTCATGGTTTGCTGTTTGTCCACGGGATTGTTAAAGATGATCAAATAGTGACAGTTCCTCCTCTGTGTCGGATCTTTGTTATGATACAGGTTCTGATTGATGGCGATGACCGAGAGGTTTCTGTGATGACTGCCCTCCGTGAATAATTCGTTGATACGAGGATCCTTGGCAGATGACGTCATCAAGTCGTCGAGAATCACCAGATTTCTAATACTAGGGTTTATGAATGTATCTTGGTCCACATTTAAAGGTATTCCTTGTATGAATTCTACTCGTGGATGGACCGTTTCTCTGATGACGTCATACAGAGGTTGCCATCGTTTGTACAACCAAATGATTCTCTGTGGAGCCGGACCTATCTTAGTATTGCATTTCTGAAGTAAAGTTGCAACAAATGCCGTTTTTCCACAGGACGTTGGCCCACTGACATTGGCCGTAAACGGGTGTTTAAAAACGAAATCACCCTGTTGTTGTTGTTGTTGTTGTTGTCGTCGTCTTTGTTGTTGTTGTTGTCGTTGTTGTTGTAGTTGTTGTCGTTGTTGTTGTTGTTGTCCACCATGTTTTTGTTTCACGTGTCTGATCAAACTATCAGACCAGACGTAGGAGCTGGGGCATAGATTGCAGCTATACATGTTGACGCTTCCGTGGTTTCTTCACGAATGATGAAAAGTATCTAGAAACAACTTCTTACACATTTTTACGCCTGACTGAGCATAAATGATACTCAATTGACACACGCCATTGGCTCTCATATTTTCATAGAGTGAATATGACCAATAGAACCATATGCACCCCATACGGGTTCTCATATTTGTAGAATTGTACTTTGGCTAATAGAGTCATACGTGCCCCTCACGGACCTCTGGTTCTCATTTCATAGAGTGAATATGACCAATAGAGCCATACGAGTCCCATGTGGATCTCTCGTTCATACAATGTACATGTATATGTTATAGTGAAAAAGGAACACCGTCCATATAACGTTCTTACTATATAGTATTTAACATACCTCGTGTCAGTTTCATCAATGTGACTCATCTCGTGAAAATGACACTCACGTAGACTGTATGATATTAGGCCAAAGAAACGGCAAGGGTAACTACGAAAGAACGTTCAACTATTACGGAAACCTTTTAAAATAATCTATATGATCTTTCTTCCAATACTCGAGTAATCCGCATCCGCATCGTGTTCACTAGTAACCAGATAGATAATGAAAATTCTGGCACATGTACAAATAATGTAAATAATATCCATTGTAAAGATCATTAATAAAAGACACGTATATGTCACTATCTAACATAGTGTCTTAATATGTATGATTACCATGAATATGTACTGGTACGTCATGTTGTAAGTCTTCAACATGCATCGCTTACATAATATGCATATGCATGATCGATTTTGAATACGTATAAAGTACATCATTTACTCATTGTGTATAAACCTGCTACCGATTTCATAACAGATATGCTTATTCATTCTGCATGCAGCTGTCGAACTGATCGGACGGTACCGGAGAACGAGTAGATAAAAATAGCACCATATTTCGTGTGCATATGGGTGTAAACCATCGTATAAAACAAACTGTTTCTGACTTTTTACATGTATTTCAAAACTTGATAGTGAATAATTTGAATGTGCACATTATGGAGTCCGATTTCATAGATTGGTGTTATTAGATTGAACTGGGGAAGGGGGGGGGGGGTTAATAAAATTAAAATTCCCTTTAAAATCATAATGTTACTTCTCTCCCCAATATTTTGTCCCATAGGCTTCAAGTGTCAGTTAGTGATGTATACAGACACATTGTTGTTGTAGCACAAATTCCGATTGCTATCGCATCTTCCCATCTACAGGTAAGGTTTAATTGATTATATGGACATGAAGTTCATCCCCATTTTCAAGGACCATTATGGTCTGTTTATTTTAAATTATCGGCGCGGTTTCTTTCCATTTAGAACTATTTTGGATATGTGATCTACAGGGTACCGAAAGCTTATCGAAAGATCACAATGTATCCATTACAAATGACCTTGTCCATAGTACGAATAGTCCATGAGATCATTGTTTGTGTGAACTACCTAAGGAGTAGATGTGGCAGCATACATGTAAGTTTTTTTTGTCCTTCTTTGAAAATGTGTAAAGTATTGGTATTATTCAGTTACATGTGTATAGTTTTTATATGACGAGGCGATATTATAGGCGGATCCAAGGACCCCCTCTCCCTTTTTTCTGAGCAATTTTTCTTTCATTGAATGTCAAATGCCAGGAAATTGCATCTTTGGGCTTCAAATTTTCAAAAATTTCTGGAGACCCCAGACCCCCATCTCTCCCTGTTTTCTTGTATGTATCCGTTCTAATGTAGAAGTCGAACCGAGAATATGGCACACGATAACTAAACAGAGTCTAATTTGGACATTAAAACATAACAAACAATCATTCTGTGTTCCGTGTCATATTGTTTCCTTGTTTTGTTCTAAAACACAGCAAAGTTGACCGGTAATAAATACTGGACCCCCTCTTTTTCAAAAAGCTGGATCCGCCCCCTGGATATATAGGAATTACTTTCGTCGGCGGCGTCCGGATTTCCTTGTCCGGAGCGTAACTCACAATGATAATTCTATACTTAATTTAGTATCACATTTTAAAAGTTAGTGCCGCTTATTATTGTTCAGATATTTTCCAGATCATAAAATTGACAGCGTAATGACCTCTTGGTATGCATGTTTCTGGCAATGTAGTGAATAGGAACCGTAACTCTGTCTTGTTCTGTTTTTGAATTTCACCCCTTTGATTGACTTCTATAAAAGATTTCTTTTCCATGGCATAACTTTGTCTACTACATATTCTATGGAGTGTCAGGCGTTTCAAAGAAACATGTCTAGTCTTTATATGTTTTGTTTTAGGTCCGGTAATTCTTAGTATCCAAATGTTGTTTTTAATATGGAAGATATACAAATAAGTTGAGTGGATGATGGAAGAACTAAGGTTGTGATTATCTGGGTGATATGACGGATGAGATGTCCGGTAAACGATTACAATGACCGGAGGATCAAAGAATTACCCTTATATCACCAAGAACCTAGACGGAAAAGTGACCATATGACTTCTCATAAATGACGGGTAAGTTCATGCTTTACTAATATCATTCTGTATGTATTCCTCAGTCACCTGTTATATGATTGAATTGTGTTTAATGTCACTCCATGATTATGACACGTATTTGGGGGAACGGTATCCAGGAGTGAATCCAGGATCTTGTGTTGATGGGGTGATATTAGGTAATTGGGTCCATAGAAATAATCTCTTTTATCTGGCACGAAACAATTAATGTAGCGTTCACGGGAGGGGGACAGATTACGGTATCTCGACATCGAATAAATGCCGTATGAAGTTGGCAAAAATCACACCCTAATATCATAGGTAGAAAACTCAACAAGAGAAGCAGTTGCATCATTTCGTAATTCAATAGCTAATAAAATCGAGGTAGAGGTATAGATGTGCATACGACCCTTTATATATGACTTATCCAGATGACCCTTTTATCTGATCTTGTTTGAATATGACCTCTTGAAAGATAACTACTCCATGTTAATTAAGATATCTTAGAACCATTAGCTCATTAAGTAGAAGTTTTTAATTGTGTAAATCAGGTTTAATGCATCTCTAGAGATATGTCATAGAGGGTTCAAAGAGTATGTATGGTAAAATGATACTACTGGGTCATTTATCGAAGTAGGGGTAGCTGGTTATGTGCATTAGTATAATTAATGATATTTTAACATCAAACATATCGTAATGGAAAAATGAGGTATGACATGGCAGGTCATCTTTTGTGATGTTGTGTCACTTGTTTATTTAGGTTAGAGTACCTTATCCCTATACCATCATCTATACCGGAATGATTGATGATATATTTATACATATGATATATCGTACTAGGTGTAAAGATGTTCACCTTCCATTAGGGGGTATGATGGTAATAGGCTACCTGTATCCCTATCTCATCATCTTTACCGGAATGAAGACTAATTGATGGTATATCTATACATATGATCTATCGTACTAGGTGTAAAGATGTTCACCTTCCATTAGGGGGTATGATGGTAATAGGCTACCTGTATCCCTATCTCATCATCTTTACCGGAATGAAGACTAATTGATGGTATATCTATACATATGATCTATCGTACTAGGTGTAAAGATGTCCACCTTCTACTAAGGGTGTATGATGGTAAAGATTACTCAAATGTCAAAATAATGTATTCAAGATATTGTCGATAAATGGTATATATACTGAAAAACTACCCCCATTTCCCCCTCCTGACAGTGCTATACATAATGGCTACTAACGTAAATTGCAAATGCTCAACGTAAGTATTGTAATGTGTTTTTTTCTGTTGTAAAATTAGAAGTTTTGGCGAGATCAGATTATTTGGCATTAATAATGGATGATATCTTTTATAGATGCACACAAATCAGCATTATTCAGGACATGTTACACAACGTATCGAGGACACTGGACCTCCTTAGGTGTCCAAATACATCTACGAGTATACCGGTGAGCGGGTATCAACCGGCACGATTATTGTAAGTAAATATCACATTATACATGTTGTATTTTCTTTCATAATATTATATACTTAAATGATCGTGTATAACATATATTCAATCAATATCTGATTTCATGTTATATAGATAATTGGATATCTTTTTTTTTTAATGAAATATTTTTTTCCTTTTCCAGCTCAACTCCATCCAGAGGGTATGTATAATTTATTTTCTTTTAAAATAAAAATGAAAATAATTTAATTATATGTTCTACATATACCCGGATAAAAGTTACGGTAGATGATTGTTTTCTTCCTTTTTTTTTCAGCCAGGAAGATTCCAACATGAATTGGAGTCTTTCTGCTTTATTCAAGTAAGTATACATACTTCTATTACGGTAATTCTATGCTTGTAATTTATTTGTATAATTAACCATCTCTTCCCTTCCAATATATATTTATTATTCGATTTCAAATAACTAAGACATGAAAATCATTGAAGAGACTTAGAATGTTGAAATACATATATGATGTACATCGAATTATAATATGTTGTGATATGTATAACAAAATAATAGTTCAACATATAAGTTATATAACATATTATATTTTTAACTTTTCTCTTTGTAGCTCACCATTTGCTATACCGGGGATTACCCCCCTATCAAACACTACAAGTCCCATAGTTATAAGCTCAACGTAAGTAATTTCAATAAAACAGTATTAGTTGTGTCTTTATCTATATGAATCACTGTATGTTATAAAAAATGTCATATGAATCAAAATACAAATCATCGTTCCTGATGTTTTGGGACTTACACAAATTTCGTTTTATTGTAGGGAGAACTCAGAGAAAAAGTGAGTAAAACAAAATATATAATATAATCTTTGATTATCGTATGATTGAAAAACTTTTAAGATATATTAAATGAGTGTGATATACATAATCTAGTTTAATACACTGATTGTGATGTAAAGTATTGTATTATCGTGTTTTTTGAAAGACACTTACAATTTATCATTGAATATATGAAATCCTGTGTAAATTATTGATACATTTTTCTTAATTTACCTTTTAGCGAAGAGGAGAGGAAAGAGATGTAAGTATTGTTTTTGAATATATATTGTTTTTAAACTAATAAATATGATTACTTTTGATGTAACGATCGGAATGTAATATAATTTTTAAAGTTGATAAATGTATTTAAATATGCCCCATATATGTATCAAGTGTAAAGCATATGTAAGTGTTTTTTCTTAATTTTCTTTTTAGCGCAGAGGAGAAGAAAGACGTGTAAGTATTATTTTTGAATATATCTTATTTTTTTTTAAGTACATGTAATAAATAAGAGTGTTTTTATGTAGCGATTGGAATGTAATATAATTTGTAAGTTGATAGCTGTATTTAAATATTTCATGTTCCCATACATGTACTTAAAGTTCGAATACATTTTTAAATATTTCATGTCTCTTCTTCGATGTGTGTCGATATATGTATCTAAACTCTTTCTTATTTTCGTTAATAGTAAAAGAAAATGGGGAAGCGGTGTAGAGGTGGATCGCCTGGTGTCCCACACATCAGGCGGTGTTCAAATTAAATGCAAAAGTAAGAATTCATTATAGGATAGCGTTTTTTTTTCTGGATTTGTTTCAATATTGATGTTTATCGAGAATGTTAAAAATAAAATGATACAATATATATGTTTACATATATTTTCCTTCTTTTCAGATGATGTCAAAAGAATGAAAAATTCATACTAAAAATTTTAAAATAAAGGTAAGTATTATGTGTGCGCGCGTGAGTGTGTATGTTTTTAAATAAGTTTTTTATATGATAACAGCAATACATTGATTTATTTCGTTATTTATTTCGTAATTTCGTTAATTCAATTATGTATTTTTTTTTCTTTCAGAGAACAGAACAGATTTTTTTTATGTCATGTTAATTAAAGGAGGGTAAATAAAATTAAAAAAGTGAAGATTATGTCCGTGTTATTCGTTTATTTGGAGTAAGTCTGTATGGAAATTAACATTGTGTTTTCGGATTTATGTACAAAGATAAACTGTGAGTATTTGGTTTTCTTATCACTTTCATGGATAAGCACCGAGCGGTAGAGCACTGGCTTAGCAAGCTTGTGTTTGTTCTAGGGGTTCGAACCCCCGTTACCATCTCATGTATCTTGTCAATACTATCGTCATGAGGTAACAAACAAACAAGAATGATTATACATCACGGATAATCATTGTACAATAGATTACTGTCTTAGAACGGTAATGTTCTAAGAAATCGAACTGACGATCCCATCTCTCGTACCATATACATCACGTACGAACACTATGTAGTATAATATTGACTTAGAACGGTGAAGTTCTAAGGGTTTGAACTCCCCAATTTCATTTCACATGTATCATGTCGATATTGCCGTCTTGAAGTAACAACCAAGAATGACATGATCTTTTTATAGATTTATTCTTTTAAATACACATATGATACATATGTGAATACATATTACAAACCAAGAAACAAATATTTATATTTATGTATATAATATACACGAATCAACTGTGATTCACGAGCAGTTACATATGCAATCATATTGGTCTAGTTTGACAAAGTCATGCATTACCAGCATACATGATTTTAAATTGTCCCACATTCTAGCATTTAAGGGTATACCCCTCTTCGTTGGTATCAAATCGTCCCGATTAACCGACAGTCTTGTAGCTACATAACCTAGATCCTCTATCTCCATGTATTTACGTATGTCGACTGTAGGGTATTGGTTATTGATCGACACCATCACGTTGAAACTGAGTGACCAACGACGTTCGGATGTTAAAGCCTCTCGTCTTTGAAATACTTCATCGATTTCCTCTCGCAATAAGTTGAGAGTAATCCAGTCGTAGACGGATAAGACGACACCGATCTGTGTCGGATACAGCTCCCCTTTTTCTGTGTATCGATGATACTTTCTTAGATGAAACGCAATGTTCTTGTTTTGGATGACCGTTAGATAAAAACCCTTCCCTATGTCTAATTGACAGAGTTGATTCGATTGAATGCCGGAGTCGAATACGGGTTTGGGCAACTGTCGAAAGAATGTCTCCGACATATGGAATATTCTATGTATTCGTAGCGCATATATGAAATGCGCGAAGACTGCGGGTCGACACCAAGCTAATTCGTTTATCAATGCTGTCGTCTGGTCCGAGCCTGAGTTCTCGTTTAATATCTTTGTCTTTTGGTCCGTAGATAGGATGCCAAACTGTAATAATACTTCTATGACTTTCGTCACCAACATAACTCGACAGAGAATGTCCTTATCTCTCAGGATTATTTCGTACACGTTACACATATTGGATTTCTCAATGTATCTATACTCTATATGGTATATAGTACTATGATCGGTGAGACTTTATATGATACTTCAATAAGATTATGACGTATTACGCTATAAATTTTGCTTTTGTTCGCTCTAATCCAAGGAATCTGAAGCGCTCCTAGCTTTAGGGTATTGTGACGTATTACGCTATAAGTTTTTGATTGTTTGGGATAGCTTTAGGGTATTGTGACGTATTACGCTATAAGTTTTTGATGGTTTGCTGCTATACTCCAATCTTATAGGAATGTGAGGTATTCCAAGCTTTAGGGTATTGTGACGTATTACGCTATAATTTTTGGGGGAATTTCCATGACGTAGGGAATTTCCATGACGTAAGGGAATTTCCATAGCCTCGGGGAAAACGCCATACCAGCCATATTACTACTTCCGAATTTTAAAACCATGCGTTGTTCGGCCTCACTTAGATTCCGACAGACGGCAGTTCCAAGAGACTCTATTCCATCTTCTATTTCATTGGAAAGTTTCACCGTGCCAAATCTGAGTTTAGCAGAAACTCACCCTTTTTTGCCTTTCATGTCCCCCCCCCCTCCCCTGCCTCTTTCACTGAAATTCTAGATCTGCATCCCTGAACCAGTAGGATATCATTACCCTCAAATCTTATGTTAGGTCTATTGTCTATATATTGAGAAATATATATTCAGTAATGACAATGATTTGTTATTAATATCATTTTAGTGGATTTTACCTGCATGGTACCTTTATTTTTCAGAATATCTGTTTTCCAAGTGCGAGACACTACAATTCGACCAGTTGCCACCAAAACTCTTCAGAGTTACAATTCAAAATAAAATTCGAAATATCAGGCAAAGGAAGGACAAGGAAACTGTTAGAATCAAATTGAAGTCACCAGTGAATCCGTGAATTTTAATTTATAGTTCAAGAAAATTCATTAATCAACTGGTGAATTGTTTAATGTATTTAACCATGTTGTGATATCAGTAGTGAAATGTGAATATGTGTATATATAGTGATGATTTCGCAAGGAATATTCTGATATGTCAAAAAGTGTCTTCCATTCTTTCTTGGATTAATAGCGCTTAGTGAAGTGTGACAAACTAGGATATAGTTACATGCTGTTCCATAACTTGATGTGAATTCTCTTAATTAGTGCAGCTCTAAAATGTCTGTTATAGGATATTGATCCATAATACTTCATATTCTTCCATTAAGATTTTATAAATAAAATATTCAATATCGAATTTAAAATTTAGCTTTTGGTATGATATTAACCAGTTTATGAAAAATATTCAACAGTATTTCTTCTGTAAGTAAAAAAACTGTAAAATCATTTTTTTTTCTGAGGCTAATATTTTTTCCATTGAATTAACAGTTATGTATAATGTCTTATAACTGTTAAATCAATGGTATTTCAATGGTTTTTCAGTGGTTTGCATTAAACAGTATTTATGCATTGAATCTACAGTTAATTGTGATGTCATATAACTGTACAAAGTGATTTGCATAAGTATTGATTTTCAATGGTATTTCAATGTGCTTTAAGTTCACTTCACTGCATTTTCAATGCAAAACTGCAGAATCAATGCTTTCAGCTGGTAGAATTAATATTAGCTGTACATAAGCAGTTTTTTTGATTTGGTTATAAATCAATGTCATATCAATGGTTAGGAAAAAAACTGTATAAACAATGTAATATCAATGGCATTTATTTCTGTAAGGGTTGCTTTGTCTCTGCAAGATGTGATTCAGGGCAACATTAGTTCGTCATTTTCTTTAGGTCGGGCCTTTTGTTGACTGATTTCAAGTCTGGGTCATGAACAACAATTGTTTCAAATATTGTCCAGATCCAACTTAATAGGCCTAATTTTATATGTTGAGTGTTAAAAAACCTCTAAAAACTTATTTAGATGTGTAAAGAAATAAAAAAAAAATTTTTTTGACCACATATGGATTTGAACCGCTACACTCCATATTTTAATTACCAAGTGGTATAGTATGTACCATTGTGAGACCTAGTTTTTAAATATGGTGGCACCATCTGTTGACCAATTTGGATGAAATGTACAAAATTGATAGAGGACCTATAGTACTTCATGTATACAATGTTTCATTAAAATCTTTCATGTGGTATAACAGCAGAAGTTAAAATGTGAAGAATTGTCCCTATACGCCCTATTTGGAAGTCTTAAAAAATTCATAGAAAATCCAAAAATTGAGATATTGACAAAATTCTTTCACAATAATATTCCTTACCATAATTATGATCAAAAGAGTCCATAAGAAATCATCATTATCAATCAAGTGAAAAACATACACTTTTCTGCATTGAAATTATTAAGTCCAAAAAAATATCAAAATAACGTCAAAAATTTGATTTCGGAACAGAACCAAAAATAACAACATTTTTTTAAACATACCTCTGGATCATTCCTATGCATTCGGTTTGTCTCTGTATGCCCCCAGTCTGAAGAAGAAATTTGTTAAAGGAGGGTACCCTCTGTAACCTACTTTTGCCTGTGGTGGTGCCACCTATTGACGGATCTGGACGAAAAACAACAACACTTGTAGGGCACCATGAGTACTTCATGCATACCAAGTTTCATTAAATTCTGTTCAGCTGTTCTGAAAAAGAAGTCTAAAATGTGAAAAGTTAACAACGGACGGACAGATGACAGACGACGGACAATGATTGATCTCAAAAGGTGAGCTATAAAGGGGCCAAAATATGTGATTTTACAAGAATTTAGCTGTGAAATTTACAAGCACAACCATTTTAAAATGAAATAAGTCCATACATAGCCTTTAATCTCTTATATGGATTATTCCAAATACCTGAGCAATGAAACAAGTAAATTGGATGAATGTTGCATTTTTTAAGATGAGCAAAAGGGTCATTATGTCTTTTTGCAAGGATTTAGCCATGAAGTTTCCTAGCACACCCACCTTAAAGAGGAAAAAGGTCATGCATAGTACTCAATATCTTATTAGGACTATACCTAACATCAGAACAATGAAATGGGTAAATTCTGATGAATAATGCATTTGTGGTATGTGAAAAGCAGTCTTAACAGCTTATTTTACAAGATTTTAGCCATGAAATTTGCCAGCACACCCACCTTAAAGAGAAATAAACCCATGTATAGACTTCAATGTGTTGTATGGATTATTCTCAAAGTGTGAACCAGAACATAGGCACATTCAGATGTATTGTTCCGTTGCAATACCAGAAAAGGAGCCAAACTATGCGATTTTGCAAGGATTTGGCCATGAAATTTGCCAGCACACCCACCTTAAAGAGGAAAAAGGTCACGCATAATACTCAATATCTTATTAGGACTATACCTTTTATCAGAACAATGAAATGGGTAAATTTTGATGAATATATTGCATTTGTAGTATGTGAAAATCAGTCTTAACAGCTTATTTTACAAGATTTTAGTCATGAAATTTGCCAGCAGTGAGCACACCCACCTTGTATATCTGTATACACTGCCACCAATAAAAGGTGTATGGGTCACTTAGCTCACCTGAGCATCTAACTGCTCAAAAAGAAAAGCAGAAAGGTATCTATAGACTTCTTGATATTTCAATATGCATACATATTCATGAAAAGAATGTGTAAGTTTGATGTTTGGAATTACTGTGGGGTGGGGATCTCAATACCTTTAAAGATATTAGACCATTTATATAAGCATGGGATCAGACATGACCCCGTGGTCTTGTCTACATGCATCAATGAACTTTTCTTGACACAAGGAAAAAAATTACCTGGTTTGAGGGTGGAGACTTCAGTTGTTTCTAAGATATTTGGCTACTTTTTAAAGAAAAGAGGCTAAAGTGGGCTTAAATCGCTAACATGGAACATAAAAACCCCGACTCTAGGTTTTCTGTAATCTTGAAATTTTGAAAATGTGAAGAAAATACCCTGCCCCCATTTTTTGCTGTCTTAAAAAATTCATGGAAAATCAAAAAATTAAAATTTTGTCATAATTCTTTCAGAAAAGCATTCCTTTACTATGTTCTGGCTAAAATAAGTATTTCGGTGCATTAAAAGTAATCCATAGGAAAAATATTGAGGAAAACCATGCTATTTTGATCGGAAAAGCTCACTTATGTTTTCAGGTCAGGTTAACTAATAAAACAATCAGGACTAGTCTTATATATGGATGAATCACCTTTATGCGACTGGAACTTAAATTGCTGCTGTGTGTCGATATATATAACATAACTGTATCTCTACAAATGTCATTGTGGATTTTTCTTTCATTGCCAAAGAAATGGTAACCAAGACATCTCCATCTGTCACATTAAATTTTATTTTATCTTCATCACTGCCAGTGTAGAGTTAAGTTCCTTTAATGCTCGATGTTCATCTGTGACTTTTCTCTTTTCACATAATCGTAAGTGTGCGTAGCTAATTCAAAACTCCTGACAATTAATTAACAAATACGGATAACTGAACAAATACATTGTATGAACTGATTCATGCAGTGTTGTGTATTTATTTATTTATCAGAAAATTAGTAGATTTGCTCAGGTATTGAAGTCATTATATCTTCAATCGGGAGACCTCTTGCGCAAGCAGCAGACGTCGACGCGGCACGCGTACTGTGTGCACTACAAATTGAAACATCAATGCCGGCGTCTCGCAGAACCGTCTTCAGCCACCTGGACAACGTTTCTCGTGTTACAGTTTTATGTGGCTTTAAATAGCTTATAAACAAGCCATCATTAGAAGAATGTCTTAATGACTGCGTGACCTCAAGATACCTCTGAAGGCATGTAACAACACACAGACTGCGGTCTTTTGTGTACGCCTGGAGTGAAATAGGTTGAATATGTTTTCCAGGTTTGGATTGTTTCAGTAAATCCACAATATAGAAAACGCATGCATCATTTGTAATCTGAATATGAGGAAGTTTCAGAAGATGCAATGTTTGACATCTCTGTCCCGTAAGGATCGCCAGCAACATAACCAATTTGTAGGTAAGATCCTTCAATGATATGGCGTCATAAGAGCACATATTCTTCAAATACATAAGTACACTATTTACATCCCAGATATCATTGTATCGTGGTAATGATGGTTTTGCTTCAAAAACACCTTTCAAAAGTCTTTTTACAAGGGGATGTTTCCCAAAAACGCTTCCATCAGGTAATGACACAATTCCAGAAAGCGCACTTCTAGCGGTATTTACAGCACTGTAGCCAACTTTGTCTGCAAGATCCGCAAGAAAGTTAATTGCAATATTCAAAGGTGGATAAAATGGATCACACCCTGCGGTATTACAGTATGCTTGCCACTGATCGAAATATGTCTTATACTGTTTTTGGGTTGTTTGTCGCCATGCTCCGAGAATGAGGTTGGCAGCCTTTCCTGAAAGTCCTTTACTTTCGAGGCATTCCCTGACACAAGACATATCAATAGATGAAGTCTTTTGTACAATGGATGAATTTCCAGTGGGTTTGATGGCAGTTGCAGTATGTGTTTCCCCGATGGCAGGATTACTGGATTTGATATCAGCATTCTGGTTAGTTTTGAGAACCACGACTGCGTTGGCCAGTGGGGAACTACAATAATTCCTATTGCCTGGTCCGTCTGAATTTTTTGAAGAGCTTTGGCTACCACACTGAAAAGGAGGAAATGCATAAAAATTAAAGTACCTCCAGTTAAGTGTAAACGAGTCAACAGTCCATGCATCGGGATCACATTGAAAAGACACATATTTCGCTACTTGTTTGTTTGTCCTTGAAGCAAATAAATCTATATCAGGACTAAACTGTAATTGTAGCAGTGCTTTTTCTAACAGAGATGTATTAAGTTTCCACTCTGTTTCACGGCGTTTTCTAGACTCTATGTCTGCATCCGTATTGAGTGACCCTGCAATATGTGCACTTGTTATGAAAACTGATTCAGAAATACACCATTCCCACACTGATTTTGTCAATGCATTACATTTATTAGAATGGCTTGTGCCCATGTGGTTTAGACAAAAGACGGCCGTAGTGTTATCCGTCATGACCTTCACATGTTTTCCCCGCAAATGGTCGCGGAATGATTTTAGAGATAAGAAGACAGCCATGATTTCTAGATAATTTATGTGATATTGGCTCTCTGCTAATGTCCAGCTATCCCCGGCCCTCAGATTTCCAAGGACACCACCCCAACCAGCGTTGCTAGCGTCAGTATGTAGGATAACTGTAGGTGCCTCTCTATTGATCAAATTGTAAGAGGACGCAATAGACTGTTGCCACCAACAAATTTCTTTCTTTGCGTTTTTTGAGATGGCCATGTAGGCATCATAATTGCCATAAGCTAATTTCAAAGCTTTCGTTTTTTCCATCTCTAGTATGCGATAATGTAGAGGTCCATACATTACAGCAGGAAAACTAGCTGTCATATAGCCTAACAACATGGCAACACTCCGTATGGAGACCCTGTCTTTGTTGAGTAACTTTGTGCAAAATGTTTTGAGCCTTTGTGCCTTTTCACAAGTAAGACGAATCGTCATATTCACAGAATCTAGCACAAACCCGAGAAAAACAATTTGTTGTGAGGGTCTCAGTACAGATTTCTCTGGGTGAACAATGAACCCGAGGTTTTGTAATATATGTACAGTATCATAAACATTCTGAAAACAGTCTTCTGGTGTTTCACCTTGTAGATATGTATCATCAATGTAAACAGTTGACAAGTGACCCATTTGTCGCAACAACGCAAAAACAGGTTTCAACAGTTTTGTGAATTTTCTAGGACAGCATGCTAGTCCATTTGGAAAAGTTGTAAATTTATAGCATTGACCCATCCATACGAATTTAAGATATTTTTGATGTGAAGATGAGATCGGGCAGCTATAATATGCATCTTTCATATCTACTGATGCCATCCAACAATTCTTGGTAATCAAATGAAGAACTGATGATAAGGAGTCCATTTTAAAATGACTATATGTCACATGTTCGTTCAAAGGCTTTAGATTTAGAATCATTCTATGTTTGCCATTTTGTTTTGATCGAACAAATATAGTAGATACGAAGTCATCCTGTTCAATATTACATGATTTGATAACTTGCTTTTCCAGAAGACCCTGAATTTCATTATCAATGATCATCATTTCTGCATCAGAGAAATCTAATTGCGTCGGCAACGAATATTGTCGCGGTTTGCTGTCAAATGGAATATGCATACCTGTGACAATATCAATTATTTCTGGGTCAGATGTTAACTGTTGCCATTGTTCATTGATTGATTGATTGATTTTTGTTTTACGTCACACCACGAATATTTCACGTATATTGTGACGGCATCTGCCTGATGCGGGGCATACAAATTTTGACCTTTGCAACGGACCCACCCGAAGCAGTGAGGGATCTTTAACGTGCCATGCATACCACGACACGGGGCCTCGGTTTTCACTGTCTCATCCGAAAGACAGAACACCGGCATGGCCAGAGCGGGACTCGAACCCCGGCCTCCCGATCAGGAGTCCGACGCGATACCACTAGGCCACGCCGGCTTGCCATTGTTCAACAAAACATTTTATATTGCCTCCATGAAAATGCTGTGCATTATTTAACAAATTCTGTTTTAAATTTTTTACAGAAGAATGAAGACAACTTACCGCATAATCTATGCTTAGTTGTCGCTTGAGTCCGATTTCGACTGCTTTGGTCTGTGGACTTTTTTGTCGCGGCGTTTGAAGTTTTTGGCCTTCTGAAAATTTCCCTGCTTTCCGTATTTACGGTTCTTGTAGCCTTTGGACTTGTAGCTCTTTTTATAGCCTTTTTGCTTAAGGTCTTTGCCTAGCTTTTGTGTCTCTTTGGCTATTTTCATACCTTGATGGAGGTCATCTCCGAAAAGGTTTTGTGACATTGGGTGTTCTGAGTTACATAAGTCTCGATATTCCCCAGAAAGAGCAAGCCTCAAGTTTTCTCTTCGATGTAGAGATAAATCGTAATTAACCTGGCCGAGTAGGACAACTGCGTCAGTCAATTGTCTAATTAAACTCGGGACCTCGATGTTATCAGAGGTGACCAGGTCATGAAGGCTTTTCGTAATGGCTGCTCCCGCAGCGACGCACGTAGATTGAACATTTGAGAGTCTCAGATCGTGCGTTTTGTGGTACCGGTCTAACGTATTCCAGATTGGTTTGTTGACCAGAGGCACCATGAGGTTCTCACAATTTTCAGGAACAGAGTACTTTGCTCTTTTATTTTGTAATACCTTAAAAGGCATTTTTGCCAACCATTGTTTATTTACTGTTTTTGCAACTGAATAAGAGAAAATTTATAATAATAATGATGAATAATGATTGCGACAGAAGACATAAAATTTGTCTTGCTACCTCATTATTCCCCGAGTAATTTTTGTTACGCATACCGGTGACTTATAATTATTCTAGAACTAAGTGTTTTATAAATACAGTATAAAATATTTTTTTTGACGACTGAATATTCAAAGCAGTGTGTTAAAGCAGCACTTATCTATACACAGCGACACGACAATTGACGAGCAAATGGATAAATATCTAGATGATTTCTTTTTTTCCCCGAAGCCATATGAAATTTAATCCGACACATTTGACGTCTCCCAAAAATCCAGACAAATAGGCACCTTAACATTTTGGTATTGTAACCAGTATGTATGTAGTAATTTTTAGTTTTGCCAGTCTAGTGAACTACTTCCGAATGAAAACACTGTGTACACGTATTTATTATGACACTGTAAATTTACGTTAAGGGAAACTATATCAAAGTTAATAATGAAGAAATAAAGTGACCAAATGGATATGACTTTATGGCTTTGTTCTTAGCAGACAGAAAAAATCCTGTGTCATTATTGAAAGAAAAGGCTGAAAAACATACCAGATTACACCATTTTCTTCGAAATATTAGGGTAGATCCCCTCCCGTACCATCTTCCTCCCGGCACTTTGTGCCTCAGGTCGGCCCTTTGGGCCTCCTCCACCCCGCCCTCCCGCCTGTACACTTCTGCTTCTGGAGCCGCCCCTGCTCTTCAGAGTGGATATTTAAAAAGTCCATGAATACCGTTGGTCGCACAATCAGAACCTTAAAAGTGCCCTCTGGTCACCGCGTTTCATTTGCATGAAATTTTCTTTTGATGCGCCGATCACTTCACAAGACATCCAATACTATCAATCTCATTATTGATAAACAGAGTTATTTATTTGGATAAGAATGAGAGAAGTCGAGTTTTGATATTGTGACATAATATTTATTATATTAAATGTTAAAAATTTAGGTTAAATATACACACCGAGCGAAATAAATAGCAGACATATTTCATCGTAGGTTGTATTTCTGACGGTATATACTATATTCAATGCAGTAATTACGTTCCTTTTAAATCTACAATTGTAGCCTTAACTTGTCCGTTTGAAGATCGACGAAAATGTATTCAAAAGGTGTTTCATTCTTTTATTTATAAATCGGAAAAGGACAATCGGACAATGGATTCGGATATGTACAAAATGACCGTAAATTAAGCCTTATGAAAACGTGTGTGTATGCTACGCAGCAGATTATCGGCTGTTATATGTACCAGAGACATATAAACACAGAGACTAGAAACTCCTATTGAAAGCTATATAGCTCCCTGACATAAGTAATATTTCCCGACAGGCATCTCGATAAGCCGGAAGTCCGCCATATTGTTCTCGGCATTCATTCGCTTGAAAGCATTAAGCTAGCAAAGAGGAGGAATTTTCATCGCTTTTTAAACAAAGGTAGTTCAGATAAGTTAAAAAACCAATATACTAATCATTTGAATCATAAAACATTTCATTTATGATCTATTCAATGTTAAGACATAACCCCGATCAGAAGCCATTAGTTGTGATAGACCTCTGAAAACATTCACTTGGGTTTATGCAAAACATTTACACAATATTGAAGCACATGCCACCAATTTTCGTTTATAGCACCATCAATGTTTATTATAGTCATAGTGCTTTAATTTTCATATGCACTATCTGTAAATCATGCCTAATACCCGGCCGTATTTGAGGATCTCGCGACATTTTTCTACTCACTACCGAACCTGCTGAGAAACGACAACGGCAAGAAAAATTGCTAAAACAACAAAAATTAATGTCCTTTACATGACTTAAATCACACGTTTGTGTTAAGAAAGTTTCAAACACATTTTATATTATTGAGTGTAGAAGACTTTATTCGTTATTATATACGATACGTTACGTTAATTTTATATACGATCTTCAATCGTTTTAACCAGAAAACCGATACCATACCATATAGAACAAAATAATCATATAACTTATCGATATATATTGTTTTTATATTGAACGTCATTCTATAAACATCAAAGAAGTAATGGTTGTTATTTTAGTACGAACTGAAGCAGTTATAAACACGTAAGGGGACATCTTGCAATGCAAATTTTCTGCGGCCGGCGGGTCACCATTTTGTTTTTACTTCTTTACATAGGAGGGAGTAAAACAGCTCATACCACGTCAACAGTGCATATAAGATAAAACATTATTTTGTTTGCTATTTACCATCTAAATTTTAAATAAACACAACATTGTTATTTACTGCCCATGAATGACAAAGACAGACGCTGGTGCTTCCCTTGTGGTGAACAAAACAGTAGCAAAGGCAGGAGCATTGAATTTGATTGCATATATCAACAACTTGTAAAAGGCAACAAACGCTATTTAAAATGAATAAATATTTAAATAGAAATAATTGTTTTTAAAAAGCAGGAAATGAAGGCGTCTCATTAAAAATCTTGGTTTTAAAAATATTTTAATAATGATTAATGATACAAGTTGTCTCGATTTTGTTAGAAAGAAAAAGGAGAATATCATTTCTACACATCGATAAAATTAACAAAAAATGTAAAAGAAAAAAAAAATAATAGGTGCCCGTAGAATTTGAACTGAGGTACGTCGGCAGGAAAAGACCAACTGCGCTATACATCCCCAGGCGATATCCAACGGTTAAAATCGGTGTATTGTAGAGCGTGGTCACCTAATTAGCATTACAAAAGGACGTGCATCATATGCCGGACGAAGCGGCGAGTTTCCAGTCTCTGTGTATATATGTCTCTGTATGTACAGAATGCAGATGACCAATCAAGTGCTCTTAAAAATGCAATCGTTTTTAGTCGTCGTGATAGAGAATGTGTTTCATAATGATATTAAGCGCCTTCATTGAAATGTATCTAATATAGACTATATACGCGAGTCGCCCAGAAATTCTTTCAGTTCCATTCTTGCATCTCGCGTTTTATCGCCCGTTTTCCCATACTAATTCGAATGAATTGTCTAATGGCCGTTGCCGGATGTTAATTAATTAAGATCGCCGTTAACGACCGTCACAGCGTGTGACAGGTATTTGCTGGTTTCACACGTTTTCGTTCGGCAGCTGCATGATAAACTTGACATCCATTTTGCCGCGCACCCAGGTGATATTAGACGACATTCCAATGTAGCCATATATTTAGATGTTCTGAAATATCATTGTTGCAATCCAAGGACCCTTTTCAAATTCTGTACAAGAAACAACACAATCGTTGTCATGGGTATAAGCACGGTTTAATTCCCCCATTATTTTCAAAGTAGAATATCTTTGAATAAAGAGATATCTAAATAAACAGCTATTTAAAGGGCCATCCCAATCTTTGAAAAGTAACCAGAGCTCTTACCCTCAATACCATGACCAAGTCAGAGACATATATACACATATATGTGTATATGTATATATGTCTCTGACCAAGTATATCCTTCAAAATGTCATGAAATATCTTCAATGAGTAACTGTAACGATATTTAACATTTCAGATTAATTTGATATTTCTCCTTAAAAAATATAAAGATTTAAACAGAAGCTAGATCAATATATAGATAACTAACATTCATGTAGAATAAAAATGTGTACCAAAGAAAATAAAAAAGAAATATCTAAATAGCAAAAGAGTATCCCAAATTATACTAACCCTATGTTGTTTGAGCAACGGGGGCGCTGGATCCGCCGCTGATAACATACATAATTCATTGTAAAACAGATATATATACATGAGAGATATATATGTCTCTGTTGTAAAATAATTAATATTTATTCTATGTTTTGATAAACTACGATCGGCACCCACTGTTGAACATAACATAAAGAGATGCTTCATCCGAGCTGGGATATACAGCCGTATAAAAATACTTATGGCATATTTTATGTCTTATGCCGCAATTATTTTTCATCAATATAATTTTAAATTTTCGCATTTTATTGAATAGGCCTTCCGTGTTGTCTAACAAAATCGTTCAAATCTCGCACCGCACGTGTAAATTTACAGAAAGGTCTATCTCAAATTTATGCATGATTTTATCCAACGAATATCTTTGAATATTGCCATTATCTTGCAATATTTTAAGAATTAACAATAAGAATAAAATACTTATTAGATCTATATTAATATGTGAAATATTAAATAAATTATATATGACTGTCAACACTTTTCTTGATTCCAAGATGGCGCCGACCGACATGTACTCTATGTTCGACAATTGTTAAAGGTATATTTCACTTAATATTTTATATATTTTATTTTGGGGTATAGAATATGCCCATATTACATAAAGTAACATTAAAATAAATTAAATGTATTCAGAAATAGCTTAAATAAAGCTTAGGTTCGACACGTTACTCAGTTCGACTCGACACGTTCGATCGTTAGGTTTGACAAGTGATAAAGCTATATTTCAATTAATATGGTATATTTTTTTATTTTTTGATGTAGTAATAATTAGATATGACCTCATTACATCAATAAACATAAAAATCAATTAAATATATTCAAAAATAGCTTAAATAAAGCTTAGGTTCGGCTAGCTTCGACACGTTCGTTAGGTTCGGCCTTTAGTCCCACCGCTAGTTTTAGTGAGTGTCGACATTTCCCGAATCCGGTTCCGACTACTAATTTTAGAAAGGGTCCCGTTTTAAATTTTTTTGCTTTCATTTTCATTTTCAGTGAACAAATGATTCATATCCAGTATGGGAAATGGAATGAACAAGGTAATTTACCTTTTCTTTAGGACCACTTTTAATCAAATGATGTTATGTGGGAAATGACCTGTTATTTCCCTTACAACTTTCATTTTTTATACGTATACAGTACTACTGGTAGATCTACTGTTACAGTTGAAGTTCCCGGACAGTAACAGTTCCCCAGACGTTTTGCTGGTTTGAATATAATCGGCAAGTAATCTGGGTACATAGAATCACCGGAAGTACCACATAAATGACCGGAATTACCGTTAAAGGAACCGGAATTTCCGTTGTGTGAGTAGATAATAACCCAATATACCTAGAAACTATTATAACTTTACCACATAAAATCTGTTTCTGATGAAAAATGACAATAAATATCCTTCTTATGCATTTTGGCAATTTCTTTTTGGGGTGGGGTTTTGGTTAAAGCCATATCGATCCCGTCTAACTGACCATTGATAAAATCTAATTCTTATATATAAACTTTTACATTAAATTTCATCTGTTCTTTCAGAAAATCATGAACTGGAATCTAAATTTACCAACAGATCAATATAAAGCCATTAAAGGGGAATGAAATATAGCGGAATTATAAATCTTGGGTAGTAGTTCACACTTCGAACACCGAACCTGTGCTGTTTGTACATATATGTAAATGCGGTGCGAATAATAGCAATATCTCATCATTCTTTGCTAATATTAACTTTATATAGTATACAGTTATACTTTCTAAGCATGTTGGGTTATTATCTACTTGCGAAACGGTAATTCCGACCCATTAAATGGTAATTCCGGACATTTATGTGGTGATTCTGGTGAATAGCGGTAATTCCGGTGATTCTATGTACCGAGAAATCTTCCAAAATTTTTATACAAAATAATGATATTTAGAAGAGAGTAAGATCTTTCTGGTAAAACATTTGATTTATGCCTTCTATCTTATTTTATTTATCACATTCTGACCTATTTTTAATCCATACGCAGGGAAAGGTGCTCTTGATCAATGACCCTAAAATCAGTTTTTAAGGTCGAATAATGCAATATTTTCATTATAAGCATTTTAATTAAAGATTTATCTTTGACTTAATCAAATATCATGTCCTTTTATCCTCTAACAATATCAGTAGACTAGTTCGTCTGGGAACTACTACAGTGAAGTTGGGAAAAATGGACAAAAAGGGGAGTCGTAAAAATGCATAAAATATTTGGTTAATGTATGAGTTTTGTCATAAGTTTGGCATTGTGTTAAACATAGTATGTAAACCATGCACTGTACATAAATTTTGGTCTTCTGTAGCAAAAGTTGTTAGCCAAAAACTTGAAAAATCATAAGTGAACATTACAGATGTTCTCTTGTCGTCTTTATAATGTAAGAATAAAATATAAAATGACCCTCTCCCCTCAAAAAAGAAAATAATAATAATAATAAATAATAACGATGATAAATATATAAAATAGATATAAAAATAAAGAAATAAATAAATCAAATATAAAAATGTACTCGGCCTCGGGGCCAATTACAAAAGGGAGTACACTGCAGATGCAGTCTTAGAAATAAACTTTTAAATTTAAATGATATGAATTTAGGCAGAGCCAAGAGATGCTGAAATCTGCCGGTCCAGACAGCATGACCGGTATAAATTGGCTGTGACCGGCAAAGTTTTCGTCCAAGCAGGCGCGTAGCCAGGAGCATAATAATGTGTACGCACCAGATGGGCTGGTGGTTTGGAGTCCAGGATGAAGCCCTTGTGGGGACAGAGGGTGCGAAGCCCCGGAAGCAAGCGGTATTTGGAGTTATAAAGATTGATTATTGTTTTGCGTCAGTCCACAATTATTTCACATAGATGGTGATAGCATCTGCCTACAGTCTGATTAAACCATATTTTTATTCTGCTTCTCTATATGTCCCCTAGCTTTATCCGCAATGGGACAAATATAGAACCGGAATAAACATATGGTTTTAATCCGATTGATTACATTGCATAAACTTTTACCTTTACGATGGACCCACCCGAAGCTGTGAGGGATCTTTTACGTGTCATGCCTACCGTGACATGGAGCCTTAGGTTTTACTCTCTCCAGAAAGACAGACCACTTGTGTACCCAAAGAGGGAGTTGAATCCGGGACCTCTCGGTCACAAGCCGAGCTCCACATCCACTGGGCTACACGGTTTGAGTTTTAGAGACGATTAAACACATTATATTAAACACATTATTCTGACCATTTATTTTCAAAAGAGTCAAAGAAATATTGATTTTGAAATGCAACATGTACATTAATGTCAATTATTACAAGTAAACTTGTGACCGAGACAAAAAAGTCGCTGACTCTGTAAAGTTTCGGAGGAGAAAGAGAGAAGGAGGAGGACATCTCCCACTCTCTCTATCTGGTTTTTTTTTGTGGGTGTGTTTTGTTTTGTATGTTTGTTTTTGTTTTTGGGGTTTTTTTTTTTTGGGGGGTACTTGGCATAATGGCAGCTACGCGCCTGCCAAGCTGATCCAAATGTCCGCCATCAATTCTGACCGCAAATTTTCGTTTTGGTAAATGCGCTCTTTAATAATCTGGATTGGTTACATGTTTAGTTTAAACCTCTGTATATCATCTTGCAATACAAGCGTTGTATTGACATTGAAGGTAGAAAGGGAAGCTTGGCTCTTCAAATTCGTGTCAGGGGCTAAGGCGGGCCAGAAATGTAAGCTCTCCACAAAGGGGACAGGGAGGAGACAGGGACTGGGGAGACTGTGCAAAACGAAGAGACAGCACAAACCACGGAGAAAGTGAACAAACAAGACATAGTGAGTGAGAAGGAGTGGGAGATAGAGGATGAGTCAGAGAGTGAAAGTGAAAATGAGCCTTAGTGAGATAGAGGAGGAGTCAGAGAGTGAAAGTGAGGACGAGTCTGAGTGCGAGCAAGATCAAAAGGTTGGTTGGTTGATTGGTGTTTTACGTCGCTTTCAACAATATTTCAGTTATATCGCGACATGGAAGCAGGAGGTTACCAACCTCTTAAACATAGTGGCGCAACCCGGGAATCGAACCCGGATCGTCGGCGCCGCAAGCCAAGCGCTTAACCACTACACCACGCCTGCTCCCAAAAAGATCAAAAGAAAAATGAGAGTTTGTTGAATGAAATTATGTATGAATTTGAAATGGAATATAACTAAAATCAACTATGTACACCCTAATGAATTAAAATAGTTCAAAATAAACAAATTATTTATTTAATGTCACAGATATTGTGAAATTGTAAATTCCTGAACCTCTCACATTCTTCGGACTGGCAAACTTTCATTCAGACCTGCAAAAATGATGAGGATGCCAGTCCGAATGACCTGCATCTTTTAAAAGATTTCAGCATCTCTGAGAGCCTATAACAGAGTACAGCTAAGGAACATACTGTGTAATAATTTTATTTGTTAGTTTACTCTATGGAGATACTCATGTAAATATCTCCGATTTATGGTATTTATTTATAGTATACCGTGTAATAATTTTATTCTTTAGTTTAATATTTGGAGATATTCATGTAAATATGTCCAATTTATAGTATGATAATGCATGTAAAAGTTAAAACCCTGCTTGACCTTAGGAGGTGGGAGGAGGGAGATATTTACAGGTCTTAGAAGTTTCTCCCACTATTCTCATTTGGTCTTGAGTAATGTGGATAGAGAAATCTTAGCATTTATGGCCCATTTCATCCTATATTTCGGTGAGATCATTGGCATGGAAACAGACTAAGCAACATGTAAACTGCTAACCATGTATTTTCATGCTTTTTTCATATGAATAACCAAAAGTAAATAACCAAATGAAGTGTGCACGAAACTTACTAAAATTGACTTAAAATTTCAATTATGGGGCATTTTTCATGCAATCTCATTTTAAAATTCAATCCGTCACGTTCCTTAATTTTATCATTCATGTTCGCTGTGGTAGATCTCAATACACTCTGTAGCAGTTAATTCATTTCAGATCGACCTTTGACACGGATCAATCAGCGCCCTCTGTGCGAAGCTGGCCAATTCATTTTTTCCATATAAGTCTATGATTATTCAAATTTGAATCCAGAAATTATGAACAAATTGACAAATGAGTAGGTTTTTCAAGTCATGCTGCCCCGAGATATAGGCGCATCCATATTTGTTTATAACATGGAATTCCTTTTGCTGACCAGCTTCGCACAGTAGACGCTGATTGGTCAGTGTCAAAGGTCAATCTGAGATGAACTGCTACAGAGTGTATTGAGAATACTCAGATCTACCACAGCGAACATGATAATACTAAGAAGCATGATGTATAGAGTTTTAATGAGATTGTTTTTCATGTAAAGAGTCATATTTCATTAAAATAAGAAAAATAATATGGTGAATTAAAGCGTCACAGACCATATAAATTTTTACATAATACATGTACTAGCTACTTTTTTCAGTCTGGTAAGTTTCCCAAACATTGCAATTGATACAGAAAGAACAGGACTTTACAAAAGCTAAACATGTTTCTTTTGTACTGTAACAAATAGGGTGAAAATTGTGGCCCTATCTGGAAATGGAATCATGAACCTTATGCTTTCAGGACGGACACTCTCGCCCTTAAGTTATCCAGTTCTTCAAAATTTCCCTGTGCCTGGTTTTTTACATGAAGGTCATTATCACTGTATCTGTAATGAGCAGGGTGAAAATTTGTGGCCAGATTTGTGAATGGAACCCAAAACCTTCTAGTGTGATACTTGGATACTTTAAAAAGAGAAATGAATTCTGGGTCCGGTGCCATAAACTGAGAATATACTTAAGTCAAAAATTTCATTTTAATTTATTCCATTATCAAACGTTCAAATACATTTTAATGCAGAATGGTTTAATTCTATTTATTAGTGGAATAGAACTAAATAAAATCCAAATCCCATTTATTAATTCACTCATGAAAAGAAGAATATAAATTTTTGACTTAAGTATATTCTCAGTTTATGGCGCTGGACCCTGGTTCTCCTTTACATGAAAGTCACTATATGTAATGTATATAGCAGACATGGTAAATAAATGTGTTCAGACCCAGTGGTAATCAAAACCAAATCCTTTCAAATGCTCTCACCATTGAGATATCTTGTTCAAATTACTAGAGGTTGTCACACTATCAAATGAAATCCTCCCCCCCCAAAAAAAAAAGGAAAGGGAGGGGGGGGGGGCGGAGAGAAAACATGATTTTATGAAAGAACTATGTCCTGGGTGGTACCAGTAGTCTGCCTTGGTATTGAATGTGTTATTTTATCATTTAGATATCAGAAAGATATTTAAGATAATATTTATTATTTAAAGTCCGTGCATACCAGTATATAACAGAGTAACATTAGCTCTGTAGAGCTATTTAATTGAAAAGCATAATTAATTATCACATCCTCATAAACATATTACATAATGAAAATTTAACATAAAACATGCATAGATTAAGAAAAGTATCATACAAGACATGTATGATTATAAATTACATTTGTACAAAACAAAGTTTAGACAGTCAGAAGTCAAACTGGACTAGACAACATACATGTATGCCTAAATAAAAGCTATTGTTAGAATACAAAGTACCTTAACTCAGCTATGACCAAATGGAATTTCATCAAGATTCCCATGATGTATATTAGTAGTTAATTTTGTCTATAGTTCATACTATTTACTGTGTACTCCTGTATAGAGAATGCACATAATTCAGGATAGATAGGTTGAACCCTGATAGGCAATGAAAAGTATACATGTCAAGAGAGTTTCTTCATCAGAAGTGACACAGCTTATATATGTGACAATAATGTGTATATATGCTGCTTGGTCTACCTGTTTTTTTTTCTTGTCTATCCTTGGCTAAAAACTTAAGCACAAACAGGTTTTTCCGTTTCTCCAGGGGTCCAGAGAACCTTCTAGGGGGTCTGGGGGCATGCTTTTTCAGAATTTTTTTTAAAAAAGGGAACAAGGAGGAGCGATTTCCTTGATTCTAGACACTTAATTGTCTTACTTGATCACTGAATCCGAATGCTGTGTAATCTTTGATTGAAATAAATAAACAAGAATAGTTTATATTATGCATTCGATGTCATCACTTTTAAAAAAAAGTTGAACATTTCCCACCATCCCTAAATTTTATTTCGCTCAGGGTTACTCAAATTGTGTGGAAATTACGTTAGGATAATACCTCGACTTTGGTCTACGAACCGCTAAAGATCAAACTAGTCCGATCCGATATAACCTCACCTGCAGGCAGATGCTATTCGCACGACGGTCGTGTACGCAAACCGGTATTCTATATACACAACGGTCGTGTAAATAGCTGAGGTAGTAAGCAATGGCTATTTACACGAAGGTCGTGTACCTAAAGTGATGTAGCTATTTACACGACGGTCGTGTACCACCTATAGTGATGTGGCTATTTACACGACGTGTCATGGTGTTTAAGACCCCCTGTTAAGGCCCGGCCTTGTGACCAAACGAATGCTGGGGAAGTTTGATACAGAAACTTTGTGCCCTATATATATGCGAAAATCGTAACATAAACTTAGAAAAGATTGTATTTCGACGTATCAAATGCAGATACATATATTATGTCTCTGTCAATTGTAAAGCCGGCAAGAAGTTACACTCCTGTACATAGGAGGATCTAGAAATTTTTGAAAGGAGGAGGGGGTTGCAGTCTCCCATGACAAATGTTTTTGCACTATCGGTCTGGAAAAAGGAGGTAACGTTGCAGCACTAAAAATATGGTCGAAAAAGGCCTTTTTGGGGTGGGGTGGGGTGGGGTTAAACATTCCGAACAAAAAAGGGGGGTTGCAACCCCCTTCCCCCTCTAATCCACCAATAGTGTACTTAAAACGATTTGCTAAATAAGAGATACATGTACTAATAGGAAAAGGGGGAGGGGTGCTATGTTAAATATTTTCATCTTACTTTATATTATCTATTACTTTATTAAAGTATGTATACTGAGCAGTATTCTGATAAAGAAAATGTCTATTCAAAATAATAAAATCTCTCATTGAAGAGATTTATTTGTGTATAAAACAATCAAATGAAATAAATGACCACTGGAATTGTTGACAAAATGTCTTTTCCGCATTCGGGCATCCTCGGCCTTTTACTCTTTAAATCGTCAAGTTTGCGAGAAAAGGGTCGCCTCACAGGTACGGGTTGTATACCGTCGTCTACTCAGGCAATGTACATAAGTAACACAGCGATCGTATAAATAGCCATATCACTTTAAGTACACGACCATCGTGTAAATAGCCATATCACTTTAGGTACACGACCGTCGTGTAAATAGCCGTTTTACTTAGGTACACGACCGTCGTATAAATAGCCATTACCCACCTGCACCAGCACTTGCGCAATCCAGTATTTTTCTCGGCACCATTTTTGGTCTATGTAATTGTGTTTCTCTGCGATTTTTTTGGACGTTTTGCTTCATCTAGACGATGCCAGAATCTGACTTAACGCCATCTGCGCTCAGAGTCATTTTTGCAAACGTTGCAACAAACTTTTACCGCTGAACGAAATAGACAACGAAATTTGTTCGTCTTGCCGTGAAAATTCCGGAGAAAACTCGGGCGATGTCAGGATGCCCTGTCGTAGATGTAAAAAGCCTCTTCCGAGACGCCATGCACTTTCTCACTGTCAGCAGTGTGAATCCAACAGAAGAGCGAAATTTGTAACTTCTGAGACCCTACAGTTTGAGCTAGACAAACAAAGTGCTAGGCTTGAAGCCCTTTCGACCAACACTTCTGAACTTTGACACCAGTTTCTAGATACTTTACGTGATAGTAATAATAATGATGGTAACAAAGATCAGTCTTTGTCACAGGACCCACATGACAAGGGACCCCAAGAAAATGTGTCTGCTGATGATAACATGTCAATTTCTCCTCGCTACTCTGTATCGGGATCTACTCGTTCTGAGTCTCCTAGCTTGAGTGTCTCGGATATCTCCCATGTTTCTGACCATGAAGATGACCTGAGCATATCATGTTCTGTAAATGATAATATTCAGCCTACCCCAGGGACGGCTGGTGCAGGTTCTGAAAAACAACTATACCAACTCATCGCTATGGATCATGATGCTATGGATAGGCAGTTTGGTACTAAAGCTCATTGCGATGAACCTCAAGAATATTCTGGCATTAAGCTTTCTAAGCGACAGGAAGATAACTATGATAAAATATTTTTCACCGATTCTCCAATGGGCTATCACAGAATTAAAGAATATTATCACGGATAACTCTCTCTCTCACTCTCTGGAGCAGCAGTTGTCACAGATAAGCTGCTTGATACTTTGAATAATATTGGTCTGCAAGCTTGTAGAGCTTCTGTCATCAACAATATATCTCGTAGCAGAATATATCTCAACGAGTGAAACCTCAGAGACTCTCTCGTTGACAAAGCCTTAGTTCTTCCCCATGGACACAAAATTGAAGCATATTTTTGGAGGAGAAAATGACATTGAATCTATAAATATAATTCAGAATTTTGATAACAAAGACAACAAAAACTAAACAAGGCTACAGGTGCATTTAAACGCACAATCAGCCGAGACTCGGAGAAGTCATCTGATAAATTTAATTTTTCATATAAGCGTTCAAGGTATGATAACAGCTATAACAAATGCAGACCATATCAACAAGACTGCTCTAGTTCTCAAGCTAGGAATTCAGACAACAAAAGTGCCCCTCCCCCCCGGGGTCGGGACAAAAATGTCTTTTTGACTGTCTATCAGTGAACCATGTTCTTTCTCCCACAAACAATAAGATAATTTTTTTTTGTTCCACCCTCACCTCTACATGAAGTAGCAGTAGGAGGGAGACTAATGAATTTTGTCCAAGTCTGGGAAGAGAGCACAGACGATGTGTATATGCTTGGATGTAGTACAAACGGTTATTGTTTAGAACTCAAATCAGTTCCTCCTTCAACAGGAATAATTCATACAGTGATTCCAAAAAAACTCGAAAAATCTCAGATCATCAGGCAAGAGATTATCACATTATTAGAGAAAAATATCATCGAAGACAGCAGCGCCTCAGGGCTTTTACAGTACAATATTTCTCACAAAGAAAAAAACAAGGAAGTTGGCGACCCATTCTCAACTTCAGTCGGCTAAATCGCTATATACAGTGCTTTCATTTCAAAAAGGAAACTCTGAGATCAATCATTCAGAGTCTACAAAAAGGATATTGGACAGTCTCTTTGGATTTAACAGATGTTTACTGTCACATTCCAATACGACCTTTACACAGAAAGTATCTTCAGTTCAGTTTCGAGAGACAGTCTTACCAGTAGAGAGCACGACCGTTTGACCTATCTACAGTTACTAGTCTCTTCACAAAAATAATTCAAACTATTGCAGGATATCTGAGATAGGAGTCAATCTATTGCCTTCAGTATCTAGACAATTGGCTCATTACAAACCCAAACTTGAATTCCCTTTGTGCCCAGGCACAGAGAACTATAGATTTAAGAGTTAACAGTAAACTGGGTATTAATCCGCCGGTCATTAGACGGGACGTATTATGTTATGGCGCTGTCCGTCCGTCCGTGCGTCTGTCCGTCCTAGGTCATGTTTTCCGGACTTTGTTTTGCCGTCATTCAAGATATTGAGTTGAAATTTGGTATATCGCTTTATTTCAAGCGGCCTCAGTACCAGTTCGAGTTTTGTTACGATTGACCTACTTTTGACGAATTTATGGCCCTTGGACTTACAATTTTCAAATTTTTTTTCAAAAATTCATTAAAATTCCATTTTTTGTCAAAACATTATATTTCTCATGAAACAAGTAAAATGTACCGACTATCACATATATCATGGGTTTTAATATCTTTTTCTTCATTTTTGAGAAATTCATAATTTTTGGGGGGAGGGAGGAGTTGACCATATGTCCGAGGTCATGTTTCCCGGACTTTTTTTGCCGTCTTTCAAGATTTTGAATTGACATTTGGTATATAGCTTTATTCCAAGCGGCGTCAGTACCAGTTCGAGATTTGTTACGATTGACATACTTTTGACGGATTTATGACCCTTGGACTTGTAAATTTCAAGATTTTTTCAGAAATTCATTAAAAATCTATTTTTTGTCAAAACATTATGAAATTTATCATGAAACAAGTAAAATGTACCAACTATCACATATATTACGGGTTTTAATATCTTTTACTTCATTTTTGAGAAATTTATAATTTTAGGGGGGGGGGGGTTGACCATATGTCCTAGGTTATGTTTTCTAGACTGTAGTCAAATAGCTATGTCGATCTTAGATTTTATCGTTTTGATGACCCGCTCTGCATAATTAGCTTTCTCTTCCGTGTTTTGGGAATATAGATGATCGAGTAACAAGGCATTGAATGTCCTTGATCGAAATTTCTGCCCTTTATCCGTACGCATTATAGTAGGCATTTTCCCTTCTTCCAGTACGTCTGTAAATGCCTGAGAAACACTCTGGCCTCTCTCATCTTTCAATGGACGCATCCACAGGTATTTTGAAAATATGTCGATGATCACTAGAATGTAAACGTATCCATCGTTGTCTTTACAGAATTTAGCCATGTCCATGAGATCTGCATCCCATTGATCATCGATACCGAGAGTGATCACCCTGTTTCTCTTGAAATTCCTCTTTAAAGGTCTTTGTAAGCTATAGGCTTCTTGACTCTGTAACCACTTTCTAATCTTGTGTTTACTGATGACGTATCTTCCCGCCTTTTTGACGTATCGATATAGTTTATCCGGCCCGTTAAAACTCCCAGCATTGATGGGGTTATAGTAAATGTCTTTCAAATAATCTTCCCACGTCATTCTTCACCGACTGACTGATGTGAAATGAATGAAAATGGCCAATGCGTTGTTTTAATAACTTATTCAGATTCATCACTTTCCATGTCTTCTTCCTCATCGTTAGTTTCCACATCTTCGCAATCATCAGTTTCCATTTCTTCTTCCCCGTCATCAGTTTCCATGTCTTCGTCTGTATCTCCTTCTCACATCTCTTCTAGTATGTCTTTATGTTGCTTTATGGTTGATCAGTATGTATTGAATATTATACATAATATCAATATACATAAAGAAAAACTAGGATTTAGCATCAAGATATATTAAGCTCCCTGCTCCCTCAAATCACTCAAGCGTATCCTCCTCCTCCTCTTCCTCCATGATTCTCTCCTCTTCCTCAACGTTTCCCTCCTCCTCCTCTTCAGTGATTGATTCCTCCTCAATGATTCTTTCCTCCTCAATGATTCCCTCCTCCTCCTTCGCCACAATGATTCTCTCCTCCTAAATGATTCCCTCCTCCTCCTCCTTAATTATTCTCTCTTCCTCCTCCTCCTCAATGATTCATTCCTCCTCTTCCTCAATGATTTTCTCTTCCTCAATGATTCTCTCCTCCTCAATGACTCCCTCCTCCTCAATGATTCTCCCCTCCTCCTCCTCAATGATTTTCTCCTCCTCCTTCTCCTCAATGATTCTCTCCTCCTCCTCCTCTTCAATGATTCACTCTTTCTCCTCCTCTTCCTCAGTGATTTCCTCCTCCTCATTAGGGATTCTCTTCTGTATTCTCTTTGGTCAAGGAGGACGATCAGAAGACATAAAAAGGATAGACATTGATTCAAAGGCTCATTTTCCATCGAGGCGTCATGCTGTCAATATCGTGTCCCGTGTGCTCCAAGATTTTTTCTCGATCAGACAACCTGAGGAGACATAGAGGGATCGCTCATGGAAGCAGTCAACCATATCTACCACCACCACCATCACATAACCCACCACCACCACATTATCCACCACCACTACCACCACCTTCGGAGAACATTTTCAAGTTTCAACACCCGTTCACCATGATAGTGGCCGGACCGACGATGAGCGAAAAGAGTACATGGCTTAAAGATCTGTTGACGCTAAATGTGAGGTCAATTCTATCTTTCGATCCCACAGAGTTATAACCCTTTTTTATTTGTAAACAAAGGAGATTTTCCCCTTGAAACCCGTTTTTCTTTTATAAATACCCTTAAACCCTACAAACCCTATCAAATTTCGTATCAGTGGAAAGGTCTTGACCTCACTTTCTTATAATTGAGTCTCCTCCAACAAGGATTATATGGATATACAAGAGATGACAACCGATGTATGGCGTCATCAGAACAACTGTACGACCTCCTGTTGAATTTATTCAAGGTTTACTGATGACCTACAAAGAAAACAATTTACTCGTCATGGACGATATTCAGAGGGATGCTTCTGGAAGTCCAGAGGTCTGTGAACTTTTCACAGAAGGAGCACATCATCGCAATCTTAGCGTGGTGTGCTTGATGCAAAATATATTTAACAAAGGAAAGGAAAATAGGATGATGAGTTTGAACAGCCAATACCTCGTTCTATTCAAGAATCCAAAAGACCAACTACAAATCAGCACCCTTCCAAACAAATGTATCCGGGAAACATAAAGACTTTCATGGATGCGTATCGACAAGCGATAGACAGGCCATTTGGTTATTTACTCGTAGATTTAAAACAAATCACCCCGGAATCCAAAAGACTACAAACGGACGTCTTCCGTACATATAACAGGCCTGATTTACCAGAAAATTATTATTTCTCGTCTGACGGCGAAGGTGTACAGACGTGTCATTCTCGATCGGAGAACATAATACATTCCGCTGGTCAGTCACGCGCAGACATGTCGGAAAGACGCGCCCCATTTTACATAGTTAAATAACGATTTAAATATGGAAACCCAGAATCAGATAAAGCCCCATATAAGGAGAGACAGGTCCCATTTTACATGGCAAATCATCATCGAATAAAATATGAAGATTCAGACAAAACACCAAAGTGTGTCGACTGTGGATCCATGTTTGCTACTGAATATGATCTCCAGAGACATATTAAAAACGGTTGTCCGATGGATGACGATAAAGCGAGGAAGAGAGCATGGATATCGACGACGATAATGATGATAACGGTTTCGATTTCATCATTAACGAGGTCTGGGACGAACATAGTTCCCAATACGAGAAGAAAATCAATCAGTTAATGACAGAAGATACAAATTTAACCCAAAGAGATGCGAAGAAGGAAGCCAGTGAACTCATGTTGCCGAAAGACAGATCGTTGTTTATGAAAAAACATGGAACTTTTCTGCTGTATATGTACCACCTAAATGACAGTAAACTCCATCGAGATATTAAACGAGATTACCAAATTAAAGGAAGATGAATCCATGGTCATAGAAAAGGCTTGCACCCTTGTAATCAAGCGACATAAATTGGATTTTAATCCTCTTTTTGATGTCGAAAGTGACACTGAATGATATTAAAATCAATGCTATATATTGTATTGAAATATTCGATTAACATTGTACATATTGGCGAAGGTGTATATAATAAAGAATAAAATGTATTTAATCTTTTGTTCTCATTTACTTGGAATGTGTTGAAAATCGATCGATCAGATATGACAATGCGATACGAATGATCATGTCCGTACTGGTTTATTTAAGTTCACGAGAATCCTTGCTCGCATTGAAAATCATTCACCGGTAACGCCATCGCTTTCACTGATATAAAGATGAATGACATTAAAGGTGAACTAATGGGGACAGCTACGATTCACTGGTCACGAGACATAACAAATGTAATGAAAAAAGGAAGGGGGGGGCGCTGATTCCATATTCCGCTTGACCTATATACGACATGTCGTGAGTGTGCGGATGTCGAGGTGTTCACACCCTTGATTCCTTGTAGATTTCTAAATATAGATTATCCCACTATAGGCAAGTTCTAAACATGGGACTCTGGGGAATTCCTATAAATATAGATTAGGGAAATTCCACTTCTAAGAATAGACCCCTTTAAGGTCACGGAAAGGGCTAGAAGAAAGGTCAAGGGGTGAGTAGAGGTCGTGGGGTCAGTAGAGAGGTCATGGGGTCAGTACAGAGGTCATGAGGTGGAACAAAACGTCTCCGGGAACCATCTCAACATGCTGAAATTCATTCTACAAGAGCTCTATCTTCTTCTTGGGTCTTGTATTCTGGCTATTCTATGAAGAAAATCCTACCAGCAGTAGATAGGTCAACGAAGACCACATTCACAAAATATTACCTTAAGAACATTAGTGACAAGAAGATTTTGCCTCCTAAGTTCTCAGTATATAGATAATTATATTCTCGAAGGTCCGAGTGTTACAAACTATCTGCTATGCAACTGTCATGCAGCTGTACTAAGATGGGGGAATGTAATGGCTTATTCAATGGTCAATGTGCAGTGTGACACTTGGGCTTTAAATTATGTGCACTGACGATTGGTACAAGGTTTTCCCTTAGATATCACCGCCTAAACTCAATGCCTGAGGGTGATCTGCTATGCAACTGTCATGAAGCTGTACTAGGATGGGGAATGTAATGGCTTATTCAATGGCAAATGTGCAGTGTGACACTTGTGCCTTAGATTCTGTGCACTAACGATTGGTGAGAAGGTTTTCCCTTGGATATCACTATCTAAACTCAATGCCTCAGGGTGAGTTACTCTCTTCTTTATCTTATCGTCTATGGATCAATTTGCTTTTTCACAAAATGTGTCAAAGCACCATTCCCATCTCCAGCACTGTACTGCTTGGGACTCATCCTAAAGTAATTTCCACACAGGTGAGTAACAGTAGTGGAGTGGGGCACCTCAGGTAAGGTTTTGAATTTCCCGTGCGAGAAACTTTCGACCAATCAGAAGCCGGCACGTGACTTCCGGTCGTTACGTCATCGTTGACCCAACCCCCTGACCCCTGGGTTGAACCTTGACCTCCTTGACCCCTCTCTTGACCCATTCCTTGACCTTAAATTCTATATCAAGAAGTGGAATTTCCCTCATCTACATTTAGAGAATTTAGAACTTTTATTTAGAGTAGAGTAATCTATATTAAGTTAAGAATCAAGGTCATGAATACCTCGACATCAAATGAGTCAGCAGTTTTTAAGAGAAAATTAAAGAGTCAACTCTATTGTTCGGTTATTCAATGGGAATGTGACGTATTGCTACTATACGGACCCAAAATGCCAGGAATACCATCGTTATTGTTCGTTTACAAAATGGGGTCGCGACGTGTTTAAACGCCATCACTAGTTTTAGGTTATTAATGTAAATTACCAAGTAATTGATTTCATATTACTATGGCGATTGTACCACAACTGACAGTAAAATATGAATATGTGTTACACAAGGAATAAGAACGACAACTCTAATCAAAGTACAGTATTTTATTGATATACACAGTTTGATAAATGTACAGTATTTAATTGATGCAATACATTTTTACATTTGTAAATCATTAGCTCTCATCCAAGAATTAAACTTGGAAGGCCATTGTAACCATTTCATATAATATTGTTTATTAGGTCTAGTGCCTTTAGTCTTTAGAATCTTTTCCACCTTTATGTGTCTTCATCACTTCCATCACTTTCATCTGCTTCTTCGTCAATGTCCCCATCCCACATTTCATCCAATATGTGTTTATGTTACTTGACGGCCATTCTAATGGCTTTATCTTCCTCTTATCCGTCTTTTATCAATCTCATGACATCGTGCATGACAGTACGATGGACAGAACCGATCTGAAGCTGTAACATGTATTTGATGATGGTGATATATTGATCCATGCACTGTTTTGCGTCCTTCTCCGCTAGTTTCTCGTTTGCCTTTTCTTTGGCCTGTTCTTCCGGCATACCTTCTTTCTCGTATTTTTCTACTTTCTTCTCCCATTCCTCTTCATTGTCTGCTTTAGTCAAATTCATCATGGTGACAAAAGCCTCCCCTTCTCTATTATCGTCATCGCTTTCTATACACTCGTCCATAGACTGATCGTCACTATCCCAACGCATCCACTTTTGGGGAGGCGTGTCATCGTCCGCCCTTTTCCTTTTTCTGGAACACCATTCTTTCACGTGTCTCTGTAGATCGTGTACGTTATCAAGCACCACTTCACAGGACGGGCATGTCTGGCTGTTGAACACACGTCTGACCCGTAGCAGTGTCGTCTTCAGAATGCCCCTACAATCAACCGAAATGCCCTTCATATTTTATATTATTGGCCTAATTTGATTTCTTAAGAAGTCATTTATTAGTTTTCAAGCACGTTTATTTATTTATTTATCAAGATATTTAGTCCCGATTTCCTCTGATTACCACCAAATTATCTTTATATAAAGCTTCTCATAATTAAATATTATCAAAGTTTTAAAAAATGACAACAATTGAAAACTTCTAAAAAAATTAGTTAATGATCAATTATTAAAACAATAATTATAAGAAGTTAGTATTGAAAAAGACACATATAAAAGTAAGTCATCTACCCCTTTGATCCATATAATCAGGGGTGTTATATACGTCCCTGATATAATTATCATGAATCTGAAAAAAGAACATGATTGATTCATTGGATAAAAAAAAAAAAAAAAACAAAAACAAAACTCGTAATATTACAAAAAAACCCCAAAACTAAACAGATTGTAATCTGTTATCTTCCATGTAATAAAATTGGTCACGATAAAAAGTTTTATTTCATAACTAATCAAGGTCAAGCTTACTCATTTTAGTTTAAGATACTGTGATCACTTGTTCTACAGTTGACTTAATTGGATATCCATATGATACACTGAGATTTGAAATCGTCATCAAGTAATACAATGATTTCCTATGTATTGAGTCATTCATTTAATTCATTATTGCTGTGCTTCATGGAGCATCCATCAGTTTAACTGATTTTTTTTTTGTATATGAATTGAGTCATCAATTTCCTGCATGATAAGTATAAGTGTCGTTTGGGAGCATCCATCAGTTTTACTAATATTCTTGTTTTTTGTATGTAAAAAGCTGGAGACATTTTCTCATACTTGCAGCTATGGATATGAGTTTGATATGTTCAGTAGTATCATTTTGTGTTTGTTCATGTAGTATTTAGCCATCATCATTACCTGCAGTAGTTTTTATCCATACCATGGAAATAATCCACCAAACAGAATTTTCAAGCCAGATACAAGATACCGTTTACAATTTAAGATTGTCAAAATTGAGGGAACTTAATCAGGATTCATATTTCATATTTACTCTTTGTCATGCATATTAACATACCCAGATTTTTTTTAATATCAGGGAAGTTGTTGTTTATTCTAGTCATAATACTTTTTCTTCAACAAATATTATTAATTTTCACCAAGGTCAACTTGTTAACACCATAGTTTCCGTGTTTTACATCATATTGTGTAAATAATTGAAGATGTATTGTACTTGTTTTTAGAATAAAATGTTAAAATGAAAGTCTGTCTTGTGTCTTAGTCATAAAACTCAACTTGAATTAATTGCATAGAATAGACTCAATGAACTGACACATACACAAGAGAAGTGTATCATTGATGCCTTGTAATTGCTACAGCTATGCTCACGACAAATTGCTCACTCTTCTGCACAGTTGCATCTATCGGTGCCTTTGGCAAAGGATTCAGGTACACATAAGTTAAATGTAACTGAGCTGTGACATATTTACATAAATTCCTCGACCATCTGTTCTTTTCGTATAATTATTGTAACTCATGGCGACCCTCAGGACTTTCAGTCCTTTGATTTTCATTTAAAAACCATTTCATTCATTCAGAGATTCACTCACACATTCATGTAACTTTAAAATATTTTTAAACATCGAAAAAAAAAAGGACTGCTCCCCCATCTGGCTGATGAACTCGGATCATCCTCTCCTGCCAATCAACTGCCTCTGGACTTTGAAAGTAGTGCTACAACAGGTTGCGCTGCTTCTTGACCTCTCTATTGTCCCTGTTGCCCCCCTGGATACGATGTGGTTCTGATGACAAGGGTATTGTTTCCTCAGGATGTTGTGCAGACAAATGCGGGCATTCACCATCTCCACTGTAGCTGGAGCTCAAGTAATCCAAGCAGGCAATGGAATCCGTGTGCCAGGATGCCGAAGTAGTTGGGCGGCTTATGCTTAAATTCCACCAAAATAGTTCTTTTTGTGATACAAGCATGAACATTTGTAGGAATAATCTTCTGATAGTATATTATCAATATAGACTGTGTGCCAACTGGATTTTCCTACCATTTCAAGATGGCGGCCAAAATTCAAAATGGCGGCTGAATAGGATTTATGTTCAAAATTTTATGTTGGATGCACGGTTAACTAAGGGTTATTTTGCGATTTTAGTCTGAATCATTTATGAAATTTCTTCCTTGAGGCTGCTTAACTTATAAACTTTTAAATAACAATTGTTTCTGGCCTGTTACTCATGTCCATTGGTCTAAATACGAAAAATTAATTCATAATTCATGAGTTAGTTGTTTACAATACTTGGACAAATTCGGGCAACATTCTTGCCTCAAAACTTGGCATGGTGTCAGCTTTGTGGGAATTGGGGTGACACAAAGGGCACCTTTCTTCCTCTTTCTGTTTGTCAAATAAATAGTAATTCCAAAATTATCATCAGAAAACGAAAGTGGCGCCCTCTATCAGTTATTTCTGTGTTTAAGCGTAACACGTGCACACGTGCATGGACTGTAATTACAAGTGGATAACCCACCAGTCTGTCTGCTTTGCAGTTCCGATTAATAGCCGTACATGCAAATATTGGTTGAATAATAAAATGATTGATTGTTTTCAATTCTAAATTGAAATGTAAAAAAGAATTCGTTTGTCAACATCTCAAGACGACGAAAGGGAAACTGATTGGTCTAAATGCTTTTTATGTCAGTTAGACCTAGATGAAGCATTATGTCACCCTCCGATCCTTTGGACCAAAGCAAATCGGGTTATACCCTGCTTGCAAAGAATATACCCGAGTTCAAATGCTTGAATGAAATGCCAATCCATGTAGACATTCGACGGATTGATGATGGCCAGTACATTGATGCAACTTTAGTAAAGTATAATGCGAAGTACCATCATTCTTGCAGAATAATGTTTAGCAATACAAAACTACAAAGGGCGAGAAAGTGGTTCATCAAATTTCATCAGAAAAAAGAGTTCGAAGCAAATGGAGAAGCCACTTATTGCAAAGTGCTTTTTATGTGAAGACGAAGGTAACATATGAGACATGAGAGAGACAATGACCATGCAGCTGAACGAAAGACTAAACCGATGCGCAATAACATCACAAGATGAAAAACTGCTTGCAAAATTAAGTTCAGGTGATGTTGTAGCACAAGAGTTTAAATATCATCCAAAATGTTTGACAGCACTGTATAGCAGAGAAAGAAATGCACTACGGGACCATGAAATGTCAGTGGAAAAAGGAAACTGCGAGTATGGTGATGAACTTGCATTTGCAGAACTGATCACACACATAGTAGAATCACAAAGAGCTAATCCGGGAGGTATTGTTTTCAAACTTGCTGATTATACGAAAAACGTATTATACTTGCTTGTTATACGAAAAACGACGTCTAGAATTTATGTATCTTTCGATTTCAACGAAATTAAATAAAACGAAATTTAAAGACAGAATCTTATCAAAGATAACAGATTTGCAAGCATACCATAGAGGACGTGAAGTGGTACTAGTGTTTGAGAAAGATATTGGACAAGCAGTTGTCACCGCCTGTGAATTTACTGATGCTATGTATTTAGCAAAGACAGCCGAGATAGTTCGCAAGGAAATGTGTCAGCACAAAGTTAAATTCACTGGTAAATTTAGTGACGAATCATTGTCAGAAGCTGTTCCAAGTTCTTTGTTAGAACTGGTCTCAATGATAGAGCATGGGCCTGATATTGAATCCCAACTTGAAAACGGGATCACTTATTCTGATCTTGCCATTGCTCAGTTGTTGCTTTTTAATTACCATAAAAAGCAACTAAAAGTATTAGTATTCACCAGAGACACTCTTCAGATTATGAACCCCCGTTTGCAATTTATGTAGGGATTCTTTTGTTTGCAAAGACACGAAAACGCAATCTAATAGATATTCTATTTCAACACGGTATTTGTATTTCGTATGACCGTGTGCTGGAAATCTCTACAATGCTTGGTGATAGTGTACTTCAGAAATATTTAGAAGGTGTTGTCTGTCCACCAGGTTTACACAAGGGTGTATTCACTACCTCAGCTGTCGATAATATTGATCACAATCCTTCTTCTACAACGACAATGACATCATTTCATGAAACAGGAATATATATTTTTCAACACCATCCTATTAGTGATAATACAGAGAGACGTGAATTTCCGCTTATTGAACATAAACTAACTTCGAAAAAAGTATCAAATCTCCCTGATACGTACACAAATGTACCACCTGCTTTTCTAAAAACAAAACCATCACCTCCAATAGTGTAAACACCTATTAAACTTCAGAACCAAGATTACTTGTTACATAACCTCAAGTATGAGTTTGACTGGCTTCAGTTTGTTCGTTTGACACAAGAAGTCTTAAATCTAGAGACAGTATCATCGTCATCATACCATTCTTAGCGAGGTAGGGGTCCTCATGTTAAAGTCAGCACAACATCATTACTTCTTTTGTTGCAGGATCAGGCACACTCTATGTCGACAATTAAACATGCCATGGATAAAATACGAGAGGTCACTAATTTCCTAAATCCCACTCAAACTCCAGTTATGACAGCAGACCAACCATTGTTCTTGCAAAACAGATACAATGGCAGTGACCAGACATCTATGGTGAAGATAAATTTTTGATAATGTTAGGAGGTTTGCACATAGAAATAGCTGCTTTGAAACTATTGGGTGATTTACTGAAGGGATCTGGTTGGGTAACAGCTTTGACTGAGGCGGAAATTGCATCTTCAGGATCTGCTGAATCTTTCCTAACAGTTTCAAACGTTGCAAAGACGAGAAATGTTCATCAGATAACGGCTTGTAGTCTGTATGAACTGATGAAGCTAGCATATTAAGAATGCTACCGAGGGTCAAATAAATATAGAAGACATCGCTGTCAATGAAATGTTAGAATGGTATTCATTGCCCTAGAAAGAATTTCCTCAATTTAAATTTTGGGGTTTGATATTGAATTTGGAATTAATAGTCCTTTCGTTTATACGATCATATCGGGAAAGTGATTTTCGTCTCTACATTGAAAGTTTTTCAGCTCTTATTCCCTATTTGTTTTGCCCTCGATCATATGAACTCTCCCAGATGGCTGCCTATTCATATTCGGGACATGTTATATCTTGAAAAACTACATCCTGATATCTATGACGAATTTCAAAAAGGTAACTTTTCCGTAAAGGAAACAGAGAGAAGGTTTTCATGCATTGCTATTGATCAAGCACATGAGCAGAATAATGCACTTGTAAAAGGTGATGGTGGCGCAATCGGCTTGACAGAGGATGTTTCAGCTCTTAGGAGGTGGATGATAGCTGGACCAAAGATCAGCACATGGTTGAAGAGTTTTCAAAAGCAAATGGTAATGTAAAAGTGAGACATTTAAAGCACCATGAAGAAACTCATTCTGCTCAAAAACAATTCTTTGAAAAAGTCCGTAAGCTTGTGGCAGTATTTGAGGGAATGGGAAATCCATTTAATGAAGAGTCAAAAGATGTTGCAGAGCGCAATGTTTCCGAATCGCTTCAGAAACTATTAGAAGTTGGTCTACACCAGTATGATCTTTTCATAAAACGTATTAACGATACTGAAATATCTGGATTCTATGACCCCATCACGAAGAATAAATTTCCTTTCAAAGACAAAGGTAGGTAGTTTGAAAGATGAATACAGCTTGTTCTCAAGATTATTCATTTCTTGCCAAAGTAGACAATGTGATTTGGAAGACTTCTTCAGACACGAAAATCAGAAGTTTCCACCATCAATATCACAGAATGGAAATTTGAATTTTGGTACAACGTCACAACTTATGCCAATATTAGAAAGTAATGTACAAATTCCCGTAGCTGCACCACCTGCAGACACTCTCATAATCGATGGAGCTGCTTTGCTTTACTCGAAGCAACCAGGAGTATGTAAAACATTCGATGAGTATGCCAATGATGTGATTTTGCCTTATGTAGAACACTGTGGACCTCATCACCGGAGGATAGATATTGTTTTTGACGAATACCATGAGGATAGTTTGAAAGGCGAAACTAGACGCAAACGAGGATCGGGTGAAAGAAGAAAAATAACTTCCAACAGTAGACCACCAAAGTCTTGGAACACATTCTTAAGATGTGATGAAAATAAAAGTGAACTTTTTCGTTTCCTGGCTGAAAAACTGTCTGGGCTGAAGTGTGAAACAGACATAATAGCGACTCGAGAGGACCATGTTATAACAAACAACGATGTTGATGTTTCACATATATCACCGTGTAATCACGAAGAAGCAGACATGCAAAAGATGCAGCGGATAAAGGAAGTGAGAGTGTTATGTTGGTGAGTTCGGATACAGATGTTGTCCTAGGTGTCTTAATGTGAAAAAGGGTGGTGTATGGGTACCGTATTGGAGTAGCTTGCAACCTATAGCGGCATCCTGTCAAGAACTTGCAAAATACGGATGCAAAAAGAATTGTTCTGGGAACTGCAAGTGCTATAGATCAGGTTTACCATGCACAGCACTTTGTGGTTGTACTTGTGACGGGATTTGAGTCGATAAGCTGTCAAAATAAGTAATTAAATGCAAAGCTTGCGCATGCGCAGTCCATAATTTACTCCAAATGTAGTTTAAAGTATTTACAGGTTGATTTTCCATCAGATCTTAACTCCTCACCGTTCCAGATATGTTTCAATATAACCATTAGACCATACTATATATACAGGCAAGCGAATATTCGCCGCCATTTTTAGAATGTGGCGGCCATCTTGAAAATACCAAATTTGCGTGGCATACGGTGTAATATGAACAAGTACACACTAAAGAAGTACCATGCTTGTACCATTAAAAGAACTATCAGTCAGGTTCCCGCCCCACTAAAGGCATTCTCCACCACTCGCCTTGCACGGGAGAGACGATAGTTGAAGATCTTCTCATCATGGTCAAGTGCTCTCTTATAGAATGGCTTCAACAGCCAGGTCCTCAACGCAAAGGCATCATCAGCTACCAAGACGAATGCCGTGGGTTGGTTGACGGCAGGTAGAAGAGTAGGATCTGGCAGACCGGCAATATTCATCTCAATGGCAACTTTGATGTCAGCCTCTCTTCAGATCTGCCCATCAGAGTAGGAACCAGGTCACAAACTTGCACCCATCTAAACTTATAGTCAGCATCGACCATAGCCATGAGGACAATAGATTGTAGCCTTTGTAGTTCCAGTAGATGGAAACTTCCTTAGATGTTTATCTGACGGCAACATGCTTGCCGTTCACAGCACCGACACAGTGGGGGAAGTTCCATCTACGCCGAAACTCGTGTATGAACATTTCCAGGATCTCCTCCATGTACTCTTCCATAATGGCATCACACACTTGCCTCATAGTGCCCGAAATGATGTTGTGGGACACCAGGAAGTCACAGGCGATGGAGTGGTAGGAGTCACCAGTTGCCAGGAAGCGTAGGATGAGTGCCAGTCTCAAACCAGGCCCGATGGGTTCCCTCCAGTGGTGAATGTCTTCTGAAGTCGTGGCTGCAACCTCAGAAGGAGTTCATCATAGAGGTGGGGCCACACGGACGTAGTCTTTTAACGTCTCAACTCTTGCATAAGACTCGTACTGAACCGGGATGGGTCTCCTGAGGATCGAAGGCCGTGTCCTTCACCTTCTCTGCCCCCTTCTGTCCTCTCGTCTCTGTAAGACGTGCATCAGGACATTGCCTACAACGTCTGATACCTGTCCGTTGAGGTCCAGCAACTCCTGCATCAGTTCTACCTCTTTCTTGTTCATGTTGATGATGAATGAATGTAGAGTAGAGGAACCCTCTAATTTTCTGATTTTTTGGACACTCCTCAAATGACCCTCTTCGACCCCTACCTACACTCATCAACCCTTATCGACCCGTATTAATTCCTTATCAACCCGCTTTAACCCCTATTTACCCGTCTCGAACAGTATAGAAATCCGCCTAAAATCCTTAACTAAAACTTTTTCGACCCGGATGTAAATCTTGTCAAAATCCGTTGAATGAAGGCAATGCGGTATACAAAGCTCGATTATGTTTTACGCTGCCGGTTCGAACCGGGGCAATACGGTTATCAATACATAATTGAAATTTTGAACTTGACCAAATTTTCTTCTCCGCCGTATCGTAGCCCCCGAAATTCATCAGAAATTGACACGTGTTACGATGCGGATCTATACGGGTAGAACCGGGTCGATAGGGTTTTAATTCCGTATGAACCCAATTCGAAATCCGGCCGTGTGTGACTTTAGCATTAATGTTTTAGTTCCATTCCTTAATTAAACTTTTGACTTTTTTTTTTACATGTTTATGAACTGTTTTTCTGGTATTTTGTTTTAGAGATTTACTCCTTGAAAAGAAATGAAATGCAAAAATAATTGAGGGGAGGTTTTGCATTTTGTTTCAGATGAATGAGGTAGGGTGGTGGACAGTTAAAATATTAGTACATGTATGAATGATAATTTTCATGGCATTCTACTTCAGAAATAAATGAAAGATTTTGATGAAACTTAGTATGTACGGTCTCCTACAGATGTTGCTGTCGCTGTTGCTAATTCGTTGAGGGGAGAATCTAGTGCTGGGCAACATAAGTCTTAGAGGGACTCTCCTTTGATAAATTTTTCTTCACACCAGCTGCATAGATCTTCAAACTGAATGCATCAGATTGATCTAGAAGGTTATCTTAAGAAGACTAGTTTTGGTTCCATTTCCAAACCAAATTATTAATGTTTTCTGAAATTGATTGCACGTTGCTCGATTCCGAGGTAGGGGTATTGCATCCAATCAATTTCTGTCTGCATTTACTACATATATCACATATGCACCTACATGGACGTCCGCTGGTGTCGAGGATGCGATTCCCCCACCATTCGAGCCACTTGTAATCAATTTCAGAAAATAACTTCACTTCAGGTGTCTGCTAAGCATGCCGTAATATATCTACGTCATTGGAACAACCTTTTATGTATGTAGTGTATTCGTAGTCAAAAAACCAGACATGTAGAACTGTAAAGGGTAAGAATTGTTTCAAGAACCACCCCCCCAACCCACCCCCCCCCCCTTTCCCCCCTTTTCGTCGAATATCAAACAGATGGTTTCTAATGTACACATGCGTTTGTCCAAAACTGTGGAAGTCCTCGGTAGGGCATGTGTTAACTCGAATGTTTATCAGTGCAAGCATGATTGGTATGGAAGGAATTAACCTCCGAAATATTAAATTTATGATGTTGTCGTTAAAACCTAAAGTAGGGAGACTTCATGAACTCGCTAATCGGGTCATGTCGCGTGTTTCCGGCGATTTCCCGAATATGGGTAGGGCAGTGCTTCAAACATGTACACTTTAAAGATGTAGAATTGTAACGTGTATATTTTGCAAAGAGTGAAATGGAAGTATCTAGAACTGCAAACTACGCCTGTGTTATAGTAAATGTACATTCAAATTTGCATAAATACAAACTTAATGTTTCACCGGAGTGGATTTACACAGTTAAAATTGCCCATGAAAGTGCATATGTAAAACATACAACTGCGATTAGTACAAGTGTAAATAATACATTTGTACAAAGTACATGTGTACACGATACATCTTCAACGTAAATTTATATCTGTACATATCTGGATTTTTGACAACGAATACCCTCCATATTTTTAGGGTTGTCTCCGTGGCGTGACGTTATATGCGGCATGCTTTGTAGGCTAGGCGAAGCCGCCGTACGGTCTACATTTACTACAAATTATTAAAGATACATATGGTCTGCTGTAGCGTCTACTATTGTGATTAAAGTAACATCGTAAATTTGTTTAGTACAGTATCTTTTGACTGCCCATCAGTATTAAATGCAGCTATCGCGTACAAATACGCTACATAGCCCACGTTTTCCTTATCAGTTTATTCATCTCGGTCGACCTCGGAAATATTCATTTGCATAATGTATGCATTGCACGTGATACAAATTCTACTTCTCGTATGCTTTGCATCATACTCATTATTTCTTTCTTTTCTTTTCCGAGTCACATAGTGCAGAAGGCCGATTTCTTTTCTTGTTCTTTCTTATCTTCACCATTGTTTTTTACTCCGTATGCAAATTAATAATTTTAAGGTCACATGCGTATTCTCTGGTCTCGTACGAACATAAGTAGGTTAAATTTGAGGGTCGTATTTCTAACTTACTGCAGCAATAACTGTATAACCAAGGCTTTTTAGGTTTGGGGGTCGCTGCAGTTTATTATCTTCTTATAAGTAAAATAATTTAGGAATATATTTTATTGTACCTCTGATTTTATTAAATTAGACATTATGTATCTTTAATGTTTTGATTTTTTACTTCTTTCTGGACATAGTTATTTTTGACTATTTTCAGGTAATTTCTCTTATTTTTTCTCTATATGACTTGATTACAATGCATTGATTTTGATTGTGATCTTAATGTAGTGAATATAATTGGAAAGAAATGGAATACAAAAAATAATTTCCCGGGTTTTTTCAGATTGTACTATTGATGTGTAAAAATAATCTTTGATGTACATATCCTTTAGAACTAATCGACAAAAAAATTGATGAAACTTGGTTGTACAAAGTACTCAAAATTTCTTACAAATGTTACTGTTTTTCAACCAAATCCATCCAGGGTAAGACAACATATACCACAGAGGATACTCTCCTTTAACAAATTTCTTTTTCAGTCTGGCTAATCATAGAGCATCAAGCAGAATGTATCAGAGTGATCTGAGAGGGTGCCTAATGAAATGTTGTTGTTTTCAGGTTCCATTATTATTTCCACACATTTTTGTGTCATTTTATTGCCTTTTTCCCTGTTTTTTTTTTAATGAGAGAGTAAAACCGAGGTCCCGTGTCAAGTGGGCCAGGCATGTAAAAGGTCCCTCACTACTTCAAATGGGTCTGTTGCAAATTTCTGTTGCAGATACTTATAGTGAAATAGTCGTAGAGAAATGTCAAAGAATAGTGAGTCAAATTAATTTCAGGTGATTTCTCGGATAATCTTCTAGTATGTTGCTTATAATTCACCGATTTTGTGTACTTTAACTGATTTTATTGTATTAAATGTAATTTGGAAGAAACAGAATGCACAGATAACTTCTTGGATTTTTTGTTCGTATTTCTTTTAAGATTTAAAAAGAAAAAGGAGGGTGGGGAGTTTGATATACTATTAGTGTTTTACGAATACTGGGTTGTGATAGATTTCTTCTTCAGAACTTTTTTATAATTAAAAGATGTTGACTTGAATACTTTAGTATTCAAGGTCCCCTATAAATGCTGCTGTTAATTAGCAGATCTTTCAAGGGATAGATCCAGGGTAGGATGACATCAGTCTTCACGTAAACTTTTTTTAAATCATGCCCATCGGGCAGGGGTATGGGGTATCTATTAATTTCACCTGCCCGAACAAAAATTTACATGTCCGAAAAAAAGATACCAAAGAAGTTCAAGTTTAATCATATGCGATCGAGGGCAGCATCTACTCTAAAATTATCTTAAAATCGGGAGCTGACTCTTGCACCACTCACAAAACATTGCCATCGTCGTGCATTAGCCATGGTCTATCCTTTTGCCGTTGGACCTGGAATTCTCCTTTACGCCGTTTTTGAGTCTTTTTTTTTCTCTGGTGCTGTTGTTTGTCTCTTCGTAGCATTATTTTACCCAGCATTACAGTCGCGCTGTATTTCAAACCAGGTATCATTTTTTAGCAAAGTCGGTACTAATACTTCGTGTTGACATTGACGCTTTACTAAAACGTGTGCACAACTACGATTTAAGTATGTTAAGTTGACGCTTTACTAAAACGTCTCCACAATCTACGTTTTATGCATTAAAAAGTTTAACCAGAAATACTATGATTAGCGAGAATGATCGGCTGTATGAACCGACTTTAAAATAAACCTGACCGATGATAAAAAGGAAAACAATTTTAAACAGCGGCCGAACATGAAAAAGACCAAAATCTCTTAGTGCCGAAACCTCTTCGGACCGAACACGAAAAGGGCCGAAATCTCTGGCAACCGCTAGGAATATGCTATTTTCCACAAGACATCAGATATTACCAAGTGCTACATGTTTCAACGCATCTGATTGACTTTTCGCTACTCTCTCAGTCAATAAGCACTCGCGATACATTTACTAAGCCAAAGCAGTAATAGTTCCAAAGAATCTGATCGGATTACATAATTATTTTTATTCAAGCAACAGTTTTGACATACTTTTCAAGGGCTGATCCGGAACTTGCAATGCCGGGGGCACATTATTCGAAGCCCGAAGGGGCGATTGAGAGAGGTTATGGGAGAAAGTGTCCGCCTCCCATAGGGATGTTCAATGGAGCTCCCTATAAAGAATTTGCAAAAATTGACAAAAGAATGTCACTGTTGGCATATTTTATGCCATTTTCTCACTTTTTCACACTTAGATTCCATTGAATAAAGAAGAACAAAATCCATTTTTTGTAAGTAACAGATTTTAATATGGAATGAGTTCAGTATGCCACTTTTCTTAAACATACAGTCACATCGGTATAAATTAATTTGTTTCACGTATAAAACATAAGTATTATTTTAAAAGTTTCGATCTATTTATAGCTATTACTGTTACATGTACACGTGAACGTTTTGAAAAAAAATCCAATAAGAGGGAAACCAGAAGAACTTTTTTACCCGTCATTAATTCCTTAAAATCGATGTTATCACTTTTGTGTTTTCATATCAACCGCATAATCAACGTCGGTCACGTGACAGCGGCTTATGAATATTCATCAAGCTGAGCGGCCTCATTTCTCCAAATGTTATTTTTATTATTATGTTCGATGTTCCGAGAAAGAATTATCCGTGATAGATTTCTGAAATATATGTTGTAATAACATGTCCGGTAGCTGAAAAAGTGTCAAAAACTATTGTACGATCTCGAAAAATGTTTCCTTTACTTATATTTGAAAAATTTTCACAAACGAAGGTGAATAACGCCGCGATTTTTTACTCTTTGATAGAAATTAGTACTTTGAGAATTCCCTGACTTACGAAAATCTTAAGTTACGACAGTCACAACGATCTTAAAATATCTAGACAGGTGACCACTAATTCTTAACGAGGCTGACCTAGGTTCAAGTGACGCGCTATCGGTTATTGTTATCTCACTGGATTTCGTTTTGTTTCATTCATTTAACCTAGAATCAACAAATATCGACAAAATTAATTACATCCTCGAGGCTAAACATTACGAGCCTCTCGTAAATCACATATGCTATGTATGCTACTGCAGACGAATTTTAAAAATATCTACACGCAGTCCTTACCGCCTGTGCTATGAATAACACTACATGGCGAGGGAATAACCTCAACAGAATGGCGGCAGTCACTTGTCTCTTCGCTCAGCGATAGCAAGTAAGAGCAGGTAACTCCAGTCTATCTTAAGGAAAGATGATGTGTATATATCACATGGTTTTCCCCATATTTGGAAAAGTTCCCACGACGGCATTGAAAATGGCAGCCGAGATAGTTTTCAACTTGCCTAGAAAGTTTAATGCGGATATAAAGGATGATAGCATGGATTAAGACAGATTTTAGATTGAATGCATGAAAAATAAATTAAGTAGAACTCACACGTGAATTTTTATTCCAAATTAACCGATAAATTGCGATTGTGATTCACATTCGACTTGCGTCATTACAGCGAACGGCATGGCGTTGTAGCCCTTGCACTTTTGCTCATACAATAAACGACCTAAGAATTACTAGTGTGTTAGGACGATATATAGAAGCTGGTAGCTCTAGTGTCAAAATGGCGATGGTGTTCGATTGATTTCACATGTACATTCTTTGTGATAAGACATTTGACATATTTCTGCAAGAATGATGTGATGAACAATGAAATGTTATTATGATGTCATAATCATTACCACTCATAACCCTTGACTTCTTCATGACAATGGAAGCTGGCGTGGCCTAGTGGTATCGCGCTGGACTCCTGATCGGGAGGCCGGAGTTCGAGTCCCGCTCTGGTCATGCCGGTGTCCTGTCTTTCGGATGAGACAGTAAAAACCGAGGCCCCGTGTCGAGGCATGCATGGCACGTTAAAGATCCCTCACTGCTTCGGGTGGGTCCGTTGCAAAGGTCAGAATTTGTATGCCCCGCAGATGCCGTCACCATATACGTGAAATATTCGTAGTGTGACGTTAAACAAAAATCAATCAATCAATTAGAAAACCGAGACAATGGACCCCATCAAGAAACTGTTTACCATACATCTTCCTTTATGACCCCACCAGAGAGCTATGTTGCCCAATGACAACTTTCATTCACATTTTGATATTATGTGATGTATGGCTGTTAGTGTTTAAGCTTTTATCTATTCCAAAAATTATCGGAATTCAACAAATATGATGAACACAACTGGTCAATTTCTGCTACATTTGACAGCTTTAAATCAAATTTAGCCTTTGTGGCTCTTCAAGCCTTTGATTCTTTGTTCTTGTTGTTTTGTTTTCTTCTTAAGAGGGGGTTGGGGGTTGTCGTTGATGTCATCCTCAGAAAATAAATCAGCATATTTACGACTAATTTAATCAAAGAACTGATTCAGTTTTTATGTACATGTGTATTTACTATTGAGGGATGGTCAGATCCAGGTTTAATCACACACATTACGTAGTTTTGATTGTGAAGTCACCTTTATCAATCACTGCACTGTATAGAAAGTGTCACAGCCACATAACATTAGAAAAAAGTGCAATAACACTGACCATAACTCTCCAACAAAGGTGAGCTAACTTACCATTCATTTTTAAAAAGCATACTGTACAATGTGTAATATAACTAAGTTAAACGGTTTGGTGTAGGATAAGGACGGGATGGGCGGGTTATTCATAGATTTCAGAATGCAGGAAAATCACTTCATATACTCTTGACCTGATACAATTAACTTGATAATCAAACAAAGCATGATATGTATACCATGAAGATCTGCAAATGGAGACAAGACCACCATTCGTTTGTTTTGCTTTTCATGAATATCGATTTCAAGGTCATAATTGATAAGTTTTCCACATTTAGTGTTTAAAATGTTTTCTGACTATTCTGCAGACAAAAGGAACATATTCTTCATTTTTATGTATTGAACAATATACATGTACATAAATTGGAAATTGCTTTTTCGTCTCCTTTTGCAAATGCATGGACGCCCGCAGTGAATGAGGCCATTTCAAATCAGACCGTATCAGAGGTCAAAGAACAGTAATTAACGAGAGTCGTGATTGGCTGATATGATGTAGTGAGGGAGTGACTACTATTTCAGTGTATCAGGGACTGTGATTGGATGCAATTATTTGATCAATCTATAAATAAAGACTGATTCTGCTGTAAAATCATGAATTTTTATCTCATTTCGCTAAAATTAAGAATTTTATGACATAAAAATGCGGTTTTGTTTACATTTGAATTTAAGCAAATTTTTGGGGGTGACCCCCTTCGAGCATGATTTTCTCGAAATTAAGATGTATAGCCTATGGTAAACTGTTAAAATTCTGATAGAGGAGGGTCTTACAAACATTTTGCTATGTGGAATATATATAGCTAAAATGTAGAATGTTGTGTAAGTCTTGCTGGAAGTTTGGTAATTTAACATGGGATCCTATGGGAAATTGAATTACTATGCCTTGACCCAGACTGGAATCTAATTTTTAAATAGCCCGGTAAGAGTAAGATTAAGACCGATACCGTATTATTTATGTTCCATGCGATCTATGACATCTTGTCGTCATTTTGATTTCTGTGTGTATAAAATATATAATATCATCATACATGATCATGTATGTGTTGGAAAGGACATATCTTCAAGAATTCTCTCTCCCGCCTTCTTCCCCCTACCGCCACTTTACTCCCCTCTCCTACCCCCTTCCTTTCCCTCTTCCACCCCCATTTCCTCTTTCTTCTACCCTGTCCCTCCCCTTAAATATGGTGTTGTATCATTGTTAAAATTTTACATTATTACTAGAAATTCATGTTTAGTTCAAGACACACATTCAGAATTATATATAAATGTATGTATGTTTTGATGTTGTTTAATAAAGACTCTGATTTCCCAATAGATTTTGCCGGGCTTGTATGTTGGAAACTTCAGAGATGCTAAAGATTCTGTTCAGTTGAAAGAAAACAACATCACTCATATCCTTTCCATCCATGACAATGCAAAACCGATTCACAAGGTAATTTATGTGTTAAGTAATACTGTTGATGTGGTTGTTATTATAACATGACATATTTTCCTGTTGAAAAATGTTCATTACTAATATAACTGGCCATGCGAATCTTTTTTTTTTAGCTCAGCTGAGCCAAAGGCTCAAGTGAGCTATAGTTATAGTGAGCCGTCCGTCGTCAGTCGTCGTCGTCCATCTGTCGTTAACTTTTTCACATTTTCAACTTCTTCTCTCGAACTACCCTGCAGATTTGGATCAAACTTTGTATAAGTGATGTACTCAAGGTCCCCTACTAAAATTGTGTTCGGGATGCAAATTCCCTCAAGGGTGGATTCAGGGCGGGGCCAAAAGTGCCCAAAACGGTACCCCTCTTCAAACATCTTCTCCTCCAGAACCAGTACATAAACGGGGAAACTAATTGCATTTCAACAATCTATAAAGATGGGTTATCAAAAATTGTGTTTGGGGTTAAGATCCGTCAAATAGAAATGTAGGCTTTTTTGACCTGTTTCTGGACTTAGTAATTTCAATGCAGAAGTGTCATGTTTTTCAGTTAATTGATATTGATGATTTCTTAATGACTATTTTGATTATAATTGTGTTAAGGAATATTATTGTGAAAGAATTTTGTCAATATCTCAATTTTTGGATTTTTTATGAATTTTTTAAGACTTCCCCCCCAAAAAAAGGGAGGGGGGTTGGCCATTTTTCACATTTTCAACTTTTTCTGCAAAACTGTTCAAAGGATTTTAATAAATTGTGGTAGAATAAGTCACTTATGATCCTTTTTAAATTCTATTGTTTTCGTCCAGACCTCTTTACAGGTGGCGCCACCATAGTCAAGAGTAACCTCCTTTGACAATATTCTTTTTCATACGGGCTGTATACAGAGACAAACAGAATGCATAGAAATGACCCAGAGGGATGAGTGAAGACGTATTGTCATTTTGGTTCCCTTCCAAAATCAAATTTTAGAATTTTTCTTCGACAGTTGTTTGGACTTGGTGATTTCAATGCAGAAAAGTGTCATACTTCCTAGTTAATTGATACTGATGATTTCTTATGGACTATTATGATCATAACTGTGGTAAGGAATGTTACTTTGAAAGAATTTTGTCAATATTTCAATTTTTGGATTTTCTATGAATTTTTTAAGACTTCCAAATGAGGGTGTATAGGAACAATTCTTCACATTTTTAACTTCTGCTGTTATACCACATGAAAGATTTTAATGAAACATGGAATACATGAAGTACTATAGGTCCTCTATCAATTTGGTAAATTTCATATAAATTGGTTAACAGATAATGCCACCATGTCTAAAAAGTAGGTCTCACAATGGTACTATTGATGTTTGGTCGTTAAAGAAACTTCTGTCTCTAGAAGAGTAATTTCAGATTTAAGTGAGCTATAGTGATCACTCCTGGTGTTTAACCATTAGGGACTAAGATCAACGGTCTTGACTTAATATCCTCCCCAGCCCTTACATTTCAAGATTTAGGGACCCAGACTAAGTTTGGTACCCAGCAAAGAGAATTTACATTTTGCTTTTCTCCAAAATTTACTCTTTTCATAGGTAATTATTTACATATTTAATCAACACATTCGTTACTAAATAGGGCTACAGCATAATCATTTGTTTGAAACGTTAACCACTGGCCAAGCCAACTTTTGGGTAAATATTATCTGACTGTATCTTTGAAATGACAAGACTTAAAGTCATAGTCAGTGTACTGATTTCTAGCAAATGATTCAAGCATTGTAATTTAATTTAGATATTTATACAAAAATCTTCAAATCAAATTTATTGTGTCTCAAACTTTAAACACTGGTTAGTTCTAAAATGGTCAAAGTTTTGAAATAACTGGCGCCAGATGCTTAACAAGTTTCATTTCTCTTTCATTTATTAAAATGCGCTTTTACACATCGCTATCCTCCTTTGACTCCTCTGAATCTGTATCCTCTGGCTCTCTGGCCCTCTTATGTAGTCTCTCAAGACTCCGTCTAAATACGTATATACTCGTTCTCCACGCCAAATATCTGTTTATCTGTTTCACTCTACCAGCCCTCTGTTACATTACTTCCAATTTCTATTTCAGTCGATTCTTTTTAGCTCACTTAAGCTGAAGGCGTAAACTGTCAACTTTTTAACATATTCCACTTATCTTCTACAACCGATATACAGAATTTCACTTAACCTTACAGAAGTAAGTACTCGAGGTTGTCTACCAAGTGTGTATTTTTCGACCCGATCCGTAATCCAAGATGGCGGCCACTGGCTTTGCTTGGTTGAAATATTTTCGATTTCTCCTCTGCAACCGCTGTACAGAATTTCACCAAACCTTTCAGGAAGTAAGCACTCAAGACCTTCTACCAAGTTTGTGTTTTTGGACGCGATCCATAATCTAGGATTGCTGCCATGGGCTCTGATTGGTTGACACATTTTCGACCTCTCCTCTACAACCGCTATACAGGATTTCATTACAGGAAGTAAATGCTCAAGGTCCTTTACCAGGTTCCTTTCTTCGACCCAATCCAAAAACCATTACGGCCGCCATGGGCTCTGATTGGTTTACATATTTTCGACTTTTCCTCTGCAACTGCTTCACAGAATTTCACCAAACCAAATAGGAAGTAATTAATCGAGGTCCCTTACCAAGTTTGCGTTTTTGGACCTGATCAGAATCCAGTATGGCTGCCATGGGCCCAGATTGCTTGACACATTTTCTCCACAACTGCCCCATTAAATTTTATCAGATGTTACAAGCAGTAAGTAATCAAGGTCCTCTATTATATTTGTGTTTTTCTACCTTATCCGTAATCCAAGATGGCGGCCATGGGCTCTGAATGAAACATTTTCGACTTCTCTGCAACTACTTTACAGAGTTTCATTTTTTCATTTTTTAGACCCGATCCATTGTCCAAGATGTTCAAAAAAGGGCTGACACATTTTCGACTTCTCATTAACTGCTTAACGGATTTCTTTTAGGAAGTAAGTAAGTACTGAAAGTACTCAAAGTCATTTGTTCATGAATAAGCAGCTTGTGTTCAGGTGAGTAATATAGGCATACTTGGACCTCTTGTTTAATCTCTTCCACTTCAGACCTTCCTTCTATACTCCGTAACTTATTCATTTTACCTTAACTCTTCTCTTGGACGCTTTTTCCTGACGTATTCTCGCTAAATTCTGTTTTTGAGGAATGTCATTTTTATCTTTTCGTAACCTGCATCTTATGATCTTTGGTCTGCGAGACCGCAACACTTTGGTGTTTCAATACTCGATAACTGGTTTGGGATCAAAATTCTCCATTCTTAAGTCCGTCTCTACCAGAGGGCGCTCTAAGGTTCGCACTTCCCTCTGTCGTCGACTTAATTACGCAGAATATTCTGATGTTTCAACTCAGTATTAATTTGATTTGTACAATGTTGGGTACACCAAAACCAAAAAAGGCTTGAATATTGTTAATACGGTATGCATGTAGAGCCAATTACTGAAATTTTGTAAGAATTAAATATTTACGGGCGTATATAAGATCAGGCAGCACTGGATGACCAACGACCTTTTACCATTATGTCATTTTCAAGCAAGGACCTTGATGCAAGTTTGTGGCGCCACCTATACAAAAGGAAGGGGATTCAAATGTTGATGATGAATCAATGCATATGAATTTTAGTGTCCTTTGTAGTAATGCCGAAAATTAATACGAAATCATTGAAAATCCATTCGTATGACAGAGGCTACATGTAGGGGCCTCTAAGTAATGTACTCTTGTAAGATCGATATGAAAAGTTTAGTTTCCTGTTTGACGACCATACAGAACTGATCTTTTTGGATTCTTTAATAAGAACAGTAACTGAATTGTCTATATTAATTTGAATGTCATCCAACGTGATAATTTTAGAGGCATTTTGTGAATTTGTTATAGTCCGTTCTCCAACCGTAAAAATAAATATGGAACATATATACTTTTAATTTAGTGCACCATATGCGCATTTCGACAACTTATGTCTCTTCAGTGATGCTGGTGGCAAAATGATTGGAACTCCCAAAATATATAAATATCTGAAGAGCAGTGTTAAAACCAAAATAACCGAAAAGTGAGCTGTGCATGAGGGAGATACTCCTTAGTTTTAGAGTGATTTACTTAAATTGATGACTGAAAATTTGAAGTATATATTTTATGTCGGTACAAACGCCAGTTGATAGGCTATTGCGAATACATGGTTTCATATGAATTATTGCAAACAGTTGGATAAACAAATAGTAGCACAATAGATGGAGCGTTACTGGACAACGTACATCTTTGGAATGTCTAGGTCTATGCAAACCTTCCAACATTTTCTGAATGATGAATGATTTTGAATTGTCATAGAGACTTTGGGTTGAAGATAATTACTTGTACCTCTAAATAGCATTTAGCGGTTAAAAGGACAAAGAGTTTGATGACAGTTAACTAAGTAATTCATGAAGTGATGAACTGGAGGTGGCCATGATAAGGGGAGAGCGAATTACACGCGAAAAGTTTAGAAAGAATCTAGCCCTTTCTGGTATGTCAAAGCAGTATAGCTCGAAACAGAAGCCGAAATGAGAATATAATAATGCTGGTGGAATCGGAACAGGGTTAATATCTGCATCCGGAGCCAGTCGCTTGAACCTTTCCAGCTGATGTTGGAGATACATCCGTTGCAATTGACGAAGGAATAAAACTAGCATTTTGACTTTCATTGTAGTGCCATTTACAGGATAATAAGACTGTGGTAGAGATATCCCAGATAGATGAACATCTATCATGAAGACTTTCCTGTCAAGCTTTCAACTGCGGTACAATAGGACAAATAGGGAGGCAGAATAAAGATATGGTTTTAATCAGGTTGTTGAAATTAGTATCATCTTTATATCTTGAATCTATGTTTTATATTCAACATGTAGTATATTTTTCCATAATAGACCATGTCAAGTAATGTTTAGTAAATGGGAAACTTAACGTATTATTTCTCTAACACTTACTTGTTAGACAGTTGATCCGGAGCTCTTTAGTCGTTTATGTATCATAAATTGGATAAAAGCCACAGCAAGCACATCGTGACTACATACAATTAAATCAAACGACGGATGCTCTGTGATGCACGTATTATCATGCGTATTTGGTTGAACATACTCGCATGCTGCATAGCAAATGCATTCCTCTGGTGTACCAATTGTTTCACAATTTTCACAAGAGCAGCAGTATGATACTGGTAACTGTGAATGATTTACACCCGATTCTGATTCTTCCTTGTCATCTGGGAGATTCTATAGTTCTACCGCTGAATATTCTGGTTCGAATGCATATGCATCCAATTCTAAAATATCGCTTTCTGACATAATGACAGTGATTTACCGTCCGAGATTAGGTATGAAATCAGAAACCTTGCCGTAGTGTGTTTATGTTCGCGAGTTATCTTGACCGTAGTTATCACCTCACGCAGAGCAGAAGATGTCCGCGCCGGGTGATGTGTTAAAGATGTTATAATTACGATAGTTCAGTTTTTTAAATCTTTATAGGATGGGGTTATGTTTCAATGCAACATGCTATTTTGTGCATATTTGATATATGTCTTTTGATTTATGTACTTTTATTTTTTGACTGACCTTACCCTTTAAGAAAATAAGATATCTCTAAATTAATTGGATATATCTCCGTATCAAATGTTGAGATATCTCTATTTTAAATATAAATCTGTTTATTGTTAACAAGGTAACAAGCTGGATTTACTTACATGTATGTGTGAAAAAAATCCGGAATTTCACATTGGGGGGAAAATATACTATATAGTTTTTCCCGGGGGGAAAATGATTATAAGAGGGGGGATGGCTATATAGCCAAATTTCCCCGGGGGGAAAATGCTATAAGTCGAGAGGCAGTCACACGGTCCATTTAGATAATCGACAGTCGAATTTCTGAGAACGTCTTGCCCATACTTTTACCCATGAAGAGGATTTGGACCATAGGATTGTCCGATTTTTGCATCACGAGCGTCACACAAAACGTTCAAAAAGAAATCTACGTGTATTGTTCTGCCTGTGACGACTCGACGAATCTGTCGTACCTCTATTAAGACGTATATATCTGGCAGATACCGGAAATACGATTTTCACATCTCCATACCTGGTTCCGTTACGCTTCGCCGATTTACGTGAAGTGTATATCTATATAAAGGACAGTAAAGGCAGATACGCGTCATTCTTAGTCGGGGATTTGACGGTAGCACTTCTACTTTAAAAGCCAATGATGTCCTCTTGAGTGACAAATCACTCTAAAACTAAGGAGTATCTCCCTCATGCATAGCTCTGTTCTTAGATAGATTCTTTGGTTCACTTTTCCGTCATTTTGTCTTCAACACTGCTCTTCAAATATTTATATATTTTGAGAATTCCAATCATTCGGCCACGAGCATCACTGAAGAGACATAACTTGTCGAAATGCGCATATGGTGCACAAAACTAAAAGGTATATATATGTTCTATATTTATTATAACCACTAGGCCGGTGTTACTGCTGGTGGACTGATATGATAGTTCACGAGGGCATCATAAGTCTAGTTTTCAGTGCCTTTGTACTGACATGATATATATATACTTCAAATTTTCAGTCATCAAATTCAGAAAATCACTCTAAAACTAAGGAGTATCTCCATCATGCATAGCTCTGTCATTAGATGGATTCTTTGGTTCACTTTTCCGTCATTTTGGCTTCAACACTGCTCTTCAAATATCTATATATTTTGAGAATTCCAATCATTCGTCCACGAGCGTCACTGAAGAGACATTACTTGTCGAAATGCGCATATGGTGCACAAAATTAAAAGGTATATATGTTCTTTATCAATATTTAACCTCTATGCCTCCGGAATTCGCGCTCTTTTCCGATCCTCCTAACCAAGTAGCAATACAAAGGATTATTTTTGCGAAGTGAGACCCATCTCTGTCGTCTCCAGAGAAGAAACACCCGTAGAGTTTTGCATACCTGGATAGGGAGCCGAATATTTACATTTGAAGCGAAGTAAATTATACGTCAAAGCTAAAATTATTGAAGCCGATGAATCTGTCATCGGCAGTCCGGAAAAGACGGGAATGATCAGCTTACCCTTACAATCCATGTTCTCCGAGATCGACGTATTCATGAACGGTAAACTTGTATCACAGATTGTTAGCAACTATCCATGGAAGACTTACATGAAGGTCGTTTTATCTAATGATACCCTAGCCTCCAGCACGCAACTTCAAACACAGCTCTACTTTTCGGACGCTGAGGGCATGAATGACGTCGATCCGGCAGCCGGAGTCAACATTGGTTTACGTTCACGTAACGTCTACATTCAGAATCAAATACTTTCGATGTGGAATGACCATTATACCTTGAATGTTTCGACCTATACAAATATTTGATTAACGGAGTCGATGTCCAATTGAGGCCGTTTTGCTCGAGATCGGAGTCTATTCTCGTCAGCAAGGTACAAACACCCGATTACAAACTTACTTTCCTGGATACTTTATTCAGAGTCTGTAAAGTCAAGGTAGAGCCATCGTCATGTTGAATCTTAACGAAACGATCCCAAGACTCCAGCTTGCTATAATTATATTAAGGCCAACGTTTGAGTACTATCCATGGGCTCTACCGAGTTCATTTAGGATCTGTGAAACAATGCCAGACCTTCTTTAGCATTCGCCAAGCAGTCTTGTGTCAACGGAAGCTAATTATCTAATCCATTTTTATTTCGATCACTTCCATGTAACCGAAATCATTGTTTACGTCAAAGGGGAGCCCACACCAATTACGAGGAATGCATCTTGATTTCGATACGAACGGAAATTTCGTCACACCTCTCTGCAATTTGTACCAATCCAATAACAGATGGAACAATGACCACAGTTCAATCATTGATCGCGAAAAATTTGCCAAAGGATATGCCATTTACGTCTTCGATCTAGAACCATTGGTGCGTGACGAGAATATAAGTCAGCTTCACATTCAGATTGTACGTCCGCTTCGGAAAGGTCACCACGGATACCATTAGTGCGATTGCTCACTGCGAATCCCCGGAACTGTTGATGATCGATCAATCTCGTGAGGTACGTTCACTTTAAGATGGATTCACAACTACAGAAAAAAGTTGACAGAATGCCTCATTAGAGACCCCATTTCAAAAGCATATATTCCTCCGATAATCTACCAACACGTATACATAAATATCCGGCTGCTATCATCTGTAATACAGACCTTTCCGGTAAGAGGGAATTCATTGGATCGCTTACTGGTTTACAGACGAAAGCGAGTGCGAATTGTATGACAGCTTCGGAAAGACATCTCAAAGATACAGATTTTACATCCGGAATTTCATCGATAGAAGTGCCGTTTTGTGTGTATATAACAATATACCTGTTCAAAACTCGAAGGAATAGACTTTTTGATTTCACGCGTTCCATATTTTGGATATAAAAAGCAAAGTACATTCCATGAGAGTCATATTGAATACGCTATTACGTAAAACACCCGATTATTTCGTATTTAAAATATATGTATCTCTTTTATAATCGATGTATTCGTATTATGTATTGATTTTATAATAAATGTTGTATATAAATGAACTTGGTTTTTTTTTCAGTAGAGTTTATTTTGCAAGTAGCTTACTACATCTGGGATTCTAGTTTCACATCAATTTAAATTGGAGTTTGTATTTGTCCGAATATGAGATCATACACGATGTTGTCTTTTGTACATTATGGACTTGAAGACGTGGCTAATCCTTTGCTACTTTTTTGTTGTTTACTCTCATTGGTTTGTCATTCTGGACATCTGTATCATAATACATTCATCAAAATAGCAAATACCACATAAAAAAGAACTTATCAAGATTTGAACGTCTTTATTTTTATATTACCATAAATAAGGTAGAATATATAAAATTATTTACACTTGTGTAATGAATATCAAAAGTACAGAGCCGAAAGAAATACTTTCCGCAGTTCGATAACAAATGCATGCATTTAAATACATATCTCAGAATAACTTCTAACATGTAATAAGGTACTTATTTTTTTTACTTTTGGTTATATCTGGAAAGCAACACAGAATGCTTAATGTTATATGTCCTAAAAGGACATCCTCTATTTATCATCGTCAATTTCCTCGTTTTGTTATCGTTAGTATCCATATCTTCCTCGTTGATCTCCCCAACATCGCACATTTCTTATAATACCTGTGTTTGTTTCTTCACAGACAATTTTATGGTTTTATCTTCCTTGTTACCTTCCCTTTATCAATCCCATTATATCCGGCAAGACCTTATCGTGAATAGCTCCATTTTCCAACTGCAGCAAATACTAAATGACGATCGCATATCGGTCTATGAATTTCCTCACTTCTTCCACTGTCGTTTGCCTTTCCTTTCGCTTCTTCTTCTGACATTCCTCCTTTTTCATATTTGTCGAAATTTCCCATCCATTTCTCTTCGTTGTCAGCTTTAGCCAAGGCCATTATGTTGACAAAAGCTTCCTCTTCTCTATTTTCCGCCATAGCATCGTCATCCGGCATCAACGTGTTGTGAGTTTAGGGTGGTGTAGGAGACATGGTCGTTTTAATAACGGAGATTGGGCTGAAGTTCTGTGTGCGGACGAGTCGCGACAGCAGTGACGGTCGTGTTAGGGCATACCGTCGTGTCGGAGAACGAAACGTTGACACCTGCGTTTTCCAATTCAACAGAGGGAGCGTTAAGGTCTTTAATAGATTTGCAACACATGCAGCGGGCTCTACTCCTGACATGGGCACACTGGTGTTCGCCTTTCGGATGACACAATAAAAACAGAAGTCCCGTGTCACAGTAGACGTGGCACGTAAAAGATCTCTCATTGCTTTGGGTGGGTCTGTTGCAAAGGAAAATATTTCTATGCAATGCATCAGACAGATGACGTCACCACATACATGGAATTATTGTGGAGTGACATAAAACAGTAATCAATCAAATACAACACATGTAAGGACCCCTGATAGTGGAGGGCAGCTTAACCGGCGTACGATTATACGTCAGTACGTCATTCCATTCATTCACAACAAACAGCGTAACGTCATTTTGCAGCAGGGTAAGGCATGACCACATACCGCACGCGTTGTTACTTACTACAGCAGTAAAACGGGAAGTTGCCAACCTGGCCTGCGGTGTCACCAGATTTATCGCCTGTAATACATGTTTCGGATGAAATTGAAGGACTTCTACGTCATGAGCCAAATCCTCCACTGCCGTTGGACGCTTTGCTTCGTTTGTTGCACATATGGTGGAACATTCCCCGGAATTTCTGTGTAACTTGATTGAAGATTTGTTCAGTGCGTCGCAGGTGTGAAGAATGCATCGCTGTAGTTGGCGATCATACACGCTAATAAACTTGTGAATTTTTTTACATCCCTCTTATTTTTGAATGTGTTAAAAATAAGTGTAATGGTAGGAAAATGGAATGCAGAAATAATTGTTTATTTTAAATTCTTTTAAGATTAAAACTTTGACAGATTTCTTATGCAAATCTGACTGAAAGATTCCCCCCCCCCCCCCAAAAAAAATTGAAAGGATGAAGTACAAAATGACTTTTGCTTTTTTTTTTTTTTTTTTTTTTGCAGAATATGCCCGATGGTGACAAAGTAGATCTAGGATGGTTTTCTCTTTTGTATTTAAGATAGGGCAACATGGACTGAAAATAAATTTATGAGAAGGTTTTTGAATGTTGTGGTGTTGTGTTTTTTTTTTTTTGGAATTTGAAATAAAATTTGTGAAATATGATCTTCTCGTTTCAGAACGTTCTGAAACTTATAGGTTTTAAATGTGCTGCAGGTGCATAGGTAAGCGATATTGTCCAACTTTGGTCTCTTGTGAATTACTGTTTTAAAATTCAATCTGAGTACACACCAGTGTCTCAGTGTCTGTAAATAACATAAAGGAGACTAAATGCCTATTTAGGAATAGCTTGCATCCCTCTACTCAGATATTCAAATACATGACCCAGTTGGCAAGAACTTGGACTCTAGGCTAGGATTTTGCTGTTAAATATTTTTAAGTAAATATAAGATATCAGAGGACTACAAATCCCATGGGCCTTTTGCTTGATAAATTTCCTCTTTTAAAGAGTGATTAATTTCCTCTTTTAATGAGTGAGTTGACTTACAGGTTGTTAACACCTTTGATTTATCTCTCAAAGAATTAATGTTTTGATTTATGTCTTTATATTGTGTCTTATGTCTTAAAGAGCATGGTCCGATTGAAGTCGGTAAAAGTATAAAAAAATGTAAACGGATTTCTTTAACGGCAATCGATTGCTAGTATATTATCTAAGATGTGTAAAAAGTATCGTTACCCAAGTCGATGTCGTTAACGAGATATGCCCGTTTTTAATTTGCAACATATTATTGATGAGATCGGTCAGAGGAAATCACGTGACAATGAAACTCGAACTTTACCCGATTCTAACATATGTTCCACTTTTCTTTTTTTGGCCTGTCACACTGTGTATAGTTTTTTTCTACCACACTTGCTTTTCTCGTGCTCGTATTCCGCCATGTGAACCATTTCTTTTTCTTTTCTACAGTGAATATCCGTACTTTCATTAGATTATTTATTAGTTTATCTTTTTCCAGGATAAGAAGTATCTTTGCATTATTGCCAGTGATACACCTGATCAAGAACTCTCCCAATTCTTCTCCCAATGTATTGACTTCATACATCAGGCACGAATAGAGAAAGGAAATGTTCTAGTTCATTGGTAATACAAAACTGTTTTACTCATATTTAAGTCTCCCAAACGAAATTTGTGGAAACTTATTTTTTTTTTAATTCTTCTTCTTCTTCTTCTTCTTCTTCTTCTTCTTATTATTATTATTATTATTATTGTTGTTATTATTATTATTATTATTGTTGTTGTTGTTGATGATGTTATAATTATTATTATTATTATTAATATTATCATCATCATTTATATCCCCCGCAAACAAAGTTTGGGGGTATATAGGAATCACCCTGTCTGTCTGACCGTCTGCCAGTCTGTCCATCTGTTCACATTTGCCGACCATAACTTCTTGTCAGATCATGATATTTCACACAATTGTTGTACATAACCCAAGGGTGTGTAATGACCTTGACCAATGGTCATGTCCTCAAGGTCAAGGTCACACTGACACAAAACCAAAACCGGGCCATAACTCCTTACTACCAAGATGGATTTGGATATTATGTTACACAATTATTGTCCTGACCCAAGGGTGAATCATGACCTTGACTCAAGATCATATCTCAAAGGTCAAGATTAGAGTGCATAGTTGGTCAAAATCCTTGTGCCAGCCATAACTCCCTACAGCTGGATCTAAATAACATTTCTTGCAATATTTTTTTATTTCCAGGGGTGTGTCGTGACCTTCACCAAAAGTCATATCTTCAAGGTCAAGGTCACAGTGCACACATAATTGTTGTCATGACCTTGACTCAAGATCGTATCTTCAAGTTCAAGGCACACTTGGTCGAAGTCCTTGCCCAGGTCATAACTCCTTACTGCTGTGTTGGGTCTGGATAACATTTCAGGCAATTGTTGTGCATTACACAAGGGTATGTTATGATTTCGACCTAAAATCATATCTTCAAGGTCAAGGTCACAGTGCACACCTAGCCAAAATCCTTCACTGGGCCATAACTTTTTACTACCAAGATGGATTTGGATAATATATTACCTATTTATTGTCCATGACCCAAAGGTGTACCATGAGCTTAACTGAAGATTATATCTTCAAGCAAGGTCAAAGTCAGAGTGCATAATTGGTCAAAATCCTTGTGCGAGCGATAACTCCTTACTGCTAGATCTAAATAACATTTCATGCAATTGTTGTTCATGTCCAAGGGTGTGTCATGACCTTCACCGAAAGTCATATCTTCAAGGTCAAGGTTACAGTGCACACATAATTGTTGTTCATGACCCAAGGGTTAGTCATGACCTTGACTCAAGATTGTATTTTCATGATCAAGGCACAATTGGTCATATAATTGTTGTCCATGATCCAAGGGTGTGTCATGACCTTGACTCAAGATCGTATCTTCAAGGTCAAGGCATACTAGGTCGAAGTCCATGCCCGGGCTATAACTCCTAACTGCTGGGTTAGATCTGGATAATATTTCAGGCAATTGTTGTGCATTACACAAGGGTGTGTTGTGATTTCGACCCAAAGTCATATCTTCAAGATCAAGGTCACAGTGCACACATAGCCAAAATTCTTGACCGGGCCATAACTTCTTACTTCCAAGATGGATTTGGATAATATATTACACATTTTTTGTTCATGACCCAAGGGTGTGTTATGACCTTCACCGAAAGTCATATCTGCAAGGCCAAGGTCACAGTGCACACATAGTCGAAATATTTGTAGATACTATAAATTCTTACTGCTGTGTTGGATTTTGATAATATTTAACACAATTGTTGTCCATGACACAAAGGTGTGTCATGATTTTAACTCGAGATGATATCTCCAAGGTCAAGATCACAGTGCATGCATTGTCAAAATCCTTGTATGGGTCTTAGCTCCTTACTGCCATGTAAGTTCTGGATAATATTTCACATGATCCAAAGGTGTGTATCACATTGTACAGAACGTGTTGTCTGTCTGTGTGTCTGTCCGTCTATCTGTCCTTGAAAATTGTCCAGGCCATAACTTCTTCCTTTTACTTTGGAGGGAGATAAGAATTTACACAATTGTTGTTCATGACCTAAAGGTATGTCATGAACTTGAACCAAGGTCATATCTACAAGGTCAATGTCACAGTGCATATATAGCCAGAATTCTTGTCCGAGTAGTAACTTTTTCCTTTTAATTTGGAAGAAGATAATATTTTACCCAATTATTGTCCATGACCTAAGGGTTTGTCATGACTTGAACCAAGGTGATATCTGCAAGATCAATGTCACAATGCACACATTGCCAGAATTCTTGTCTGGGCTATCCTTCGTCCTGTTACGTTGCTGGAAGATTATGTTTTTACACAATTTTTGTCCATGACCCAAGGATGTGTAATGACCCTGAACCAAGATCAAAGTTACAATGTCAAGGTCAGAGTGCACGCAAACCAGATTGTTTTTATTGATTATACTTCAAAATGCACAAGTGGAATATCCATTACATTTATACCAGTGATGTATCATTTATACCAGGGATGAATTATTGCATGCTTCAACTTTGTTGCCGTGAGGGGTATTCTTCCCGTTAGGACAGCTCTAGTTATTATTATTATTACAACTACTACTACTATTTCTTCTCCGCTAATATTGTCTGCACATTTTCTCGAAGAGAACACTTTCGACACTTCAAAAGATAGTTGCCCACTTTAAACAGATGTGCACAAAAGTTTCCAAATCGCCCTCGTGACCTTGACCTTGGAGTTTGACCTACTATAAAGAGTTAAATTTTGGCCATAACTTTTGAATTGCAGATGATAGGACATTGACCTTAGCTGTAAAGTTTGAACCAAGAGGGGTTTGTCTTTGAAATTTCACACATGGATAACTTATGGAAGATGCTCTCATTTTGGATTATGATTATTTACCCTTTGATCTTGACCTTGGAGTTTGATGTACTTTTCAAAATCTAAATGTTATTGTTAGCTATAACTTTTAACCAAAAATGATAGAGCTTCGAAGCTTCACAAATGGATACCTTTTGGAAAGGCTCTCATTTGGAACCATGACCTACTATTCTAAACTTTACCATTGGCGATGGGACCATGATATTTGACTTTTTGACCTTGACCTTGGAGTTTAACCTAGTTTTAAAAAACTTTAACATTGGCTACAACATTTGAATGAAGAGGGGTAGAGCTATGAACATTCGCACATGGATTCAAAGAAATTTCATTTGGTAGCATAACCTTTGATTTTGGACTCCGACCTAATTTCCAAAACTTTAACCTAGGCTATATCTTTTAAACAAATAGAGCTAATGTTTTGATACTTTACTCACACATTCCTTTTGACAAGAAATTCCATTTGGTATCAAGGTCTATGATATTGTGACGTTGTTGATCTTGAAGCTGGACCTCTATTTCAAAAACTTTTACCTGGTCTTTTTCAAGAGGGCTTTGGCTTTGATACAGCATGGAAGGAGCTTACATTTGGCACCATGACCTTTGACCTTAGCGTTTGATATACTTTTCAAAAACTTTAACCTTGGTTCTAAATTTTGAACGAAGAGGACTCCTTGGTCCCCGCAAATTATACAAATTATTCCAACATATTTTACCAATCGCCTCACGTCCTCTTCGATTGTAACGACTGATTGGTCGAAAGGAACTGTCGGGCTGTATCTTGCAAATATGAAGTCGCGTTAGGAAGTGTACTTGCCTGAGATAAAAAGGCCATACCTGTCTTATGTTGATTACTTGTATCTTGTCTTCGACTGATACATAATGAAGCTGGCGTGGCCTAGTGGTATCGCGCTGGACTTCTAATCAGGAGGCCGGGGTTCGAGTCCCACTCTGGCCATGCCAGTGTCCTGTTTTTCGGATGAAACAGTAAAAACCGAGACCCCGTGTCGTGGTATGCATGGCACGTTAAAGATCCCTCACTGCCTCGGGTGGGTCCGTTGTAAAGGTTAAAATTTGTATGCCCCGCATCAGGCAGATGCCGTCACCATATACGTGAAATATTCGTGGTATGACGTTAAACAAAAATCAATCAATCAACTGATACATAATATAAAAATGCTAGCAAACTTGACTAGTGATGATGTGATCTTGCAGTTGTCTAGATTAAAAGTGCACATTTAATTATCTTCATCGATTGCTTGATTTTGTCCACTTGTAATCAAGTTCAAACTCAGTGATATCATTTCAAACGAGCGGTTCGTTATGTTATGAAGATTTGCAAACTTGTGTAGTGATGATGTGATCTTGCCTAGATCTAAATGTGATCATGTCAAATAGACATAGACCTTTTATTATGTTCATCGATTTTGGCAAAAAGAGATCTTTCTTTCCTACATACATGTATCAATCTGATTAAAACCATATCTGTATTCCGCTTTTCCGTTTGCGGATAAAGATCTGGCAAAACTCCGTAAGGGGTCATGTTTTGGTGAACTCTGATTTTCAGCCAATCAGTGGATCGGCTACAAATTCCTAGGAGTGAAATTAACATCCACAGAGTGTGTAACCCACAAGGTAGTTTTTGAACAGTGTTTGTTACATATTGCGTCACTAACACGTGCCTAGCCGAGTAATTGATTGGCTATGGGAAATAACGGTTTCGGTGACTGAAACGTCATCAGAGTTCACGAGAACATGATCCCTTACGTTGTTCGTTTGTCCCTCTGTCCGTCTGTCGTCTGTCCGGATGGTTTCCAGACATTAACATCAGTCAGGAATGACCTATTTGATTCAAACTTCATACAATGTTAGCTTATATAAAGATCACCTCAGAGGGTCACTGTTACTAAAAATAGACATTTATCATAGTATTTCGGTTTCCAGATAATAACTTGAGTTAGGAAAGATGGAATTTTTTAAAACTTCATATTAGGCTAGCTCATGTAAAGATCTAGGGTGCGATTGATTTTGGGGTCAAAAGGTCAATTCTAAAAATAACTGTCACTAAAAATAGACATTTGTCACTTCATTTCATTTTCCAGATATTTACCTGACTTAAGAATAATTGATTTCTTTTATATTTCATACAATGCCAGCTTATGTATAGGTCTAGGTTGGGATAGATTTTGGGTTCAAAAGGTCTACTTTGAGGTTCATTGTTACAAAAAATAGACACCAGCATAGTTCATTCGTAGACTTATCACTGAAAATAGTGATTCATCACTATTTCAGTTTCAGATGATGACTATAGATACTGATGCCATATATTAATAAAACGAGGCTATATTTTTGCTGTCAGTTATATTAAAACTCGATGATTTTTCTTATTAAATCATGCAAAAGGTTACCAAGTTCATATAACTGTTTCATGTTGGCTTGTTGCTAATAATGTATTAGTCACTTCGAAGGTGCAGGTTGTGTCAGGGGATGACTGACTGTAAGATTGTTCCTTAAATATTTGCATAAGGCTAAGAGTTCAGTGTTTAGGAAGAATTTAGACAAATTTGGGGGGAGGGGGGTATGAAGGTCGACAATGAAATTTTCATTGGGAATTACGGAAACGTTTTGGTGCCTGGTGTTGTAAGTAGGTATCATGACAAAAATAAAGTTGACTTGCCGAGATAAATAAAACTTGATGACGTATTGAAGTCGAAAAGTTGTCATAAACTGCCCTTAAACGAGTTCTTTTGGGCAACTTCTCATCTATAAAACGTTTAGTTGATTTTCTTTAAGTCAAGATAAAATTATACGATTTCCCTTATGTCAATTTTAAAATAAATCGTCGTAATAAAGTCGCATTTCCATGAAAATCAAGAATTATTGACATGATTTTTGTTGATATGTTGCAATACAAATGCTACTGACGAGAATTTCATATCGAGTTATTGCTTTTAAAATACTATTTCGAGATTTGGTAAGTCAATTTCTCTTAGAAATCGACTTCTCAAACTCGCATTTGAATGACAATTTCGAAATATTGACTCTGTTGAAGTCAACATAATGCGATAAAGTAATAGTTACTGGTATTCCTTTTGACGACAATTATTTATTTGCTGAATACCTTGTATAAATGTATTTCCAAAATATGAAAGTATGAAAATCTCGAAATATTAACTTTGTTGAAGTCAAAATGATGCGAAAAAGTCATACTTGATATTATGAAGAAATAAATAATTGTTTCTGGAAAATATATCTATTTTGGAAATAATACATCTATTCAGGATATGCAGCATATAAATAATGGTCGTCAAAAAGAATATCAGTATCAAGTATGACTTTTTCGCATCGTGTTGACTTCAACAAAGTCAATATTTCGAGATTTTCATACAAATGCGAGTTTGAGAAGTCGATTTCGAAGAGAAATTGACTTACGAATATAAATATAGAACATATATACATTTTTATTTTGTGCACCATATGGGCATTTCGACAAGTTATGTCTCTTCAGTGATGATCGTGGCCGAATGATTTGAATTCTCATAATATATAAATATTTGAAGAGCAATGTTGAAGCCAAAATGACCGAAAAGTGAACCAAAGATTCTATCTAAGGACAGAGCTATGCATGAGGGAGATACTCCTTAGGTTTAGAGTGATTTACTGAAATAGTATTTTAAAAATAATAACTTGACATAAAATCGTCGTTAGTTGCATGTTTATTGCAACATATAAACAAATTCATGTCAATAGTTCTTGATTTTTATGGTAATGCGACTTTATTACGACGATTTATTTGAAAATTGACATAAGGGAAGTCGCATAAATTTATCTTGACTGAAAGAAAATCAACTGTGTTTTATAGATGACAAGTTGTCGAAAAGAATCCGTTTAAGGACAGTTAACGACAACATTTAGAGTTCATCACGTCAACAAGTTTTATTAATCTCGGCAAATCAATTTTATTTTTGTCATGATACCTACTTACAACACAACAACACCAGGCACCAAAACGTTTCCGTAGTTTCCGTAGAAAATCAACGATAATTCACATAATTTTTGTTGACATGTTGGCATAAACATGCTACTAACGAGAATTTTTTGTTGAGTTATTGTCGTAAAAATTCCAATTCCAGATTTCGTAATTCAATTTCTCTTCAAAATCGAGTTATCAAACTCGCATTTGTATGAAAATCTCGAAATATTGACTACATTGAAGTTGACATGATGCGATAAAGTAACACTTACCGATATGCTTTTTGATTACTTGACGTCAAACTCTTCAGCGACTTTACGTCGCCATGATCAAAGCAGACTTTTTTCTGATTTCTATATAGACCAATTATAGCATGCTGAAGGGTAAGCGGTTCAGAAATACTGACTTTTATAGTTGAAAAATTAGATTCGATGATCAAATTGGCCTCAGGCGGGTAAACAGGTAGAAAGACAAGATAAAATGAAAATGCTCCCAAACTGTAGATTGGAGGCATAAAAAATGTAACTGCATGACTTTGAATGGAATGCATTCTGGGCATTTAGCAATTGCGTGTGATTTTTGTGCATTTAGAATAATATACGGTGACACTGAATATGCATATTTTCAGTTTAGCTGGAGTATCTCGAAGCGTGACCGTTTCTGCTGCCTATGTTATGACTGTCACCAAGTTAGGCTGGAAGGAATCAATCAATGCTATACGTGGGGCACGCAATTGTGCTAATCCAAATTTCGGTTTTCAAAAGCAGTTACAGCAGTTTGAAGCAAAAAACCTTCAAAAGGTATAGTAAAGAAAAATCGCTAAAACTTTGGAGAATAGAATATTCTATTTACAATTTGCAGTTCTTAAGTTGATGGCGATAAATGATAGTAATTTATATATTTTATTATTTTATAATGCCTTAATCATTCTAGAAGTACAGGTGTGCTTATGAAGAATTTCATATGCATCCAAAGTGCTAAATCGTGGATTTATATTACACTTCCATTTCAAAATTTGAAACTTAAACAGTTATTATACCCATGACTTTTAGAGATGTAGGTTTATAGTTATCAACATTTCCCCCTATTTGTTCGTACAATTCAACTTGATATTTCCAGATTACTAACCCGGAACGATTATAATATACAAGCAGTCAAGCGACTTTGCTTTTCCCTCATTCTTTCTTCTCTCCAAACTTTTATTTTAGACTTAAAATGATTATAGCATTTTCATATAACAAACTTTACCCACATATAGAATTGATGCCTCCTAAGTCGCAAGTATTCAAGATTAAATGTGTAAATAAAGTTTTTGATCTGCTTAATATTTCTAATATTTTTCATGATCATAGAGTCAAATCTAAAATTAGTATTAGTAATTAGTATCATGACCCACCCCTGTTTTGCTATCAGTACAAAACCCTATTAGAAACCTATATATTTGATTACAAAAAAGTCACATCGAAAGCTAATTCTCTTGACCCTATTCCATCGACCTGTTCAAGCAATAATTCTAAATTTATTCATCAACCTGTGGGCCATATTATTACAGGTGATATTAACTGTATTTCTGATAAATATCTACGTTCACTTTTAAATAAAGGGCCAAAGTATTTATTACCTTCAAGGATAGATTTTACCATATTGAAGAAGCGCTAAACACTTATTGCAAACAATGGAGTAAAAAAGGTTTAAAATACATGCCTTGAATGACTGGAAAAGTGAAATCTTAAAAATTATCAATATTTAAATCGATGATTTTATAATTAATGCCCATTTAGTCGAATATCCACATTATATACCGGTCCAGTCTATAAAAAAGAAAATGGCTGTTTACATAATACTTACGTCTTCGTACCTGCTGACAAAGCAGCTATTTATATCATCATTGTTTGAAAAATATACTATATAACAGTTCTTAAAACAAATAAGGAATACCATTGCTGAACTGAACTCTACTTCTACATATGTTGAAACCCCATTGTTTAAAGTCAAGATCCTATCTGACAATTTTAAAGCTATGTGTGACTTCAATTTAAGCATTAATAAAAACGATCTTCCAACAATGTATTTCCTTCCCAAATTACAAAAAAAAAAATAAAAAAAAAATCCGTATAAATCACGTTTCAAGTGAAATTCTAGTCATTGCTCTACAACTCTGCTTTTTAAACATATTACTCCTTTTACTGCAGTTAAAGTATAAAGATGATGGATAAATCCAAACCATAATTCTTAAATTCATGAGACCAGAGGACATATAAAATCAGTGAAAATGAAATCCAAGTGGAAAATAACAAAATATGTCTACTTGAAGAGCATATTTGAACCCCTATGATGGAGTGAGGGTGCCCGGGGAGAGTGAGCATCTCCTGCTTGCTAGCAACACTCGTCACATATACCCAGTAGAAAGAGTCAAATCGTGTAAATTCCATATGCATTTATATATGGAGAAGTCAAAATAAGTAACCTTCCAGTATAGAAGGTGTCAGATCTGTGTAAAATGATCGGAATCGGTCTCAGTCCAGAATGACCATGTTATCAAGTATTGTAATGCTGTTTTAGCAATAGTAACGTCAATTACTTTTGATCTATCAATTCTAATGAAGTCATTGAAAAATTCCGTTTGAGAAATTTTGAGACAATTCATATTTTTATTACTAATTTTTCTACACTATATACCTCTCTACTTCATTGATTTAATCAAATCCAAATTGTTGTCTCTCAATCGCTGGTGTCTCTGTAGTCCTTATCTCTTGGTCCGTGATCGTTTTTTGTAACACGAAGTGTTACACTGTTATAGACCCGGGTCATGGGCGCTGCCATATTGGAATCTTGGGATTCACCCCTTTGCTCATGTATTCATACACAGTGAAATAGGTCCATGATTATGTGCATTATATTTGCAAATATATTCATGAACATTTGATACGTCTGGTATGTTAAGAACTACATATTGAGCAAATTATTTAGGAAGATGTATCGAAAGTCTATACCAGAGCTGAACAAATAAGATGAATATTATTGAAACTAACTGGCATGTAGCCTCTGTTTTCATTCAGTCGTTGATTACTGCGTACTGATCGCACATTTTCGGGCCTTTCCGTCGGCCCTTGCCAACCACAATAACAACATGCTTTTGATGACGTTATGCCGAAAAATTGATGTTTTAATTGATTAAAGTGACAGCAGACTGTTAAAGTTAAATTTATTCCTTTCCGTATTGTAAACATTCTGCGTAAATTACACCAGAGCTGGGTGTGAAATTGATCCCTCCCCCAAATTCCACGTTGCTAAGGGACGAATAGCGTCATGTATAAAATTCTTCCGAGAAACGAATTGATATTTAGTGCACCGACATAAGAAGATTCTTCGGTTTCATATTCTTAAAATTTTATGAATAAATTATTAATCAAAAATTAATTCATACATTTGTGACTTGACATCGCATCGTAAACAGTTGAACAGGCAGATTTGCTCCGGCAATGATGGAAAGCATGTTGCACGGTCGTACGCATGCATGTCATGTACGTTTTCAGTTTTGTTTGTTTAACTTGATTGTAATAATTGTGCACGTGAATGGTAGAACTTGCAAATCGTCCTTGATATGAAATTTAAGGTGGACGTTAAGAGCAGTGAACGAAGTTGGTTTAGACAGGATTTTTGATAGTTGGAGTCAGAGGCAATGTGGACAAAGAGTAGGTATATTGTATTAATAAATTTGAGGACGGTATATCGTGGTTATATATGTCTGAACGCTAATGTGTGGACCAAAGAGAATTATCAAAACAAAACAAGTGAATTAGAATGTCTTTTTAACATCACTTTTTGTCCTACTCTTTTGTGAAAGCAAGGGGACTTTACATCTCATAATACTTATTCCTCCATCTGTCAATCTGTCACAAAAACTTTTGATATAACTTTTGATCCAGTAGGGGTACAACTTCACATGTAGATTTCTTGTGATGAGACTTTCCATTTAAGATAATTACTTTTGACATCTTAGAATTCTTTGAATTCACTTGTTTATCTTGACAGTTATGTATCCTCAGGAACATTCTCATCTAATTACAACCCCCTCCTAATTACAAGCATGGATTCACCATGTCTTCTCTCTCTTTATACACATCAAATCCACAGCAAATGGTCAGAGCATGAACAGTTTTAGATCACCATCACATAGTTTGAATGATCTTGTGCTATATGCCTGACATCCGCAACTGGAAAACTCGGTTCTGGACAAACTACAAATGCTGAAAGTAGCAAACATCTTGGGATATACACTTGATGGCATGCTTTGGATACTGCATGTGACATAATTTTTCGGTTTGAGTGGCATAGTTAGCCTTTTAGTGTACCTCAATTCTGGACAAGCTACAAGTACCAAGCTTACCGGTACACTAATTAATTATTCATCTTGGAATGCAGACTCGAAAACATGTTTCAAGCTGTACCTGATATACTTTTTGTCACTCGCTTTTTGTAAAAACGTGGGACATGAAATCTCATTTGTCTGGCCATCCGTCTTTCTGTCTGTCTGTCTGTCACAAAATCTTTAACCTTGGTCATAACGTAAGGCCATCATATCTGGCATGTTTGTGCCTAGTTGCAATACCTTTTCTGTATCTGTAGACATGCACAACAATGACAATGTCACAGATCACTGTACCCTTACTGTTAGAGCGTCAAAAGCGGTGGACCACAATTCTCTGAATTTGCTTGTTCCATTTGAGTCATTTTGGTATCCTGTTTTGGGCGCAAGTATCTCTGTTATGGACAGTACATGCACCAAAGTTGCACCAATGATTCATCTATGGGATGCACACTAGAGTGCCTGGTTCGGTTGCTTCATGTGACAGTTTATCCACTTTAGTGATTTGGTTAACCTGTTGGGGGTGCCTCAGTTGACGACAAACTAGTAAAAATAAAAGACTTCTGGCATATGGCCAAGTCACCTCGACAGTGTGTGAAAATTCCCAAACTTGTGCTAATAGTTCATCTTGGGATGCAGACTTAAATGCAAGCTTCGTATCACTATTCCCACTTCAATTTTCTTTCATTAAAAGAAAATTGATTAAAATAACTCAATAATGATTCAAGAGTCATTTTGAATGTATGCTGTTAATTGTAGGAATGAAACTAGTCCTGAATTAAGGGGTTAGTCTGGTGAACTAGTAAGAAGAATTAAAATCTACAACTGGCTATTTCATGTATATTCTATAAGAACAGATAGAGGTAGATTAAATAAAACGTGTCATGCAATGGAGCAAATTATTGTACTAGAATCAATGCAAATTAACACTGTGTCATGCCTATTTTTAAATAGAGAAATGTCATTTTAGAGCAGTTTATATTTCATTGTTCGCAAATATGACACAGAAAAGTTTGGGTTTTTAGCTCACTTGAGCCAAAGGCTCAAGTGAGCTATAGTCATAGTGTGCCGTCCGTCGTCGTCGTCGTCCGTCGTTAACTTTTTCACATTTTCGACTTCTTCTCTGGAACTACATTGCAGATTTGGATCAAACTTTGTGTAAATGATGTACTCAAGGTCGCCTACTAATATTGTGTTCGGGATCCAGATTCCCTCAGGGGTGGATCCAGGGCAGGACCAAAAGTGCCCAAAAGGGTACCCCTCTTCTAACATCTTCTCCAGAACCAGTACATAAATGGGGAAACTAATTACATTTCAACAATCTATAAAGATGGGTTATTAAAAATTGTGTTCGGGGTTAAGATCCGTCAAATAGAAATGTAGGCTTTTTTGACATTTTCTGGACCTAGTCATTTCAATGAAGAAAAGTGTCATGTTTTTCAGTTAATTGATATTGATGATTTCTTAATGACTATTTTGACCATAATTGTGGTAAGGAATATTATTGTGAAAGAATTTTGTCATTATCTCAATTTTTGGATTTTTTATGAATTTTTTAAGACTTCCAAAAAAAAAGGGGGGGGGGGTTGGCCATTTTTCACATTTTCAACTTTTTCTACAAAACCACATGAAAGATTTTAATGAAACACAGAATACCTGAAGTACTAAATAATAATAGATTAATAATAGATAATAGATTAAATAATAACAAAAACGTGTCATGTTATGGAGCAAATTATTGTACTAGAATCAATGCAAATTAACACTGTGTCATGCCTATTTTGATATAGAGAAATGTCATTTTAGAGCAGTTTATATTTCATTGTTCGCAATTATGACACAGAAAAGTTTGGGTTTTTAGCTAACCTGAGCCAAAGGCTCAAGTGAGCTATAGTCATAGTGCGCCGTCCGTCGTCGTCTGTCATTAACTTTTTCACATTTTCGACTTCTTCTCTGGAACTACATTGCAGATTTGGATCAAACTTTGTGTAAATGATGTACTCAAGGTCCCCTACTAAAATTGTGTTCGGGATCCAGATTCCCTCAGGGGTGGATCCAGGGCAGGACCAAAAGGGTACCCCTCTTCAAACATCTTCTTCTCCAGAACCAGTACATAAATGGGGAAGCTAATTACATTTCAACAATCTATAAAGATGGCTTATTAAAAATTGTGTTCGGGGTTAAGATCCGTCAAAGAGGAATGTAGGCTTTTTTGACATTTTCTGGACCTAGTCATTTCAATGAAGAAAAGTGTCATGTTTTTCAGTTAATTGATATTGATGATTTCTTAATGACTATTTTGATCATAATTGTGGTAAGGAATATTATTGTGAAAGAATTTTGTCATTATCTCAATTTTTGGATTTTTTATGAATTTTTTAAGACTTCCAAAAAAAAAAAGGGGGGGGGGGTTGGGCCATTTTTCACATTTTCAACTTTTTCTACAAAACCACATGAAAGATTTTAATGAAACACGGAATACCTGAAGTACTAAAAGTCCTCTATCAATTTGGTAAATTTCATCCAAATTGGTTAACAGATAATGCCACCATGTCTAAAAAGCAGTTCTCACAATGGTACATATACCACTTGGTAATTGAAATTGAAATTGAATTTTTTTTTTTACACATCTAAATAAGTTTTTAGATGTTTCTCAACAGTCAACATATGAAATTAGGAATTTTACGTTTAAGACTTCCAAAAAAAAAGGGGGGGGGGGTTTGGCCATTTTTCACATTTTCAACTTTTTCTACAAAACTGTTTGAAGGATTTTAATAAATCTTGGTAGAAATAAGTCACTTATGATCCTCTTCAAATTCTGTTGTTTTCGTCCAGACCTCTTTACAGGTGGCGCCACCATAGTCAAAAGTAGGTCACAAAAGAGTTCCCTCCTTTAACAATATTCTTTTTCATACGGGCTGTATACAGAGACAAACAGAATGTATAGAAATGATCTAGATGGATGAGTGAAGATGTATTGTCATTTTGGTTCCCTTCCAAAATCAAATTTTAGAATTTTTTTTCGACATTTCTTTGGACTTGGTGATTCAATGCAGAAAAAAAGTGTCATATTTCCTAGTTAATTGATAATGATGATTTATTATGGACTATTGTGATCATAATTATGGTAAGGATTGTTACTTTGAAAGAATTTTGTCAATATCTCAATTTTTGGATTTTCTATGAATTTTTTAAGACTTCCAAATGAGGGTGTATAGGAACAATTCAATCACATTTTTCACTTCTGCTGTTATACCACATGAAAGATTTTAATGAAACATGGAATACATGAAGTACTAAAGGTCCTCTATCAATTTAGTAAATTTCATCAAAATTGGTTAACAGATAATGCCACCATGTCTAAAAAGCAGTTCTCACAATGGTACATATACCACTTGGTAATTGAAATATGGAGAGTAGCAGTTCAAATCCAGCTGTGGTCAAATTTTTTTTTCATTTCTTTACACATCTAAATAAGTTTTCAGATGTTTCTCAACACTCAACATATGAAATTATGCAATTTTAAGTTAGATCTGGACAATATTTGAAACAATTGTTGTTCATGACCCAGACTTGAAATCAGTCAACAAAAGGCCCCATCTAAAGAAAATGACTAAATTGTTGCCCTGAATGACTTCTTGCAGAGACAAAGGAAATGCTTAATATCAAAATCACCTGAATGGATGTGCAAAAAAATGTTGTTTTTTATTCTAGCCTGAAATAAAATTTGACACATTTGTGTTGACTTAGTCACATTAATGCAAAAATAAATGAATTCTTCCTTCATGCATGACTGATCATCTAGGTACTCAGGTGAGCGATATAGGCCCACTTGGGCCTGTTGTTTATTTTGGTAGATAAACTTATGAATTTATACTGATTGATTGAAAAAATAACAAAGATTAGGGAAAGATCTGACAATTTACGAAGCCTTTCATAGCGGCTATAGTAATTAAACAAACCTACTAAAATGATGACAATTTCACAAGAAGTAAACTTATTTGATAATTTCTGAAATCTGTATGACTGTGATATTACACTGTAATGTGCAGTGGTCTGTCATAAGTCAAAACAACATAAAATTACAATAGGTAATGGAGCATTTTACAAAGAAATTTGGTAGATATTACACCCTCCCCAATTTTGCTATAACCTCATTTGTGTGTAATATATATTGAATGAAATATTACCTTTTCATGATCAAGAAAGGAATTGATTTGTATACATATATGCTTCAAATGACATTTCGAATTAAAACTATATTTAGATTCGATATAATCAAAATATACAAACACATTAATGCCCTCCCCCTTTTAGGAGGATGGAGGCTATTTGGAAAACAAGTACATATATTTCCTTGAAAAATCTGCCTCTGTGGTACATATATCACTACTTCAATAAATATGTCAGTAACAACATTGTAGTATTATTTAAAAATTTTAAATGTCTTCTTTATAATGATATGTAAATCATGCCTCTACTGTGAACGAGTCCGGAGATATAATGGTTAGTTCCCTGCGCCTACAACCCGGTGGGTGTTCTGTGCTGTGGTACAATTTAACGATTTACGTACCGATTATGTCTTCCTGCAGTTAACTACCCTGTGGAAACTAATTCTATAATTTCGTAATCATTGTTATTGAAACATGTAGCTGACAATGATAATATAAATCTTTGAACATCTTTGATGTTCTTAGAGTGAACCGCCATATTATTAGCCCTTTACACTGTCCACTTCGTACTCACATCTGATTTTTTCTTTAATCTTTTTCCTCACAGGTTTTAACAGGTTTTTGTGTTGGCTAGAAAAGCCAACATACTATGCTGTCGTGCAGCGTGTGGAAGTTGCAGGCGAACAGCTACTCATTAAATCAACAACAGTACGCCTTGAGAAATAATTCTCTGTTGTTCGTCAGTGGAACACTTTATCCAAATTGATTTATCGAAACAAAACGGCTTTTGAAAAGTGCAAATATGTCTCTTTATAGAATTTGGGGTTATTCCACATAATTGCATTGTAAATTTCGAAATATTTTTCGTTTGTTTTGAGAAATCGCGTATGATTATATACCATTGTCAGACAACTACTGAACTTCTCGTTCGATCCTGTTACGAAAATTCGCATCTATTATATACCTTACTTATTATTGCTTGCGTGCGTTTTGAGAATGAATGATCTCTGAATTTCCTAAAATTAGATAGTTTTGGTCCTGATAATTGTACATACATCTGAATAAAATACAAAGCATATTCTCGAATATCGGTATTTTGACACGATTTACTTCTGTGCGAGTTGCCTATCTTGTTTCTACTTCCGCCCAGCTGTTTTCTTGGAAAGCTCTCGAAACAGTCACGGACTTATGTAGATATTAAACTGAAATTTTGGCAAGTACATATCAAAAGGTTACAGAGTAAGGTGAAGTTTTCGTAGTGATTGATTCATTTCTTGCCAAGCTGCGATTCTTGACTTAGAAAATTGCTTAGAAATGTCGTTTTCCAGGCTTTCTAGGCTGTTTCATCAGATATTGGTCCGACAGTTGGCGGGTGAAACGAAACACTGAAACGGCACCTAAACACAGAAACGGCACTTATATACTCATTATAATGACAAATTTGCCCATTTCCATAATATACAGGCTAAACAACATTGGAAATGCTGATTTTTTTTTTAATTGAAATAAAAAGTTTGGTATTTCGAATTTCCTCTGATTGATATCCAGTTAATATAATAGTTTCAATTAATTTAAAAGCAATTAACATTTCAATGCATACATGAAAGGTGCAATTGCCGAGCAATTATAAGTAACTGTGCATAATAAAGGATTGTCATGGGAACTTACGCCAATTATCTTGTAAACAAAAACTTGCTAAATTAATCAAAGTCACGCTATTATCCAAATGTTCAAAGTTTTGATATTGCAAATTCATAAAATTTCATTTCTTCAATATTAATACTACTATAAATGCTACAAATTGCGATAATAAGAATAATGAATATATACTGGCTATAAACCTCTTCATGACATGAAGAAGGCCATTTTCACAACCTGAAATAGCATGGAAAAGAAAGTGCAATAACTATGTCAATATGCATCAAATCATAATATAACTTGGTCATTGTATATATAATATATATACCTATCATAAAAAAGTTGTCTTTTGTTTCTTTGATTAATAGTAAGTGCCGTTTTGGTGTTTACCCTGCCGTTTCTGTGTTTAAGGTGCTGTTTCGGTGTTTCAATTCACCGACAGTTGGCATGTGAGTACAGATCAATAAGTTGCGGAGCAAGGGAAGCTTTTAGTGATTAGCCTTATTGTTGCAGTTCCTTCACTTAAGAATTTTTAGATTTCCAAACTCTTTCTGCTGCTTATGCAGATATCAATTTTGTATGCAAGTACCTATCAATAGGTCACAGAGCAAATTTCAGTTTCATAGTGATATCTCATTTTTTGCTGAGTTACAACTCTTGGACTTGGAAAGAAAATTCCGTAGAAATTCTAGTTTCCCAGACTTCTTTCTGCTATTTCTTCAGATATTGAACTGAAAGTTGACATGTGAGAACAGATCAGTGAGTATCAGAACAAGTGAAAGTTTCTTGCTTGTTTACCTGAATTATAGTCAAAACGGCCCAAAAAACAAACCGGCCTACACCAAAACAGCCAAAAAACAAAACCGCCCACACAAAAATGGCCCAACTTTTTTTACCAAAATGGCCCAACTTTAAATTTCTTTTTTAAACGGATTTATTTGTTGAAATTTTGGAAATCACTTATTAAATGAATATTGAATTTTGAACTGAGGTTGTTAACCACTAAGAAATTGGTGTTTCCAACTCTTGCCACGTGGAGGCCACCTCAAGGAAGAGCCAAAAATTTGAAATTTCATACGAAGAAATCGAAATAATTGAAAAAAATATCTACGATTATCTAAGATTACACTGTCCTTATAGACAGAAGTATTTTTTGAAATCGGTAAAACTTGTTGAACTGCCTTTAGAGTAAAAAAAATTAATACTGGCATAAACGCTTCCCTGTTTCTAATTACTTTTTCTTCTTATATATCATAATAGTCTCTACAAAATAAAGGGGCTTGTACTTTGTACTGTGCACATATTTGTTATTGTATGACTTTTCTCTAATAAATAAGCCGGCGTGGCCTAGTGGTATCGCGCTGGACTCCTGATCGAGAGGCCGGGGTTCGATTCCCGCTCTGGTCATGCCGGTGTCCTATCTTTCGGATGAGACAGTAAAAACCAAGGCTCCGGGTCGTGGTATGCATGGCATGTTAAAGATCCCTCACTGCTTCGGGTGGGTCCGTTGCAAAGGTCAAAATTTGTATTAGACAGATGCCGCCACCATATACGTGAAATATTGGTGGTGTGACGTTAAACAAAAATCGATCAATCAATCAATTTCTCGAATAAATTATGCTGCATATATATTTCTTTTCTATTTGGGTTTTTTTTTTTGTATATATATATATAGTTTATGAGTTGTGTACATTATCTTATGAATTGCCTACATTTGAGCTAGAATGTACAAAATGATTAATTGGTAATGCCCTTGGGTGATATTGTACTTTAGATGAAAAAATCATTGTAACGGAAGTTAAGCAACGTCTCATTGATATATATAATTATATATATACATGTATAAGCAGTCTATTATAGCTGAAAGAAATGCATCGTTGAAATGTTCTTTATATAAACACATTATTGATCACGTTACATTACAGCTTTATTTGACCAAACCTATTTATATGCTAAGAAACATATTAACAGATTGCGCCTTTCGTCACATTGTTCGAGTATTGAGACTGGGCAATATAAAAATATACCTGTTGAAAGACGTTTATGTAATATTTGTAAATTAGACAGAGAGGACAAGTTTCATTTTATTTTGAAATGTCCGGCTTTTGAAAACATAGGAATTAAATATTTGAAAAATTGTTATTATAGAAGACCCTCCATCTTCAAATTGGTTCAACTCCTGAATTCCAATAACACAAAGGAACTTTGCATTTATGGTAAATTTCTAAAATGTGCTTTCAAAATTAGAAGTACTTTAAGTCATAATGAAGACTTTAGTCACATTTTATAGTTATATACTGTACTCTATTTGACATATAAACATATCTATATTTTGAATTAATGTGATATATAAATTCATTATGTTGACCTTGACATTATACTATATTATTGTTGCTTATTATATATTTGTATACACTACAGTCCGGGTGGAACTTTGAATGCCCACTATCCACAGTGGGCAGTCCACCTGAAATTTCAGTGGGCATTAGGAGTGGACATTTACTTGAGCTATCAAGCTGTCCACTTACCTGAATGTTAATTCTAACTGGCTTTTACAAGAATGTCCACTGTTTGCAGTGGACATTTTTAATGCCCACTCTAAAAATGCCCACTGTGACCACTGGGCAAATTAAGTTCCACCAGGACTGTACTGTATCTATTGAACTTGAAAATGTTTCCTTAAGTACCTAATAAAAGCCTAGAAATAGCTAATTATAATCATTGCTATTATCATTGCATGGCTTGCACACGATTAACTTTAGAATTAAACCAGTCAAAGGCATATATATCAATAATGTTTTTATAACTTTCTGAAAATTGCTGCAATTACCGTAAATAGCGGAATAAAAAGTCGGACCGTTTTATCTATCATATATAAAGTGAAAAAAGTTTGACTGTTTTGAAAAAAGTTTGTTTGGCTTTTGTCAAATTAAATGACCGTCCTAAGTCGGTATCGTAATTGCACTACAATCAAATATTTTTGTAATGTGTTAAATGTTCTATAATATTATTTATATTCATGTATTGTATAGCTCCATGGTGACTTCTGCCACATAACTGAGCCGGTAACTCCTCTTTTTTCAGAGTAGTGGATTTGGGCCGTTTTATTTTTGGGCCGTTTTGACCATACACCGTTTACCTAGTTTTTACCTCAACTGAACCTTAGGCTCAGTGAGCTGTTATCATAGCGTGTTGACAACTTCTCGAGAACCACTAAAGGGAATTTGATGCAACTTGGTAAGCATGAAGTACTCATTGTCCCATACACGTGATTTTTTTAACCAGATCCATTGACAGCAGAAGCAAGAGTAGGTAACAAATGGTATCCTTGTTTGACAAACTTGTCTCTTGTTTTGTTATCATGATATTTGTTATGTATGATAAGAACTTACAATGAAATATTTTTTTTCAACAGCTCAATCTTAAGATATTTTTTATCTAAAAAAAAGGGGGGGGGGGTTATTCACACTTTCTTCTTTATTCTTATGAACTGTGTGAAGGAATTGGATGAAGCTTAGAAGAAATGAAATATTTATGACCCCCTATTAAATTTATTTTTTTGTCTAGATCTTTCAATAGGTGGTGCCAATTAACTCATGTGGACAGAATTATGTACATTGGACTTTGATCATTTCTGAGAAATCAATAGTTTTCTTGACTTGTCTCATTATCTTACAAATATTTAATTGTAATTGGTATGTATGTAGATATTTGATAGGTTGCAGAGTTCATATTTAATAACTCCTTTCAACACTAGCCAACACACAGGACTTTCAGTCCTTTGATGTTTTACTTACATGCAATACGTAACTTAATTAAAACAAGACATTTTACAATGATAAAATGAATTTTAACATCCATGATATTCTTATGGTGGACGGGCATTATTATTATTATCCGTTTACACTGTCCACCCCACGGACACATTCAGAGTATACAAAATATCTTCTTTGATCCCGGGTTTACTCGGATCTGGATTGCGATAACTTTTATTGAATCCTACGTGCGATTTAGCATCCATGTTTCTTCTCCGCAATTTTTAGAATGTTCATATTGTTGGTTCTTCTTCTTGATATATCCCCCGCGCACTTAGGGGAATGGACTAGATTTCAGTACTAACTTAAGTTTATTCAAATTCGGATATACCGATGCTGGGTTGGATACTCTCTCCGTATTAGACCGCATCTGTGGTGAAGTCATAGTAACGACCTCCATGTGGTGACCGTGGTCAACCGGTCTGGTTGACACCACTTTATTTTTGGGAGTTAGCGTTTTGATACTTTGACAACTTTGGGTATCCTGATTTCTTACATACGTGAATGACTTAGGTTAACTCATCGTCTTTCTAGAATTAACTACTGCTGAGGGTAGTGACACGGGGTCATCTTCAAGCGTACTCCACAAGTTTTAAAGTTTATGTATTTTTCGGTTGTTTGGACGTCCTCAGTTGTTTCTTTATGGAATGCTTTAGCTGGTATACTACGGGTCCTATTTAGTCCGAATTATTCCTTTGCCTTCCGATCTGTCATTCATGAAGGTAACTACTTCAGTCGCCTCTCCATTTCTCTTTATAGCTGACTTTCTCTTGTTTCCTCCCTTGACCGATTGTTTACAAATTTAGAATTTACAAAAATAATTTTGAAGCCAGCTCCGAAATATCTAAAGTATTGCCAAAAAGATTATGACTACTGGACAACAACAACAACAACAACAACAATAATAATAATAATAATAATAATAATAATAATAATAATAATAATAAAATATCCAAAAGGGGGGGTCTTCTTTTAAAGTAACCTTATTATCTTCTAATTCTTTTACTAAAAGTTCTATCGGAATTTCCTCATTCTCCTGAAGATTTAGGCGGAATTTAAATCTTTTTGAGAAAAAAAAAAGAGAAAGTTTTTCTAACAACTAATAAATCCAAACATGTAAGTTTGGAGAAATTCTAGTATGATATACATTGTCCTACTTTAGTACGATTTAAGTATCATATAGATATGCAAGGCTGAGCACGACAATTCTAATTGTCATTAAAATTGTCAAAAGGGGGCAGGTTCTAACAACGTGAGTGCCTGAAACTGAGGATGCATTACATACTACATAATATTCTAAGGGGACCTTGGACGTAACTACCCAGTTGCTATTGGTCAAATAGGTGACCTGAGGACCAGGGATATTCGTTACAAGTCGAGTTTCACAATATTACTTGACCTTATTTTTGGTACCTTAGCACATACTTATCAAACAGCCTAAAATATCTGTGAAAGTTAACAATGCGAACTATGCGTTAGGCTTGTGCACTGCGAAGGCTTCTGCCTCTAAGTAAACTTTCAGAATACGGACATGTTACGCACGAGAAAGGTGTTAAACATATCAAGTAGAGAGAATAGAATTACGACAGCCGACCGTTAAAAATATTCATACAAGTCCATGTCTTATGGAAAATCTAAATTATCTTTTGGAGGTGAACAGAAATAGAAATCGCGTTTATAAATGGTTCTGAGAAATTATGGAAGGTAATAAGTGACCTACAGATAACATATTGGATGTTTAACCTATGGGTCTGATCCCTGGCATTATCTACTTCAGCCTGACGAAAGAAACTTATTATTGCTTAGATTCAAGGAAATTTGTTCAAAGAATTTTTGCAATGCGCCGTCCATAATTTGTTACATCTTACGTTATCGTCTATTTTTTTTCTAAGGTTCCCTGGGTTGTTGGGACATGCCTGTGGAAGCCTTTTCGTTCTCGGATACGTTTGTTTTTAATTCTCTGGGTACTAAACTATCATTACTAGATAATGGTTCAAGAGGTTTGACATTTGGAGAAACAGTATTGATCTACATGGGTTCTTCAAGGGTTTCAGGGGTAACCATGGTATCTATAAGGGTACTAGCATTAGTCGGACTCTCACTCTCTGGAACTATTACCGGGTTTAATTGTTTTTCACCCGAGTCAAGCAGTTCATGTGTAGTGTCACGACTTCGTATTCGCCTGCGAAGTTCCATTACCGTAATGTCATCCTCGTCAGATGCAGTCCATAGCAGTTTCTTCAGTGTCTCAGTTTTCGTCTTCTGTTTCTTCTGGAAGTACGACATATGTACTTTTTCTAGTGCTGTTTCCTTCGGAGTCCTTAGGAATCCTCCATTCGTCTATCTTGGCTAATCGCATATGTCTTGCATGTGTCTTGGTGGTTGACCCATCTAATTGATTTCTCACACGGAAACTAACAGGTCCCATTTGATCTATTATCCTGTAGTAGGGAGTCCATTTGCTGTCCAGTTTGTTAAGTCTTCTGTGGTTCCTTATGTACACTGGATCTCCTATCTTAAGATTTTCCTCAGTTGCGTTACAATCGCAATATTCTTTTTGTTTTCTTTTTGCTTCCTTTAGATTCCTGTGTACTAAAGTGAAAGCTTTATGTTGTTCTTGAAGGTCTATCTGGTGCTGGCCTTCACCCATGTATCTTCGTCTTGGTTCAGTATGGTATACAAGGGTAATACAACATCTCTGTTGTCAAGTAAGTAAAATGGTGAAAACTTGGTTGACTCGTATTGCTGCCAAGGAGTATAAATCTTGAGTATAAATCTACAAAGGATACAATGTATCTGTTTCCTGATAATGTCGTTGGATACGGTCTGAAAGATAGAATCCGATCTTGACAAACGGATGGGGTGGTATGTGTGTCTCCTGCTGTAAGGGTTTCGTTTTCTTTTAACTCCTGGTCTGGCACAATATACACATTTCTTTGTGTTCGTTTATTTTCTTGTAAAGAAGTGGAAAATTATATTTTTTCTTGATTGCATCAAACGTTTTATCTAATGCCATGTGTCCAGATTTTCGTGGTGTTGTTCTATCACAAAATTTTCCATGTCGTTGAGGACGTAAAGTCTTAAGATGGGGTCATCTAAGTCCGTCATAGAAAGATGATACATCAATCCTTCCATCTCTAAGAAACTCATTCTTCATTTCCTTTGTAAATGCTTTTCCCTTTTATTAACCTCTCCTTGAGTTTTGTTATTTCTTCATCTTGTTGTTGTGTCTCAAGTATGCTTTTGTACTGACATGATATATATACTTCAAATTTTCAGTCATCAAATTCAGAAAATCACTTTAAAACTAAGGAGTACCTCCCTCATGCATAGCTCTGTTCTTAGATAGATTCTTTTGTTCACTTTTCGGTCATTTTGGCTTCAACATTGCTCTTCAAATATTTATATATTTTGAGAATTCCAACCATTCGGCCACGAACATCACTGAAGAGACATAACTTGTCGAAATGCGCATATGGTGCACAAATTTAAAAAGTATATATGTTCTATATTTATTATGTCAATATCTCTTGGGAGGTCAAGTTCCGGTTTAACTATGTCTTCTTGTGGTTGTGTTTTACTGGCAGCAAAATCCTTGGGGTTGAATTCCTTGGAGTTAATTATACCAACCTAAAACCTGTCATCAATATCCGGTTCCTCAAGATGCTCGTCTCCTTCTTGGTTCTTAGTGATGTTATGAGGCACTCGCGATAGTAAGTCAGCACAATGGTTTTCCTGTCCCTGGACATATTCCACCTTACAGTCATATCCGGCTATACTTAGTGCCCATAGTTGTATCTTCTTATTTTGCATAGGTGAATCTAAGATGAACTTTAGAGAAATAAGGAGTAAATCTTCTGTAGTAACTACACATACCGATGAAACCTCTTATCTCTCTGACTGTCTTGGGAGTCGGCAAGATTCTTATGGCTTCTACTTTCCTCATGTCCGGTTTAACTCTTTACTAATAATAAATCCCACGTAATCTGTTTCCTCCTGGAAGAAAGTACATTTCTTGAGTTTTAACTTCAAACCATGTTTCCTTATTCTATCGAATTTCTCTTGTATGTGTCTAAGATGTTCTTCTTCGTCTCTAGAAAATATCACAATGTCATCCAAGTAAGCGATTGAAAATTCCTCACAGCCTTGTAGAAGCATATGATGGAGTGAGATCAGGTGCCTGGGGAGAGTGAGCATCTCCTCCTTGCTAATAATACCCGTCACATATACCTAGTAGAAAGAGTCAAATCATGTAAATTCCATATATTTTTTATATGGAGAAGTCTCGTATAGAAGGTGTCAAATCTGTGTAAAATGATCGGAATCGGTCTCAGTCCAGAATATAATTCAAAGGTCTGGATAACGAGATATCATATTGAGTAATAAGAGTCTCGTAACGACCATAGTTGACGTTGTTAGTCTAGCACATATATAACCCTGATTGAGTGGCCTTGCTCTCAGAACAAAATCATTGTAATTTGAACATGCTCTGGAATAACGTATTAACTGAGATAAAGTATGTCTGGATATTATCTGTGACCTGCATTCTGCAGGAAACAAAGGTTTGTACGGTGTTTTTGATCGTTAGTACGCGGGGGTGTCAAATCACGAAAATCCGAATAACGTAAAGAAGGGCTGAGAAGAGATTCTGGCGAGTGGCAATAGTAAACGACAGCATAATAAAACGGCCACGTGCAAGAATATCAAAATAGATTGATACAGTACAGTCAATGAGTTTTGGAGAAATGGTACAAAACACAATGGGAGAAACTCCCGAAATCACAATGGGAATCTACGTGGAAATTCATTCAAACCTTTGTAAAATACACAGTGTATTGAATTTACCCCTGTATGCAGTTCACTACGCAGGTGGCAAAATTTGAAATAAAAACGCCAAGACTGTGTTGTTTTAGCGCTATGCGCTGATTGGTCAGCATTAATTTCTATTGAAACGGTTCAGCTCATACTTTGGTGGTGGTGAAGTATTAGCCGAACTGTTTCGATAGAAATTAGGTCAGCATGTACATGTATACATGTACATATCATGTTCATGCAGACAGGATCATGTTTGGTGGTTGTAATAATAAAACCTTGATTTATTGCTATTAAAGAGGTACTAAAGTAAATATTTAAATATTACCACGATATTGCTAGTATGAAGTTTCACGAAGAAATATTTCAAATTTTTAGAGAAATCAATAGATTTGTTTTCCGATTCCGCGTCGACGTCCGCGTACTAGTTTTAGTGTTGGTCGATTGCGACTTCAGACATTCGACTGACGGAGATTATGTATCCACCCGAAGAACATTGATATTAACAAAAGAAACACTCCAGCGGCTCAAAATATGAACTCAGATTAACTGTTTTGAATCCCTTAGAATATAAAAAAAATCCTTTTGAGAAATTTTCAACAAATATCGACAAAATTAATTGCTTCCTCAAGGCTAAACATCACGAGCCTCTCGTAAATTACTAGTACATTAGGTACTGTATACCTATGCTGCAGACGAATTTTAAAAATATCTACACGCAGTGAGTACAGCTTCTTATCTGACTTTACCGCCTGTGCTATAAATAACACTTGCTGAGCAGGGAATAGCCTCTACAAAATGGCGGTGGTCACTTGTCGCGCAGCGATAGCAAACAAGAACAGGTAACTCCAGTCTGTCTTAAACAAAGATAGCTTTTTAAAAAAGCTTAGGTTGCAATCGGAATATCATTAAATGTTCAAGATGTTAGTCACAAAGCCAAATAGCTTTATTTAAATAGGAATTACTTGTTTTTGCGCAGTTGTGGATTTTCCCGCTACAATTTCTAAATGCACGCCTAATGTTTTCCTTATTAGGGAAGTAGCATGCGTATATATCACATGGTCTTCCCCATATCTGGAAAAGTTCCCAACACGGCATAAAATGTAGCAGCCGAGAGAGTTTTGAAATTGCCTACAAAATTTAATGCGGATGTAAAGAATGATAGCATGGATTAAGACAGAATTTTAGATTGAACGCATGAAAAATAAATTAAGTAGAACTCACATGTGAAGATTTTATTTCAAATCAACCGATAAAGTGCGATTGTGATTCACTATCGGCTTGCGTCATTACGGCGAACGGCATGGCGTTGTAGCCCTTACACGTGCACATAATAGACCGAATAATATCTATTGTGTAAGGACGATATGTAGAAGCTGTTAGCCCAATTGTCAGTGTTAGTAGTGTAGACAAAAACTGTAACGTAGACCATATCTTAAAACAAATTAAGCATAAGGCTTCCATATTTTACAGGCAATGGTAACAACTCGTCCATTTCTATCTTTGTTAAAAATAGCAATGGTGTTCGATTGATTTCACATGTACATTCTTTGTGATAAGACATTTGACATATTTCTGCAAGAATGACGTAAAGAACAATAAAATGTTATGTTGATGTCATAATCAATACTACTTATAACCCTTGACTTGCTCATGACAACGGACCCCATCAAGAAACTTTTTACCTAGTTATGATTGCAACGGAAGAGCTGTTTTGTCCCTTATATATCTTGCTTTATGACAAAGCCCCACCGGAGAGCTATGTTGCCCACTGACAACTTTCATTCACATTTTGATATTTTATGATATATGGCTGTTTGTCCTTAAACTTTTATTTTCACTCTATTCCAAAAATAATCGGAATTCAACAAAAAGATTAACACGACTGGTCAATTTCTGCTACTTTTGACAGCTTTAAATCAAATTTAGCTCGATGCCTTTGTGGCTTTTCAAGCCTTTGATTTAATCTTTATAATTATATTTCTGTGGACTATAAGATTTAACTGGTAGTGTGTATCTGTCGGCAAACAACGTTTTATTTGAACAAATAACGTTCGATTAAGAATAAAAGATATGAACTTCATAAAGTCATCTAGAATTTTACTACAAATTCTCTTTGTGAGTGTATGTAAATTTTGTTTGCTTTGAAGGCAATGTTCTTCTTTCTTTTGATATTTCTTTTAGCATATACATGTATATAGGATATATTGAGGAACGTTTGAAATTGTCACTAAGGAAGTTTTATGGTCGATATAGGGATCTAGTGCAATTTCAGACACCTCTTTCAAGAATATTAACCGATATTTTGGGACCTAACCATACAAAATAACCATCTTAACTTTTTGACTATACTTAATTTGCCATAATATATATATATATATATATATATATATATATATATATATATATATATATATATATATATATATATATATATATATATATATATATATATATATATATATATATGTGTGTGTGTGTGTATATATATATACATATATATATATATATATATATATATATATATACAGACATTTGCTCGCGTGCGTTTCCGACACCGGAATTTCAGTTAGGCAGCATTCCTTTCCTTGAATGGAAAAATTTGACTTTTCTTGTCTCCTTCGTGTGTTCGTGCGTGTATATTTATGTTATTTACTCCTCGACTTGAACGGTTGTTGCGACGGGTGTTTCATGCGACCAGGGGACGCTTACTCCTCCCAGGAACCTGGTCTCACCTCAATTTTATCGAGGTTCGCATTTGTCTGAATATGACACTATTCACGATATTGTCCTTTTATTCCATGGACTATTAAATATGGTTTACCCTTCGGTACTTCTTCGGGGGGGGGGGGGGGGGGGGGTTGTTTATTTTAATAGTACATCAACAATTCTGGATTAAAGTTAATGAAAAATTCCTTTTAAGAAATTTTGAAGTTTCTACTTTGGATTTTCGACAATATATACAACTCTACCTCGTGACAATTAAAAGCTGTTGTCTTTCATAAACTGGTGTTCAGCAAAAAAATTAAATCATACCTCTGTTCTTCAGTTATATAGATATCAGAACATATATATGTAATAATTTTGTATATCAGATGCGTGTTTCGACAACTTAATTCTCTCCAGTGATGCTCATGGCCGAATGATAGGAATCCAAATAATATTACACATATCTGAAGAGCAGAGTTAAAACCAAAATGGCCGAAAATGTAACGTCTGGATTTTTCTCAAACATACAATATGATAGTAATGCCATCACATTTTGATGGATAATATTCATGTTCAATTTAATGCCAAGATTTATAAATGCTAGCGATTATATCCCTTAATTTTACTGGACTAATAGACTCGTTCCAAAATTTATAGAGAAATCTGTTGGAAATCTTTTTCCACAATTTGAGAAAGTTGATGAAAATTGAAAAGTTCTAACCCTTATTATATATTGGGGTAATTAAGGGGACAACGAGCCGAAAGCCCTGTGGTCGACCCAAGATGGTTCAGACCTTGAAACTGACACTGACCTCAGCGATACATTCTTTGTTCAGAGCCATGACAACACGTTGCCTGTGAACCTAAATGATGGTTCCCTTCATGGCAAACTTTTGCAGCTCAATAAAGGTCAAGATACTTTAAGCCATGAGCAGTTATCAGCATAAAGATTTAGATATCATCCAGCTAAAAAAAAAAAGGGGGGGGGCTCTTCCACCAGATGAGGCGGACAAGGTTCCAGAATGTTTTACCGGAAGAATGGTAATTTGCTCCCCTACAGCATATCCCTGCCTTTGAAGAGCCATTTAGTCATGTGTTAGTTGACTGTGTAGAGCCTCTTCCAAGAAAACAGTCAGGAAATGTGTATTTACTTACCATTATGCGTGCATCCACACGCTTTCCTGGAGCGATTTGTCTTACAAATATGAAGGCAAAAACAATAGTGAAGGCCCTTACGAACTTTTTTCAGTTTTTTAGATGCACCCAAAGCTCTTCGGTCGGATCAAGGCGCAATGATCATATCTAAGTTATTTCAGCATGTTATGTACGAGTAAGGAATAAAATAGTGCTTACCATCATGAATCTCAGGGAGCGCTTAAACGATTCCATCTGACCCTTAAAACCAACATCAGAACATTTTGTTTTCAGTATGAAAAAGACTGGGATGAAGGGGTTCACCTACCTTTGTTTGTTGTGCGTGAAACAGTTCAGGAATCCCTTCGATTTAGTCCCATTGAGTTGGTGTTTGGTCACACAGTTAGGGGACCTTTGAAGTTATTGAAAGAAAAATGGTTGACTGAGACTACTGGCATGAATCTTTTGGTCTATGTGTCTAGTTTTAAAGAACGATTGAACAATGTATGTAAAGTTGCTCAAGAAAATTTAACAAGTGAAGGTTTGGTATGATAAGAATGCCAGGAGTAGAACAAATAACAAAGATTAAACATTTCAAACTACAAATGTATAACGATGTGGTTTATGAACGGAATTTTTATTCATACTCTCTTCTATCTGAACAACGGGTTGTTTTGGGACTTACAGTTTTCGCAATCGCACATTCTCGGACCTCTCCGGCGAGCTCATTGGCTTTTCCCAGTTCACGACGGAAAGGCCCAAGGTACCCGATTGCATTTTTCATTGATTATATGCCCTTCTCCCAGTTTTCATGTCATCGGTTTGTAGGAGAGGGTCAGAGGCACTCATCAAAAGTTGGAATTTCCACAAATCTCCGAAATTGAGAAAAGGGCAGAGAATCTTGGACTATTTTCATTGCAGTACACTGCCGTTACTGAGAATTAAGGACGTATGTGAAAAACATCATAACCCAGCATGTAGCCTTCACTAAAGGGATAATGTGTTGCTTGGAACATTGTTGCTTTTAGTTCATCAATCTTATCGCATAATTTGAAAAACTAATCTAGCCTTCAAATATACAAATCATTATATAAAATAATAAAAACACCAAATTTGAAAGGATGGACACTCATGCAGTGGCGGATCCAGGATTTCCGAAAAGGGGGGAGGGGGGTTCACATATGTATTAGCCAAACTACTCGGCCATTTGGCCATTTATGGTGTCAAATCTGTATTTTTACTTGTAAATATGTGACGGAAGAGGATGCCTTCCCCCTTCCTGAACCCGCAACTGCTATTGAATCACATAATGGAATAATCTTATGAGCAGGTTCCTCAGAAGCCGGCGTGGCCTAGTGGTATCGCGCTTGCCCCTGATCGTAAGGTCGGGGTTCGAGTCCAATTTTGGTCATGCCGGTGTCCTGTCTTTCGGATGAGACAGTGAAAACCGAGGCCTCGTGTCGTGGTATGCATGGCACATTAAAGATCCCTCACTGCTTCGGGTGCGTCCGTTGCAAAGGTCAAAATTTGTATGTCATGCATCAGGCAGATGTCGTCCCCATATACGTGAAATATTCGTGGTGTGATGTTAAACATAAATCAATCAATCAGGTTTCTCTGTGCACTACCTTATTTTTATTCGTTTGCAATACTCAACCCACAACAAGATGTGAGTAGGAGTATCTTTCAGAGCCTCGGGTCCTTTAATTCTTTTTTATCAAAGGTGCCTGTACGGCAATGTTTCGGAAATATTCAGACAACTTTTTGAAAAATAATGAAATTTCAATCGAGAATGGTCCTAATAACGGACCTGACTTGAAGAATAAAAAGAACACTGATCATACACATATGTGTATGTCTGCCCATCCATCTGAGTTCATATTCATTTTAACTTGATCATCTTTCACACGATTATTCGACAGGTCAAGGTATATCGGACAAAGTTTAATTCTGAAAGGTCAAGGTTGAGAGAAATAAAATTCTCATTTCTCGTTAACCTTTGAATTTGGATTTTTGTATCATATTTTACACATATCCTAGTTTCAAAATATCAAGGTATTTTGAACAAGAATCATTTAGTATCATACCTGATAGTTCAAGGTCAAAAGGAAATATTTGATATCTCATATAAAGACCACTCATGATCTATCGGAAAGAAGTCGAAGTCAAAGACTGAAAAGTAGGTTAGGGGATTATTGAATAACTTTTGTTGCCCTTGATTAAAGTTTAAACATATTTTTCCCTGAGCAAAGCTGCCTTGTTTAGATCACCTGAGTCAATCATTTCCATCATCCAAGAAAAGGTCAGAGCCACTTGCCTAACCCATGTATTTTCGTATTCTTTATGACAACACAAGTTGTATGGTAAATCCCTCTAGTCATCCCATCCCCCTCATTTGATGAAATCGCTCGATACTTTGTATGTTAACTGACTTCAGTTTCTTAAAATATTATCATGAAATTTTTACTTTTTTGCATAGCACATACAGTGTGCATGCAATGGTTAATATTCAAAAACGGTAATCCATAAAACAATATGTATATTATAATGAAAAGTGTGAAAAATGTATACATTACTTCAAATTATTTCTAAGTTAGATTTTCTTAATTTGTATAATTTCTTTGAATACAATGCCACCTCTTAACAGTATTGTTAGTAATTTGATTAGAAACTTGCTGTCTTGAATTAAGCGACATATGTATTTTGCCTTTCGGTTTTGCTCATGGTAATCTGGGTAAGGCCTGCAGTCATTATAAGTAAATGAAAGCAGACCTCGGAACGAAGATTTAGCTCACAAACAATTTTAAAAGTGATATAAACAAAAAAGAATGAAGTTTGGCAAAACATTACGGCGATCATAAAACGTTCATCTCATATATCCTTATGGTATGCTGGATGTACTCGTATTTTATGTCATTTTGCAAATGCAATGCAAAACACTGCTATTCTTCAATTAATGCAAATTTTAGTACATGTACATACATGCATACATACGTACGTAGGTACATGCGTGCGTACGTGTGTGTGTGCGTGCATACATACAGACAGACAGATTTTTGATTTCAGGAAAATCTGGAGAATAATTCACATGTCCCTGTTAAAACTTGGGTGTCGGTAAGAAATGATCCATAGAGAGAGTAAAATTTAGAAACTTTCTTAAACCTGTTTACAATTCTTTCTGATTTTACTGACATGACACTCTAATTTAACAAATTAAATTGGTTCACTGTTTCACTAAATTGTGTACATTACTTATGTATTACTTGCAGTGGTTAACTGGTATGACAATCATTTCTTACTAGTTAATGTTATTGCGAATTTATTATCAGTACAGCTCGGTGTTCAATAAAATTTACATACATTTTTGTATAACTATAACCCTGACAGGTGCTAAGTGTGACATTTCATGTTATAGGAGAAAAAGAGGATTCAAGAGACTTGGCCACAGTCTCCTTATGATGATACTGAAGAGTGTAAAAGATTACTAGAAGCATTTCAGAAGTTCGTCTTGTTTGGAAGCCCAAAAGAAAAAGAGGATGGACTGTATCCATTACCAACAAATGCATACAGATCTGCTAATAACCACAAGAAAGTTGGAACAACAGCAAAATCTAATGGAAATAGAACGACAACAAAATCTAATGGAAATTCAGAATCTAATTTTCAAGAAACACAACCAGACGATAGTACAGAAAACGAGGAAAACAGAACATTGAGGACAATGGAAAATGCAAAGGAACTGCCACGAAATGAGAGTAATGCATGTTTAAATATCTCTCAAGAAAATGAGCCCGTTTCATTGATCTCTACAAGTCATAACCATGACCATGAATCCGCAAACGATCAAAGTCATAACCAGGATGACCACGAAACCGTAAACGATCAAAGTCATACACCAGAGCAATCCTCATTATAAAGTTCTTACAAAGAAAGACAGCATATCTATATAGAAGTGCCTTGTTTATGACTTCTCATACATGCTGTTCGTGTTTGTTAAACTATATATTGTCAAACGTAAGTCAGCCAATAACTTTATTTGCAATAAGAACTGGTATTTGTAGACACTGCATTTAGCCGATTTGCAGAATGAGACACGTATATTACGGTTATCACTTCTTGAATTCACTGTATAATCTACATTTTGACCAAATATAAAATATAAAAGAAAATAGATTTACTTCGCATAAAATGTCTTATTTAAGTTTATTTAAACTTTAAATATTACTCTAAAAGTGTGGGGGCCACAAACATGGTTGTAACCCCCCCCCCAAGTTTTCAAAAAGAGGGGGTCACGTGCCCCCGCTGCCCCCCCCCCCCCCTTCTCCTACGCCCTTGCTAATGGACTTCCGACTCTACCCTTTCGACCAAATGACAAAGCAATGGATTTCAGTCTATGAATTGATGATGATATATCTTTCCATCTGTCTGTTAGTCTGTCCAAGGAAGTCCTTGGTCTGTTTGTCGATCACTTTTTATTGTTCTGCTATACGGTCATATTGTCCGTAGTGGATTCTTTTTAAGAAAGTAGTTCAATAAATAAATATGAAAACAAGTATACGTGTACAATTTTAAATGTGTATTTTAAAAATCTGATATACGTTGTGGAAGCTTGATGAATATACTCGTCAGATGTTTGTGTACAAATGTCACGTGACATCGGCAATAGTGCATTGCGAAAACCAATTCACAAAATTTAAATCGTATGTTAATTATATGTATAGAAAATGTATCTTGTTTATAAGTAAATCGTCATCATGAAGGAAATCAATCAACAGTTATCGATTTCAAAAACATAAATTCAAATAAAATGGAGTGTTTAAAACAATTAATATAAATTCGATATCGTTGTGTATTCAATATATTACAAACAAACAAACAAACAAAAAAAAAAACATGTTACTAATTACAGTATCAAAGGCATAACCCAAATAGGAGCTTACAAATTAATAATTCTAAAATGTTTCTAAATATAATAGAATTTTGTGACTAAAAATGGATAGAAGTATAATGGTTTTTGTAATTGAATGCAAATCGTCGTTACCCCCAAAACATAATATAAGTAGACGAAGTTTTGGACCTGCTTGATACTGAGGCGGTCCCCAGACCACTCGCCTGATATCGCCTCCACGTTAACTCAAAATCCTGGATCAGCTCCTGATTTCAACAAGATTATGAAATGTAACTAAAACACCTTGGTTCCTTATTTCAATGGGAACTCCTTCTAAATCAGAGATTTATACAACAAACAAGAGAGCCTATAGTGATTATGTGAAAGATGTTGCTATTGACTGATTAAAGCTGAGCTCTAATTATTTAAACATGAGTGACGTAATAAAATTTTTGGGGAACGGAAATAACCAGAAATAGATCTGGCAATCTCCGTTCCCAAATAGATATCAAAGTACTTACAGTACTGGTAGCCGGGCTTTTAGTAACTGGTCAAGTATAGCAAAAGATTAAATTGGACTTAAAATACAGTTGATAACAAATTCAAGGACAGAAGATTTATTTTACACATTTCATTATGAAAGAACAATTCTTAAGTAATAGTGAAATGAAGTTTATCATTGGATAACTTTGATAAAATATCTCGTGGGGCCTGGGATCATGATGGAAACCATAGATTCATTACTGTTTTAAAAGTTACACTGCCCTTGTCATGCTTTATTCTCTTAATTATAAAAAGATATATTTGTCATCTCCTATCGCTATAGAGAGCATAATTATAACTTTTCTTCTTGATTAGTGTATGGTCAAAACGGTCCAAAATAAAACAGTCCACACGTAAATAGGAATAATTTTATGCTGAAGGCAGTTAATTAAAAGTGTCAAATTATTTGCCCTGTTACTATCTGTGTCGAGTATAATTTAAACACTAGGTGAAAAAATCTATTTTGAATTCAAAGTCGATATCCAGTGTCAAAATATTACAGATTTCGACCGGTGTGGTAAAAAAAGGGGCAGGGACCGTTTTTCTTGGGCCGTTTTGACTATAACTCTCCGGATTAATATTGTTTTAGTACAATTTCACTTGCATTGATAATCCATGACCATTAAACCTACTCTGTTTAGCAGGATATTCTATTTATCCTTGAAAAGTTCTACGTACATATCTACCATAGAAACTCAACATATCTTGATAGTAGCCAACGGTTCGAAGAGTAATGCATGCAATAAAAAATCAGTTATCGCCTTTTTCGTCAAAATTGCAAAGATTCATATGTTACGAAGCAAATCCGAGAGAAAACCTGAAATGATACTTGGGTTTATTTGTCTCCATTTATGAACCGGCGACATTAGATTAAACTACATCTTGATTACTACTTCGTTGGAAATGACGTCGATCTGAGAATAGTGTCAAACATGCTAATCAGCACAGGGAACAATACATGTACCCGTTTTCTTTCTGCCAAGCGATAAGGTAATGAGCATTACACAACGCTTTACCAATGTTTATGCTTAACGCTTGAATTAGACACATGTAGGCCTATGCTTCAATCAACAAAAATAGACATATTAGGGAAACCCCTCACATACACATGTACACAAATATTAGACCAGTTGGCAATGCCATGCCTGTCCAGATCTTAAAAATATCTAGACAGTGACCATAACGAGACTGACTGAGGTTCAAGTGACGCGTTATCGGTTATTTCATTATCACTGGATTTCGTTTTGTTTAATTCATTTAGCCTAGAATCAACAAATATTGACAATTAATTACAAACTCGACGCCAGAGAGGTATATATATATAAACCTGTCGACGCTAAACATCACGCACCTCTCATAAATTACATTAAATACTGTATAATAATGTCGTGTATGCTACTGCAGACGAATTACATCTACATGCAGTGTGCACTGCTTGCTATCTCTCCATACGGCCTGTGCTATAATAACACCTGCTCTTCGCGCAGTGATATCAAGCAAGTGCAGGTAACTTCAGTCTACACAGTACACGAAAATACACATGTATATCTGTATTTGCAATGTTACATATAATTAATGATCCAATAAAGATTCAATACGTTCTGAATATTATAATGCTAGGAATTACATCAGAGATTATGTTTTGAAGCGCAAGAACACAATGAGTGACAAAGAGGGCAAAAAAAACTTATAATTAGACTGTCTCGTTTTGAGAATCGTGCACGGCGGCTATAGCCTTGGCTTATGCCTTCTTCATTAAGCCCGGCTAATAAACCATAGAGACATGGTGACGTATGTACATTCAATCAACCGAGCCGAGTGACCCAATATCCATGTACATCGCTGTCATCGGAGGTATCTACGGAAATCTCGGTGTGCATACACCGTGACAGTTAGATAGTTGACACGATTTGGTAATGGAAGAGATGTTTTATGAATTAATTTATCAATTATACATAATTCAAACGACTAGGGTTCACAGTGTATATGTATAATACCGAGAACAGAAAGCCAATTGAGCCATTATGTTCCATGTTTCTTGAAGACAGAAAAAAAAATCGTTTACATTCCTACCAAATATCCCCATATTCCAGATAAATGTAACTTTACAGGACAATTTCACAGTAAACAAAGAAATGAAGGATTCACCGAGTTAATATGAGCAAATTTATTACTTGCACATTTTACCTTTTGTCCTGTATGTCAATCAGAATATCACAGAATTGTTCCCGTGTTCAAATCATTCAATATACGATGATTTCATTTCCGGTTTTCAAAAGGAGTGTTCCAAAAAACTAAGTAAAATTAACATTATCACTAAATCTGAATTAAATTTATTCGTACTCGTGTATGGCAAGCCAAAAGCATTGCATTTGTTCATTTAAATATCTTGAAATATTTTCAATAAATAAAAGACACTTTACACCGAATTAATATATATACAAATATGTATACGTATATATACAAATACGTACCGGTATATATTCAATTGACATAATTGATGTCGATGTTTTAGACTAACAAATTAATGTCTAAAATGTATTGTAGTTGGACAGGATGCACTAATTGTACAAGTCATTTATACCAATTCCACAGAGAAGAAGAGGAACTAATCATTACCATACCATATGTTGATCTTTATGTATACATGTATTTATATTTTTGTTTCAATTGATTGTAATCAAAAGGCGATAAAGATTGTTTCTGAATGAATAAATATTAGATATATTTATAGTGTCTGAGATTATTGAAAATATTGAAATAAACAAATGCAATTCTTATGCCATACACGTGCACGAAGTAATTTAATTCAGATCTTGTTATACATGTTTATCTTACTTAGTTTTATCGAACACTCCTTTTGACAACAGGAAATGAAAACATCGTGTATTGAAAGTATTGAACATGAGAATAATACTGTTATTGTTTGATTGATTTTTTTTTATTTCAGAGAAGGGGGCCCACATATGTATTACCCAAACTAGTCGGCCATTTTAGTGCCAAATCTGGATTTTTACTTGTAAATATGTAGCGAAAAGAGAGGGGGAGGGGGCGGCGGCCCCCTCTAAATCCGCTACTGGCTAAATTGGCTTTCTGTTCTTCGTTATTATATATTTACTCTATGAGCCTTATTCATTTAAATTATGTATGATTAATCAATTAATTCATGAAGCATTTCTTCCATTACCTAATTAATATCTTCACCTTCTATCTTAAGCCGGCGTGGCCTAGTGGTATCGCGCTCGCCTCCTGATAGAGTCCCCCGTGTCCTGTCTTTCGGGTGAGACAGTAAAAACCGAGGCCCCGTGTCGTGGTATGCATGGCACGTTAAAGATCCCTAACTGCTTCGGGTGGGTCCGTTGTAAAGGTCAACGTTTGTATGCCCTGCATCAGACAGATGCCGTCACCATATACCTGAAATATTCGTGGTGTGACGTTAAACAAAAATCAATGGGGCAGACTTGGTGTAGTGGTTAAGCGCCGACAATCCGGGTTCGATTCTCGGGTTACGCCACTATGTTTAAGAGGTTGGTAACCTCCTGCTTCCATGTCGCGATATAACTGAAAAAATTGTTGAAAGCGACGTAAAACACCATCAACCAATCAACCGAATGATAAGTACCTTACAACATATCAAACCAAATTTGGATACATGCTTACTTGTCAAAAGAGGAAGGACCCTAATGATTTTGGGGACAAAAAGTTAAAGGGCAAGGTCACAGCTGATGAAAATAGACTGTAACCATTGGTTTCCGGATGACAACTCAAGTACCTCACAACATATTCATACCAAAGTTGGATATATGCTTACTTTTCAAAACAGGAAGAACCTATTTGATTTTGGGGTCAAAGGTCAAAGTCACAGCTGATGAAAATTGACCGTAACTATTGGTTTCCAGATGATAACTAAAGTACCATTCTCCATTTTCATACCAAATTTGGATATATGCTTACTTGTCAAAAGAGGAAGAACTATATTGATTTTGGGTCAAAGGTGAAGGTCACAGCTGATGAAAATAGTCTGTAATTATAGGTTTCTGGATGATAACTCAAGTACCTTTCATCATATTCAAACGAAATTTGGACATATACTTACTTATCAAGAGAGGAAAAGCCGTATTCATTTTTGGGTCAAACGGTTAAAGGTCAAGGTCACAACTCATAGAAAAGGCTGAAAAGTGTTTCCCAGGTGATTCTCATATATTATCATATATTATTTTAAAATAAAAATGCTCATCAGAATCATCGTAACTCACATATTTTAAGATAGAATAAGTAGTCCTCCAAAGGGAAGTAAAATATACTAAAAGAAACAACACAAACACTCTTTGCCGCAAATTTTCGGCCCCTTGGCCTTTATCAAGCAATTGTTAGAAAAGTACAGAAGAACTATGTAACATCCATCTTTACATGTCTAATATAAACAAGCTTCATAAACAGAAGCTTGTTTATATTAGACATGTAAAGATGGATGTTACATAGTTCTTATATACTTTTCTAACAATAATATTGCTTGATAAAGGCCAAGAGGCCGAAAATTTGCGGCAAAGAGTGTTTGTGTTGTTTCTTTCACATATTCTACACGTCAAGTCCTTTTGAAAAGACGCAATTTTTAAACTGTCTTACTAAAAGTGAAAGATACCTATAGATTTGAAAGTCAGTATAACAAAAGGCAATACTACACTTTCTGGTAGTAATTATAGTAATTATGGCCCATCAAACTTACCATTTACCATGTACTTTAATATATATTACAGGTTTTTATCTATTTATCTATTATACATGTATATTATATATATGTATATATATATATATATATATATATATATATATATATATATATATATATATATATATATATATATATATATATATATATATAACACTCGGGTAGCTTAGTTGGTTAGAATGTCGGATACATGACAGCTAGGTGATTCGGTACCATAGATCGTGGGGAACTAATTTAAGTGAAATATAGGGTGCCTTGTTAGCTGCAGTGTCTTTGCGCTTTATATGTTTGTCTAATTTGTCTCTATTTCTACTGGTATTTCTTCGGAGATCCAAGGTCCATAGTACTCCCAGGTGTTTCACTGATTCTATTTGTGCTTTATATATATATATATATATATATATACATATATATATACATACATACATATATATGTATATAAAGTTAAAATAGAATCAGTGAAACACCTGGGAGTACTATGGGCCTTGGATCTCTGAGGAAATACCTGTAGAAAATAAAGACAAATTAGACAAATATATATAGCACAAAGACTACAGCTAACAAGGCATCCTATATATTTCACTTATATTCTTTACCCGTCTGGGACTCGAACCCACGACCTATGGTACCGAATCACCTAGCTGTCATGCATCCCACCCTCTAACCGACTGAACTTCCCGAGCTCCAAAATAGAACTTTAATAGCCAATCGTTAGCTAAGCGCATGCATGACAACACGACCGCGGAAAGTGAAGGGATTTACCCGACGTAAACGTAGGCGGATCCTCTGAAAGAATACAATCACAACGCTGTAACGAAAACTTTATCATAGAATCCATAGACTTAATTCTTAACAATAATACATTCCAATTCAATAATAAACAATATAAACAAATCTTAGGTACTGCCATGGGAACTAAAATGGCACCTACTTATGCTACACTTACTTTAGGATATTTGGAACAAAGTTTATACAATAAAGTTAAACAAACCTTCAGTGAAAATGTAGCTAAATCATTTGAAACATTGTGGAGGCGGTATCTTGATGACTGTATAATATTTTGGAACCAATCATGGGGTAAGATTTACATAATATATTACAAGACTTACATCCTTATATAAAATTCACAATGGAAACAAACGTTAAAGAATTACCCTTTTTAGATATAATGATTAAAAAAGATGGTAATAAAATTATCACACATATTTATGGCAAATTAACCGATACGCAACAATATTTACACTTTAAGAGTCATCATCCTAAATCTTGTATAAAATCAATACCATACACTCTTGCAAGATGTATATGCACAATTATTAAACCGTCTGAATTAAGATCAACTGGATTAAAAGAATTACGAAGTTCTCTAACACATCGCGGATATCCCATAACATTAATAAGTAAGGGATTTGAGATGGCCGAAACCATACCGATATCTATTCTACGACAAACTAAAATGAAAGACACTAAAAATTCAGTAGCATTTGTTTCAACATACAATAAACGAAATCCAGAAATCTTTAGTAAAGCATTTAAACATCTAGAATATTTTTAAAAGAACAGACGAAAAGATAAACAGAATTCTAAATAAGAAACAAATTATCAAAAAGCAAGAGACAACCAAAAATCTGAAACAATTAATTACATCTGCGAAACAAATTTTAATACTGAGGAATCGGAAAACGTGGGTGTAACAAAATGCAAAAATACAAAATGTAAGGTATGTGATATGATTATGTGTAAAATCAAATCCTAGTTAAACGAAAATTAACTTGTAATTCTAAAAATGTAGTACATGTATATGTCATATTATGTGACAAATCTAAAGAAGAATATATTGGGTCAACACAATGTTTAAACCACAGAGTAGCTTTACATAAACGCAATATCAAACACTCACAAAACTGAGTGTTATTTGTGAGCAAACACCTTCACCACTGTAGTAATGACAAATTTAAGGTTATGCCTATATACCAAACAGACAACTATTCAATCATTAAGATCAAAGAGCAAGATTTCATCAATAAATATAAACCTTCCCTTAACAAAACATAGCATCATCCCACGTAGTGGAATGAGAGATTATATCAGATACTTTTGTTAAAATACTTACTATATACTTTATCTGATATTTTACTGTTATCATAGTTATCTAAGAATATGTGTATATATACTTGCTTGTTGTATTATCATGCATCATTACCTGAAGAGTCTCATAATGCCGTAACACGAATAAAATATGTTAAACTTTGAAGACAATGTTCTTATTTTTTGAAAATTGAATTTCTTTACGTTGGACGTTATCTTTATTAATATGTATATATATTATATATATAATTATTAATAATTATTTTGTTTTTTAATTTCAATAAACATAGATACATATGTAAATCATGAATGAAATGTATGAAAAAAATCAGATTTATATATATAATAAATGTCTTATTTTGTGTTTTCATGCAGGAATAAAGTGCAATGACTGATGCATTTAATAGATATAATGCGCGTTGTAAATATACATTTAAGGCATTTAGGCAAATCGCACAAAATATGAATTTGCGGTCTGTAAAGTTTGGACCCCCTGACAAAAAGCTGGATCCGCCCCTGACTGGCATATCTTAAACAGACGTTACAGCTTACGTTGCTTCACAGGAATCTGAAATTCTGCCCATAACATCGCTTTTATAAAGCTCTTTTTTTCTCCCCACATAATCCGAGCGCACCATTTATAAAAGCTATCTTTAAGAAGAGAATTTCAGATTCGTGGTTGCTTTAATGAATCACGTTGATCAATGATATTTGCTTTGGGTTTTTTTCTTCTTTTTTTTTTAATATAATAATCTATATTTGTACTATCAGCAATCACAATTGATAATATTCATAGACAAATCAATTGTACTGTGGATTCAATTCTACGATTCAATTCTACTACATATCAGGTCCAATAATTTTTCCAATATGATTACTCTGATAATACCGCAGTTCACTATCAAATGAGGGATCGCCATATCCAGCTTAAACCACGCCCATTACGTAGATTCACTGTGACGTCAAAGTCAGATTCACGTTTGACAGGCCATTCATGTATGACGTCACAATGAAAAAGTGTGCCAAAAGGTGCAATGTCGGGCATTTGACGATCAGTCAATTCTGCCCGGAATTACCCAATATTTACTTCACTGTAATTTTCAGTAATAGCATCAGTTGTATTCTATGATGCAAATGAAAATTCTTGATACAAAATTCACTAGATACATCAACAAATTAGATCATATTATGTGCGTTTTAATTGCCGGTACGTAGGTTGATTAAGGGTGCCGTATCGAAATAGTTAAAAACCCGTTCTAAAAGTGTTCGGAGTTACCCGGATATTCCCGTACTCTCGAATTTCAACAAGTCCCCTTTATTCGTTCTCATGATTCAGTTGATAGAATGTTATATATACATACATATGTATTTATACATATTATTATATCTCCTGATGCCCAAATCATCAAGATCCACAAATTTTACGATTTTATGCGAAAACTTTAACAATGCGTCTAGTAGTAGAAGTTAAGTCCAATCACAACAAAACACATACTAACACCCTACATACATCTCTCCAACAGCACTAACACCTTATTTACCAGTCCTACATGACTAACGCCATACATATTTATGTACTACATGACCAGAACAATACATATATCTGTACTACATGCCTAGCACCATACATATAGCTGTACTATATGACTAGCACCAAACGTATATTTGTACCACATGACTAGCACCATACATATATCTGTACTACATGACTAGCACCATACATATATTTATACTACATGACTAGCACCATACATATATCTGTATTATATGAATTGTCTCATACATATATCTGTAATATATCACTAGCATCATCCAGACATCTGCACTAGAGGACAGCACCATACATATATGGGTGCTATTTGAATAGCACCATACAGACATCTGTACTACAGGACTAGCACGATACATATATCTGTAAAACATGACTAGCACCATGCATATATCTGTATTACAGGACTAGCACCATACATATATATCTTCTAGAGGACTAGCACCATACTTATATCTGTATTCTAGGACAAGCATCATATATACATCTGTACTACATGACTAGCACCATATATATCGACTAGAGAATTTGCACTGTACATATATCTGTACTGTAGCACTAGCACCATACATATATCTGTACTATATGATTAGCACCATACATACATCTGTACTAGAGGACAAGCACCATACATATATCTGTACTATATGACTAGCACCATACCTATATCTGTACTATATGACTAGCACCATACTTATATCTGTACTAAAAAACAAGCACCTTACATATATCTGTACTACAAGACTAGTACCATACATATACCTGTACTACAGGACTAACACCATACAGATATTTGTACTTTATCACTATTACCATACATGCATCTGTACTATATGACTAGAACCAAACGTATATTTGTACCACATGGCTAGCATCATGCATATATCTTTACTATATGACTAACACCTTTCATGTGATACCACTTGTAGAATTCTATCTTTCAATCCCATAGAGTTATAACCCTTTTTTATTTGTAAACAAAGGAGATTTTCCCCTTGAAACCCGTTTTTCTTTAATAAAGACCCTTAGACCCTACAAACCCTATCAAATTTGGTATCAGTGGAAAGGTCTTGAGCTCACCTTTCATGTGGTACCACTTGTAGAATTCTATCTTTCGATCCCACAGAGTTATAACCCTTTTTTATTTGTAAACAAAGGAGATTTTCCCCTTCAAACAGGTTTTTCTTTAATAAAGACCATTAAACCCTACAAACCCTATCAAATTTGGTATCAATGGAAACGTCTTGACCTCACCTTTCATGTGATACCATTTGTAGAATTCTATCTTTCGATCCCACAGAGTTAGGGGAGCATGGGGTAAATTCGGCCGTGTTTCTACTATTGCACTGATCCATAATGATAAAGCTAATTTTTCAATAGTATTTTAAAGTTAATGCCATATTCATTAAATACATATCCTATACTTTATGTCCATTGCGTATTTTTGTGAGATAAACCTAAAACAAAGTAGAAAATGAAGGTTTTACACCAAAAACTGAAATGGGGTAAATTCGGCCATCAAGAGGTAAATTCGGCCATACGAGGGGTAAATCTGGCCACAGTCGGGGTAAATTTGGCCATCTGTTATTCCAATGGGGTATATTCGGCATATACCATTGGTCATGCATTATATCATACCGGTACTTCATATAGGCAACACTGATTTTAAAATTGTCATTGTAAGAAAGGTTCGGTATTAGATATGTTCAGGGTAAACATACCAATGGAAAGAGCACCTAAAAGCGAGTCTCTGAATCTGTGTAAATCTTGAAATCAGATTATCCGTATCCCGTTCTCTCTTTTAATGGCAAAACTATAAATATCATTTATCCCCCCCATCCCTTATTTTCACCCCTCTCTCTGGTAACATCAATAATTTGAACACTGCTGGTATTTTATACTTTTGAGTTGTAGTTAAGATCCTTATCCGTACGCGTTGCGTTTTCGAAAACTCGCACCGGCAAAATATAGTGAATAATAAACATAAGCACGAAGTTTCAACTCAATATCTTAATGAATGTGTCAGAGCTGTATACGTCAAATACAGGTAACGGCCCGGATTAATCTCTCATTTTGTAATTGAGATAGTTTATAGTGTAACAGGGTTTCTTTGAGGTCTATAATTTAAGCCCTTTCTTCTTTGTCTTTTGCTTTTCGGCTTTCCTTTTTTTCTCATTTAATATATCTAACGAAGTTAAAAGCCTATGAGATTTTACTATGTTGGGGCATAAAAATGTTATTTATTGTTTCATCGACAGACGGAAGGTCAACAAGTGAATGTTCCTCTAACGATGGCAGACTAGCACAACCTTGCTCATCTGCAGTCGCTATCTGGATTTCCCCTCTCATAACTAAATCTAATAGTAAATCTGAAGTCAATTCCTTGTTTGATGAAAAGTTAACTTCAATTGGACTGACCGAAAGTGTATGAGAGGCTAAAGGTTGTACGTCAGTCGAGGTGAGTTGACTGCTGGTCGGAGGCATAGTGGACATTGCAGGCGATGTTGTCATGTGGGATTCCGCATTGAAGGAAGATACAGCACTTTGCAGAAATGGAGGCTTAAATCTTACAGGGGCTCTTGTGATTTGTTTAGAGGATATGTGATGTATTTGATCGCTAGTAGGAAAAGATTGATAATGAGACAGACTATCAGAGGAAGACATCGTTATGGGGAATGGAATGTTCGTATGATCAGATGATGTCATTGTGGCCACGGAGTTAGAAGACGTTGGAATTAAAGAAGTTGCAGGAGTGGATAGATTACTGGGCGTAGGTAATGGCATTTCATGTTGTGCAAGGGTGTTAATTTCACTAGGAAGAAAGGCTTCTTCAGGAATTGCATTCTTATTTAATGGGTAGATGCCACAAGCTATAAATCGACTCGTGTGATGAATGGCCGTCAAGAATTAACAACTGAGGTCTTGCTGGACCACAATTTTTCAGAAAAACCTCTTCAAACCATACCGCACGCCATGATAGTCACGTGGGTTGAAGGACTACAAGTCCTACTTACCGAATGTTCAAAGGTTTTCCCTATTTCATCGCAATTCCAAATATTGTTTGGTGAATCGCCAATCTTGAGTTCCTCGGTTACACGCTTCAAATCTTCGAAGTATTGCTCTACTTTCTGGCGATTAAGCATCCGAGCACGTTGAATTCCTAGTTTTTTAGTCCAGGAGTATTATTAGTAAAAGGTGTCCTTAAATTTAACCGGCGGCAGAGTGTACCTGTTCTGTGGAGTAATTGCTTAACAGAGAGCCCGATCCCTAGCTGAGATGCCTTTGTTGCTGATTTTACAATTTTGTCCTCAATTGAAACAGGTATAGCAGGTAATCTCCTAACGTTGCCCGAGGTATTCCAAAATGTTGAGATGCTTGTCTAGCTGACATGGCCCCACTGTATACTATTTCCATAGCCTCTCGTAGTTGTTCGTCGCTGTACTGGCGTATTTTGCCTCTCTTGCAAGGATGATATTTTCTAGGCATATCTACAATCCCATATGAAAGATAAGAGAGAGAGAGAGAGAGAGAGAGAGAGAGAGAGAGAGAGAGAGAGAGAGAGAGACCTTTCCATTGTTCATATTTTAAAGGAGGGTCAGTAGATTAGATTGAAACAAGGTATATGGTGACGGCATCTTTCTGATGTAATGTATACAAATTTCAACCTTTGCAACGGACCCACCAGAATGAACAGAGCGGGACTCGAACCCCGGAACTCCAGATCTAGAGACGAGCACGCTACCACTACGCCATGCCGGCTTCATGAGAAAGACAGGACAACTGTGCAGTCGAATGGGATCGAACTCCGGACCTTTCGATAACAAGCCAACACCGACTGAGCTACGCAGGCTTCACAGAAGTGTGTATACTATAGCGATTAGCCGCTTGTTACTGACTAGGCTATAGAGAAATAAAAGTTCCGTGTTCGAATCTCTACATAGACAACAATTTATCTTAATAATATAATTTTTGGGGGTTTTTTTTTCTTTTTTGGTTTGTTTTACATTTATTTGTACATGTATGTTGTCATTTAGCAAGTTAATTGATTAATGTCATATGCACTTTCAATTGAGTATTTGGTGTTTCTCTACTTGCACTTCAGTTAGGCCTAATGTTTAACTTCATAAATTAAACCGATTATAGAGAGGTAATCGGTTGCTGTCCGAAGCTTATGTTCGTCGGACACTTTACATCCAATGGTACACAACTGTTGTGGGCCTATTTTTCTTGATTTTACTTCGCTTGCCCTCTTTGGTTTCACCAACCAAGTAGAGGAAATGTTCATCCTCATTATTCTTGCAACTATCATGGCATTTTCTCGCTTCAAGTATGCCTTGGTGTGGCCTTCGTCTTGTATCGCTATTGCATTGATATCTTTTGGGTTGTTTTTCTTCCAATACAAGTTTATAGCCGGCACCTATTGTCAGTTCCCTTGCTCCCCAATGATGCATCCCGACTGCCCAATTTCCATGGATTATTAGCATTGGCATTTCTGTTAAAATATGTATATGTATTCAGTATTTAATACACTCCAAAGAAAAATTATAGCTGTTTTCAGACAGACAGACGGACAGAAAGATAGGTAGATCAATATATATGTAGATTGTTGGTATATAAATGAAAATAAGGAAAGAAGATGTCTCCGTGGGGGGATTGGGGGTTAAAACCGAGGCTCCATGTCAAATTCCTCTCTACTTCGCAGGGTGGGTCCATTGCAAAGGTTTAAATTATAATGTGTATTAATACATCTTTTGACCTGGTTGGGATTATACGATAATTTTAATTATTTTCCAGTATCTTTTGAATAAATGTGTATATTTGTTGTTTCAAATGTGTTCTATAGATTATTTATTGTTACACATAGATTCCCAACTTACCGTAATATTATGTCTGAAGTGTTGTTTGTTGAAATAAAGTGTTTCGAAAATCGCGCTTTCCAAACGATTAAAACAAAAGCGCGACAACTCTTACTTTTGATGTTTTGCGTCATCAATCGCACGCGCGTGCATACGTCATATCAAATAGATACGGAGTAGAAATTTTGTAACTTTTCCGAATTTACCCCATGCTCCCCTATAACTCTTTTTTATCTGTAAACAAAGGGACAACTTATATCTTGAAACCTGTTTTTCTTTAATAAAGACCTTAAATCCTACAAACCCTATCAAATTTGGTATCAGTGGAAAGGTCTTCACCTGACCTTTCATGTGATACCACTTGTAGAATTCTATCTTTCGATCTCACAGAGTTATAACCCTTTTTTTGGAAACAAAGAGTCAACTTACATCTTGAAACCCGTTTTTCTTTAATAAAGACCCCTAAACCCTACAAACGCTATCAAATTTGGTATCAGTGGAAAGGTCTTGACCTCATCTTTCATGTGATACCACTTGTAGAATTCTATCTTTCGATTCCATAGAGTTATAACCCTTTTTTATTTGTAAACAAAGGAGATTTTCCCTTTCAAACAGGTTTTTCTTTAATAAAGACCCTTAAACCCTACAAACCCTATCAAATTTGGTATCAGTGGAAACGTCTTGACCTCACCTTTCATGTGATACCATTTGTAGAATTCTATCTTTCGATCCTACAGAGTTATAACTCTTTTTTATCTGTAAACAAAGGGACAACTTATATCTTGAAACCTGTTTTTCTTTAATAAAGACCTTAAATCCTACAAACCCTATCAAGTTTGGTATCAGTGGAAAGGTCTTCACCTGACCTTTCATGTGATACCACTTGTAGAATTGTATCTTTCGATTCCACAGAGTTATAACCCTTTTTTCTTTGTAAACAAAGGGTCAACTTAAATCTTGAAACCCGTTTTTCTTTAATAAAGACCTTTAACCCCACAAACCCTATTAAATTTGATATCAGTGGAAAGGTCTTGAGCTCACCTTTCATATGGTACCACTTGTAGAATTCGTAGAATTCTATCTTTCGATCCCACAGAGTTATAACCCTTTTTTATTTGTAAACACAGGAGATTTTCCCCTTGAAACCTGTTTTTCTTTAATAAAGACCCTTAAACCCTACAAACCCTATCACATTTGATATCGTTGGAAAGGTCTTGAGCTCACCTTTCATGTGGTACCACTTGTAGAATTCTATCTTTCGATCCCACAGAGTTATAACCCTTTTTTATTTGTAAACAAAGGAGATTTCTCCCTTCAAACAGGTTTTTCTTTAATAAAGGCCCTTAAACCCTACAAAGCCTATCAAATTTGGTATCAGTGGAAACGTCTTGACCTCACCTTTCATGTGATACCATTTGTAGAATTCTATCTTTCGATCCCACAGAGTTATTACTCTTTTTTATCTGTAAACAAAAAGACAACTTATATCTTGAAACATGTTTTTCTTTAATAAAGACCTTAAATCCTACAAACCCTATCAAATTTGGTATCAGTGGAAAGGTCTTCACCTGACCTTTCATGTGATACCACTTGTAGAATTCTATCTTTCGAGCTCACCGAGTTATAACCCTTTTTTTTTGGAAACAAAGAGTCAACTTACATCTTGAAACGGGTTTTTCTTTAATAAAGACCCCTAAACCCTACAAACGCTATCAAATTTGGTATCAGTGGAAAGGTCTTGACCTCATCTTTCATGTGATACCACTTGTAGAATTCTATCTTTCGATCCCACAGAGTTATAACCCTTTTTTATTTGTAAACAAAGGAGATTTTCCCTTTCAAACACGTTTTTCTTTAATAAAGACCCTGAAACCCTACAAACCCTATCCAATTTGGTATCAGTGGAAACGTCTTGACCTCACCTTTCATGTGATACCACTTGTAGAATTCTATCTTTCGATCCCACAGAGTTATAACCCTTTTTTCTTTGTAAACAAAGGGTCAACTTAAATCTTGAAACCCGTTTTTCTTTAATAAAGACCCTTAAACCCTACAAACCCTATTAAATTTGATATCAGTGGAAAGGTCTTGAGCTCACCTTTCATATGGTACCACTTGTAGAATTCTATCGTTCGATCCCACAGAGTTATAACCCTTTTTTATTTGTAAACACAGGAGATTTTCCCCTTGAAACCTGTATTTCTTTAATAAAGACCCTTAAACCCTACAAACCCTATCACATTTGATATCGTTGGAAAGGTCTTGACCTCACCTTTCATGTGGTACCACTTGTAGAATTCTATCTTTCGATCCCACAGAGTTATAACCCTTTTTTATTTGTAAACAAAGGAGATTTTCCCCTTGAAACACGTTTTTCTTTAATAAAGACCATTAAACCCTACAAACCCTATCAAATTTGGTATCAGTGGAAAGCTCTTGACCTAATCTTTCATGTGATACCACTTGTAGAATTCTATCTTTCGATCCCACAGAGTTATAACCCTTTTTTATTTGTAAACAATGGAGATTTTCCCCTTGAAACACGTTTTTCTTTAGTAAAGACCCTTAGACCCTACAAACCCTATCAAATTTGGTATCGTTGGAAAGGTCTTGACCTCACCTTTCATGTGGTACCACTTGTAGAATTCTATCTTTCGATCCCACAGAGTTATAACCCTTTTTTATTTGTAAACAAAGGAGATTTTCCCCTTGAAACCCGTTTTTCTTTAATAAAGACCATTAAACCCTACAAACCCTATCAAATTTGGTATCAGTGGAAAGGTCTTGACCTCACCTTTCATGAGATACCACTTGTAGAATTGTATCTTTCGATCCCACAGAGTTATAACCCCTTTTTTTGTAAACAAAGGAGATTTTCCCCTTGAAACCCGTTTTTCATTAATAAAGACCCTTACACCCTACAAACCCTATCAAATTTGGTATCAGTGGAAAGGTCTTGACCTCACCTTTCATGTGATACCACTTGTAGAATTCTATCTTTCGATCCCACAGAGTTATAACCCTTTTTTTTGTAAACAAAGGAGATTTTCCCCTTCAAACGCGTTCTTCTTTAATAAAGACCATTAAACCCTACAAACCCTATCAAATTTGGTATCAGTGGAAACGTCTTGACCTCACCTTTCATGTGATACCATTTGTAGAATTCTATCTTTCGATCCCACAGAGTTATAACTCTTTTTTATCTGTAAACAAAGGGACAACTTATATCTTGAAACCTGTTTTTCTTTAATAAAGACCTTAAATCCTACAAACCCTATCAAATTTGGTATCAGTGGAAAGGTCTTCACCTGACCTTTCATGTGATACCACTTGTAGAATTCTATCTTTCGAGCTCACCGAGTTATAACCCTTTTTTTTGGAAACAAAGAGTCAACTTACATCTTGAAACGGGTTTTTCTTTAATAAAGACCCCTAAACCCTACAAACGCTATCAAATTTGGTATCAGTGGAAAGGTCTTGACCTCATCTTTCATGTGATACCACTTGTAGAATTCTATCTTTCGATCCCACAGAGTTATAACCCTTTTTTATTTGTAAACAAAGGAGATTTTCCCTTTCAAACACGTTTTTCTTTAATAAAGACCCTGAAACCCTACAAACCCTATCCAATTTGGTATCAGTGGAAACGTCTTGACCTCACCTTTCATGTGATACCACTTGTAGAATTCTATCTTTCGATCCCACAGAGTTATAACCCTTTTTTCTTTGTAAACAAAGGGTCAACTTAAATCTTGAAACCCGTTTTTCTTTAATAAAGACCCTTAAACCCTACAAACCCTATTAAATTTGATATCAGTGGAAAGGTCTTGAGCTCACCTTTCATATGGTACCACTTGTAGAATTCTATCTTTCGATCCCACAGAGTTATAACCCTTTTTTATTTGTAAACACAGGAGATTTTCCCCTTGAAACCTGTTTTTCTTTAATAAAGACCCTTAAACCCTACAAACCCTATCACATTTGATATCGTTGGAAAGGTCTTGACCTCACCTTTCATGTGGTACCACTTGTAGAATTCTATCTTTCGATCCCACAGAGTTATAACCCTTTTTTATTTGTAAACAAAGGAGATTTTCCCCTTGAAACACGTTTTTCTTTAATAAAGACCATTAAACCATACAAACCCTATCAAATTTGGTATCAGTGGAAAGCTCTTGACCTAATCTTTCATGTGATACCACTTGTAGAATTCTATCTTTCGATCCCACAGAGTTATAACCCTTTTTTATTTGTAAACAATGGAGATTTTCCCCTTGAAACACGTTTTTCTTTAATAAAGACCCTGAAACCCTACAAACCCTATCAAATAGGGTATCAATGGAAAGGTGTTGACCTCACCTTTCATGTGGTACCATTTGTATAATTCTATCTTTCGATCTCACAGAGTTTTAACCCTTTTTTATTTGTAAACAAAGGAGATTTTCCCATTGAAACCCGTTTTTCTTTAATAAAGACCCTGAAACCCTACAAACCCTATCAAATTTGGTATCAGTGGAAAGGTCTTGACCTCACCTTTCATGTGATACCACTTGTAGAATTGTATCTTTCGATCCCACAGAGTTATAACCCTTTTTTTTGTAAACAAAGGAGATTTTCCCCTTGAAACCCGTTTTTCATTAATAAAGACCCTTACACCCTACAAACCCTATCAAATTTGGTATCAGTGGAAAGGTCTTGAGCTCAACTTTCATGTGGTACCACTTGTAGAATTCTATCTTTCGATCCCACAGAGTTATAACCCTTTTTTTTGTAAACAAAGGAGATTTTCCCCTTCAAACAGGTTTTTCTTTAATAAAGACCATTAAACCCTACAAACCCTATCAAATTTGGTATCAGTGGAAACGTCTTGACCTCACCTTTCATGTGATACCATTTGTAGAATTCTATCTTTCGATCCCACAGAGTTATAACTCTTTTTTATCTGTAAACAAAGCGACAACTTATATCTTGAAACCTGTTTTTCTTTAATAAAGACCTTAAATCCTACAAACCCTATCAAATTTGGTATCAGTGGAAAGGTCTTCACCTGACCTTTCATGTGATACCACTTGTAGAATTCTATCTTTCGAGCTCACCGAGTTATAACCCTTTTTTTTGGAAACAAAGAGTCAACTTACATCTTGAAACGGGTTTTTCTTTAATAAAGACCCCTAAACCCTACAAACGCTATCAAATTTGGTATCAGTGGAAAGGTCTTGACCTCATCTTTCATGTGATACCACTTGTAGAATTCTATCTTTCGATCCCACAGAGTTATAACCCTTTTTTATTTGTAAACAAAGGAGATTTTCCCTTTCAAACACGTTTTTCTTTAATAAAGACCCTGAAACCCTACAAACCCTATCCAATTTGGTATCAGTGGAAACGTCTTGACCTCACCTTTCATGTGATACCACTTGTAGAATTCTATCTTTCGATCCCACAGAGTTATAACCCTTTTTTCTTTGTAAACAAAGGGTCAACTTAAATCTTGAAACCCGTTTTTCTTTAATAAAGACCCTTAAACCCTACAAACCCTATTAAATTTGATATCAGTGGAAAGGTCTTGACCTCACCTTTCATGTGATACCACTTGTAGAATTCTATCTTTCGATCCCACAGAGTTATAACCCTTTTTTATTTGTAAACAAAGGAGATTTTCCCCTTGAAACCTGTTTTTCTTTAATAAAGACCCTTAAACCCTACAAACCCTATCAAATTTGATATCAGTGGAAAGGTCTTGACCTCACCTTTCATGTGATACCACTTGTAGAATTCTATCTTTCGATCCCACAGAGTTATAACCCTTTTTTATTTGTAAACAAAGGAGATTTTCCCCTTGAAACACGTTTTTCTTTAATAAAGACCATTAAACCCTACAAACCCTATCAAATTTGGTATCAGTGGAAAGGTCTTGACCTAACCTTTCATGTGATACCACTTGTAGAATTCTATCTTTCGATCCCACAGAGTTATAACCCTTTTTTATTTGTAAACAAAGGAGATTTTCCCCTTGAAACCCGTTTTTCTTTAGTAAAGACCCTTAAACCCTACAAACCCTATCAAATTTGGTATCAGTGGAAAGGTCTTGACCTCACCTTTCATGTGATACCACTTGTAGAATTCTATCTTTCGATCCCACAGAGTTATAACCCTTTTTTATTTGTAAACAAAGGAGATTTTCCCCTTGAAACCCGTTTTTCTTTAATAAAGACCCTTAAACCCTACAAACCCTATCAAATTTGGTATCAGTGGAAAGGTCTTGACCTCACCTTTCATGTGATACCACTTGTAGAATTCTATCTTTCGATCCCACAGAGTTATAACCCTTTTTTTTTGTAAACAAAGGAGATTTTCCCCTTGAAACCCGTTTTTCTTTAATAAAGACCCTTAAACCCTACAAACCCTATCAAATTTGGTATCAGTGGAAAGGTCTTGACCTCACCTTTCATGTGATACCACTTGTAGAATTCTATCTTTCGATCCCACAGAGTTATAACCCTTTTTTTTGTAAACAAAGGAGATTTTCCCCTTGAAACAGGTTTTTCTTTAATAAAGACCCTTAAACCCTACAAACCCTATCAAATTTGGTATCAGTGGAAAGGTCTTGACCTCACCTTTCATGTGATACCACTTGTAGAATTCTATCTTTCGATCCCACAGAGTTATAACTCTTTTTTATTTGTAAACAAAGGAGATTTTCCCCTTGAAACCCGTTTTTCTTTAATAAAGACCCTTAAACCCTACAAACCCTATCAAATTTGGTATCAGTGGAAAGGTCTTGAGCTCACCTTTCATGTGGTACCACTTGTAGAATTCTATCTTTCGATCCCACAGAGTTATAACCCTTTTTTATTTGTAAACAAAGGAGATTTTCCCCTTCAAACCCGTTTTTCTTTAATAAAGACCCTTAAACCCTACAAACCCTATCAAATTTGGTATCAGTGGAAAGGTCTTGACCTCATCTTTCATGTGATACCATTTGTAGAATTCTATCTTTCGATCCTACAGAATTATAACACTTTTTTATTTGTAAACAAAGGGACAACATGAATCTTGAAACCTGTTTTTCTTTAATAAAGACCCTTAAACCCTACAAACCCTATCAAATTTGGTATCAGTGGAAAGGTCTTCACCTCACCTTTCATGTGATACCACTTGTAGAATTCTATCTTTCGATCCCACAGAGTTATAACCCTTTTTTATTTGTAAACAAAGGAGATTTTCCCCTTGAAACCCGTTTTTCTTTAATAAAGACCCTTAAACCCTACAAACCCTATCAAATTTGGTATCAGTGGAAAGGTCTTGACCTCACCTTTCATGTGATACCACTTGTAGAATTCTATCTTTCGATCCCACAGAGTTATAACCCTTTTTTATTTGTAAACAAAGGAGATTTTCCCCTTGAAACCCGTTTTTCTTTAATAAAGACCCTTACACCCTACAAACCCTATCAAATTTGGTATCAGTGGAAAGGTCTTGAGCTCACCTTTCATGTGGTACCACTTGTAGAATTCTATCTTTCGATCCCACAGAGTTATAACCCTTTTTTATTTGTAAACAATGGAGATTTTCCCCTTGAAACACGTTTTTCTTTAGTAAAGACCCTTAGACCCTACAAACCCTATCAAATTTGGTATCAGTGGAAAGGTCTTGAGCTCACCTTTCATGTGGTACCACTTGTAGAATTCTATCTTTCGATCCCACAGAGTTATAACCCTTTTTTATTTGTAAACAAAGGAGATTTTCCCCTTGAAACCCGTTTTTCTTTAATAAAGACCATTAAACCCTACAAACCCTATCAAATTTGGTATCAGTGGAAAGGTCTTGACCTCACCTTTCATGTGATACCACTTGTAGAATTCTATCTTTCGATCCCACAGAGTTATAACCCTTTTTTATTTGTAAACAAAGGAGATTTTCCCCTTGAAACACGTTTTTCTTTAATAAAGACCCTTAAACCCTACAAACCCTATCAAATTTGGTATCAGTGGAAAGGTCTTGACCTCACCTTTCATGTGATACCACTTGTAGAATTCTATCTTTCGATGCCACAGAGTTATAACTCTTTTTTATTTGTAAACAAAGGAGGTTTTCCCCTTGATACCCGTTTTTCTTTAATAAAGACCCTTAAACCCTATTAAACCCTATCAAATTTGGTATCAGTGGAAAGGTCTTGACCTCACCTTTCATGTGATACCACTTGTAGAATTCTATCTTTCGATCCCACAGAGTTATCACCCTTTTTTTGGAAACAAAGAGTCAACTTACATCTTGAAACGGGTTTTTCTTTAATAAAGACCGTAAATCCTACAAACCCTATTAAATTTGGTATCAGTGGAAAGGTCTTGACCTCACCTTTCATGTGATACCACTTGTAGAATTCTATCTTTCGATCCCACAGAGTTATAACCCTTTTTTATTTGTAAACAAAGGAGATTTTCCCTTTGAAACACGTTTTTCTTTAATAAAGACCCTTAAACCCTACAAACCCTATCAAATTTGGTATCAGTGGAAAGGTCTTGAGCTCAATTTTCATGTGGTACCACTTGTAGAATTCTATCTTTCGATTCCACAGAGTTATAACCATTTTTTTTTTGTAAACAAAGGAGATTTTCCCCTTCAAACAGGTTTTTCTTTAATAAAGACCATTAAACCCTACAAACCCTATCAAATTTGGTATCAGTGGAAAGGTCTTGACCTCACCTTTCATGTGATACCATTTGTAGAATTCTATCTTTCGATCCCACAGAGTTATAACTCTTTTTTATCTGTAAACAAAGGACATTTTCCCATTGAAACCTGTTTTTCTTTAATAAAGACCTTAAATCCTACAAACCCTATCAAATTTGGTATCAGTGGAAAGGTCTTCACCTGACCTTTCATGTGATACCACTTGTAGAATTCTATCTTTCGATTCCACAGAGTTATAACCCTTTTTTCTTTGTAAACAAAGGGTCAACTTAAATCTTGAAACCCGTTTTTCTTTAATAAAGACCCTTAAACCCTACAAACCCTATCAAATTTGGTATCAGTGGAAAGGTCTTGACCTCACCTTTCATATGGTACCACTTGTAGAATTCTATCTTTCGATCCCACAGAGTTATAACCCTTTTTTATTTGTAAACAAAGGAGATTTTCCCCTTGAAACCCGTTTTTCTTTAATAAAGACCCTTAAACCCTACAAACCCTATCAAATTTGATATCAGTGGAAAGGTCTTGACCTCACCTTTCATGTGATACCACTTGTAGAATTCTATCTTTCGATCCCACTGAGTTATAACCCTTTTTTATTTGTAAACAAAGGAGATTTTCCCCTTCAAACCCGTTTTTCTTTAATAAAGACCCCTAAACCCTACAAACCCTATCAAATTTGGTATCAGTGGAAACGTCTTGACCTCACCTTTCATGTGATACCATTTGTAGAATTCTATCTTTCGATCCTACAGAGTTATAACTCTTTTTTATCTGTAAACAAAGGGACAACTTATATCTTGAAACCCGTTTTTCTTTAATAAAGACCCTTAAACCCTACAAACCCTATCAAGTTTGGTATCAGTGGAAAGGTCTTGACCTCACCTTTCATGTGATACCACTTGTAGAATTCTATCTTTCGATCCCACAGAGTTATAACCCTTTCTTATTTGTAAACAAAGGAGATTTTCCCCTTGAAACACGTTTTTCTTTAATAAAGACCCTTAAACCCTACAAACCCTATCAAATTTGGTATCAGTGGAAAGGTCTTGACCTCACCTTTCATGTGGTACCACTTGTAGAATTCTATCTTTCGATCCCACAGAGTTATAACCCTTTTTTATTTGTAAACAAAGGAGATTTTCCCCTTGAAACCCGTTTTTCTTTAATAAAGACCCTTAAACCCTACAAACCGTATCAAATTTGGTATCAGTGGAAAGGTCTTGACCTCACCTTTCATGTGATACCACTTGTAGAATTCTATCTTTCGATCCCACAGAGTTATAACCCTTTTTTTATTTGTAAACAAAGGAGATTTTCCCCTTGAAACCCGTTTTTCTTTAATAAAGACCCTTAAACCCTACAAACCCTATCAAATTTGGTATCAGTGGAAAGGTCTTGACCTCACCTTTCATGTGATACCATTTGTAGAATTCTATCTTTCGATCCCACAGAGTTATTACTCTTTTTTATCTGTAAACAAAAAGACAACTTATATCTTGAAACCTGTTTTTCTTTAATAAAGACCTTAAATCCTACAAACCCTATTAAATTTGGTATCAGTGGAAAGGTCTTCACCTGACCTTTCATGTGATACCACTTGTAGAATTCTATCTTTCGATCTCACAGAGTTATAACCCTTTTTTTGGAAACAAAGAGTCAACTTACATCTTGAAACGGGTTTTTCTTTAATAAAGACCCCTAAACCCTACAAACGCTATCAAATTTGGTATCAGTGGAAAGGTCTTCACCTGACCTTTCATGTGATACCACTTGTAGAATTCTATCTTTCGATCCCACAGAGTTATAACCCTTTTTTATTTGTAAACAAAGGAGATTTTCCCCTTGAAACACGTTTTTCTTTAGTAAAGACCCTTAGACCCTACAAACCCTATCAAATTTGGTATCAGTGGAAAGGTCTTGACCTCACCTTTCATGTGATACCACTTGTAGAATTCTATCTTTCGATCCCACAGAGTTATAACCCTTTTTTATTTGTAAACAAAGGAGATTTTCCCCTTGAAACCCGTTTTTCTTTAATAAAGACCATTAAACCCTACAAACCCTATCAAATTTGGTATCAGTGGAAAGGTCTTGACCTCACCTTTCATGTGATACCACTTGTAGAATTCTATCTTTCGATCCCACAGAGTTATAACCCTTTTTTATTTGTAAACAAAGGAGATTTCCCCTTGAAACCCGTTTTTCTTTAATAAAGACCCTTAAACCCTACAAACCCTATCAAATTTGGTATCAGTGGAAAGGTCTTGAGCTCACCTTTCATGTGGTACCACTTGTAGAATTCTATCTTTCGATCCCACAGAGTTATAACCCTTTCTTATTTGTAAACAATGGAGATTTTCCCCTTGAAACACGTTTTTCTTTAGTAAAGACCCTTAGACCCTACAAACCCTATCAAATTTGGTATCAGTGGAAAGGTCTTGAGCTCACCTTTCATGTGGTACCACTTGTAGAATTCTATCTTTCGATCCCACAGAGTTATAACCCTTTTTTATTTGTAAACAAAGGAGATTTTCCCCTTGAAACCCGTTTTTCTTTAATAAAGACCATTAAACCCTACAAACCCTATCAAATTTGGTATCAGTGGAAAGGTCTTGACCTCACCTTTCATGTGATACCACTTGTAGAATTCTATCTTTCGATCCCACAGAGTTATAACCCTTTTTTATTTGTAAACAAAGGAGATTTTCCCCTTGAAACCCGTTTTTCTTTAATAAAGACCCTTAAACCCTACAAACCCTATCAAATTTGGTATCAGTGGAAAGGTCTTGACCTCACCTTTCATGTGATACCACTTGTAGAATTCTATCTTTCGATCCCACAGAGTTATAACCCTTTTTTATTTGTAAACAAAGGAGATTTTCCCCTTGAAACCCGTTTTTCTTTAATAAAGACCCTTACACCCTACAAACCCTATCAAATTTGGTATCAGTGGAAAGGTCTTGACCTCACCTTTCATGTGATACCACTTGTAGAATTCTATCTTTCGATCCCACAGAGTTATAACCCTTTTTTATTTGTAAACAAAGGAGATTTTCCCCTTCAAACCCGTTTTTCTTTAATAAAGACCCTTAAACCCTACCAAACCCTATCAAATTTGGTATCAGTGGAAAGGTCTTGACCTCACCTTTCATGTGATACCACTTGTAGAATTCTATCTTTCGATCCCACAGAGTTATAACCCTTTTTTATTTGTAAACAAAGGAGATTTTCCCCTTGAAACCCGTTTTTCTTTAATAAAGACCATTAAACCCTACAAACCCTATCAAATTTGGTATCAGTGGAAAGGTCTTGACCTCACCTTTCATGTGATACCACTTGTAGAATTCTATCTTTCGATCCCACAGAGTTATAACCCTTTTTTATTTGTAAACAAAGGAGATTTTCCCCTTGAAACACGTTTTTCTTTAATAAAGACCCTTAAACCCTACAAACCCTATCAAATTTGGTATCAGTGGAAAGGTCTTGACCTCACCTTTCATGTGATACCACTTGTAGAATTCTATCTTTCGATCCCACAGAGTTATAACCCTTTTTTATTTGTAAACAAAGGAGATTTTCCCCTTGAAACCCGTTTTTCTTTAATAAAGACCCTTAAACCCTACAAACCCTATCAAATTTGGTATCAGTGGAAAGGTCTTGAGCTCACCTTTCATGTGGTACCACTTGTAGAATTCTATCTTTCGATCCCACAGAGTTATAACCCTTTTTTATTTGTAAACAAAGGAGATTTTCCCCTTGAAACACGTTTTTCTTTAATAAAGACCCTTAAACCCTACAAACCCTATCAAATTTGGTATCAGTGGAAAGGTCTTGAGCTCACCTTTCATGTGGTACCACTTGTAGAATTCTATCTTTCGATCCCACAGAGTTATAACCCTTTTTTATTTGTAAACAAAGGAGATTTTCCCCTTCAAACAGGTTTTTCTTTAATAAAGACCATTAAACCCTACAAACCCTATCAAATTTGGTATCAGTGGAAAGGTCTTGACCTCACCTTTCATGTGATACCACTTGTAGAATTCTATCTTTCGATCCCACAGAGTTATAACCCTTTTTTATTTGTAAACAAAGGAGATTTTCCCCTTGAAACCCGTTTTTCTTTAATAAAGACCCTTAAACCCTACAAACCCTATCAAATTTGGTATCAGTGGAAAGGTCTTGACCTCACCTTTCATGTGATACCACTTGTAGAATTCTATCTTTCGATCCCACAGAGTTATAACCGTTTTTTATTTGTAAACAAAGGAGATTTTCCCCTTGAAACACGTTTCTGTTTAATAAAGACCCTTAAATCCTACAAACCCTATCAAATTTGGTATCAGTGGAAAGGTCTTGACCTCACCTTTCATGTGATACCACTTGTAGAATTCTATCTTTCGATCCCACAGAGTTATAACCCTTTTTTATTTGTAAACAAAGGAGATTTTCCCCTTGAAACAGGTTTTTCTTTAATAAAGACCCTTAAACCCTACAAACCCTATCAAATTTGGTATCAGTGGAAAGGTCTTGACCTCACCTTTCATGTGGTACCACTTGTAGAATTCTATCTTTCGATCCCACAGAGTTATAACCCTTTTTTATTTGTAAACAAAGGAGATTTTCCCCTTCAAACCCGTTTTTCTTTAATAAAGACCCTTAAACCCTACCAAACCCTATCAAATTTGGTATCAGTGGAAAGGTCTTGACCTCACCTTTCATGTGATACCACTTGTAGAATTCTATCTTTCGATCCCACAGAGTTATAACCCTTTTTTATTTGTAAACAAAGGAGATTTTCCCCTTGAAACCCGTTTTTCTTTAATAAAGACCCTTAAACCCTACAAACCCTATCAAATTTGGTATCAGTGGAAAGGTCTTGACCTCACCTTTCATGTGATACCACTTGTAGAATTCTATCTTTCGATCCCACAGAGTTATAACCCTTTTTTATTTGTAAACAAAGGAGATTTTCCCCTTGAAACCCGTTTTTCTTTAATAAAGACCCTTAAACCCTACAAACCCTATCAAATTTGGTATCAGTGGAAAGGTCTTGACCTCACCTTTCATGTGATACCACTTGTAGAATTCTATCTTTCGATCCCACAGAGTTATAACCCTTTTTTATTTGTAAACAAAGGAGATTTTCCCCTTGAAACCCGTTTTTCTTTAATAAAGACCCTTAAACCCTACAAACCCTATCAAATTTGGTATCAGTGGAAAGGTCTTGACCTCACCTTTCATGTGATACCACTTGTAGAATTCTATCTTTCGATCCCACAGAGTTATAACCCTTTTTTATTTGTAAACAAAGGAGATTTTCCCCTTGAAACCCGTTTTTCTTTAATAAAGACCCTTAAACCCTACAAACCCTATCAAATTTGGTATCAGTGGAAAGGTCTTGACCTCACCTTTCATGTGATACCACTTGTAGAATTCTATCTTTCGATCCCACAGAGTTATAACCCTTTTTTATTTGTAAACAAAGGAGATTTTCCCCTTGAAACCCGTTTTTCTTTAATAAAGACCCTTAAACCCTACAAACCCTATCAAATTTGGTATCAGTGGAAAGGTCTTGACCTCACCTTTCATGTGGTACCACTTGTAGAATTCTATCTTTCGATCCCACAGAGTTATAACCCTTTTTTATTTGTAAACAAAGGAGATTTTCCCCTTGAAACCCGTTTTTCTTTAATAAAGACCCTTAGACCCTACAAACCCTATCAAATTTGGTATCAGTGGAAAGGTCTTGAGCTCACCTTTCATGTGGTACCACTTGTAGAATTCTATCTTTCGATCCCACAGAGTTATAACCCTTTTTTATTTGTAAACAAAGGAGATTTTCCCCTTGAAACCCGTTTTTCTTTAATAAAGACCCTTAAACCCTACAAACCCTATCAAATTTGGTATCAGTGGAAAGGTCTTGACCTCACCTTTCATGTGATACCACTTGTAGAATTCTATCTTTCGATCCCACAGAGTTATAACCCTTTTTTATTTGTAAACAAAGGAGATTTTCCCCTTGAAACCCGTTTTTCTTTAATAAAGACCCTTACACCCTACAAACCCTATCAAATTTGGTATCAGTGGAAAGGTCTTGAGCTCAACTTTCATGTGGTAGCACTTGTAGAATTCTATCTTTCGATCCCACAGAGTTATAACCCTTTTTTATTTGTAAACAAAGGAGATTTTCCCCTTCAAACAGGTTTTTCTTTAATAAAGACCATTAAACCCTACAAACCCTATCAAATTTGGTATCAGTGGAAAGGTCTTGACCTCACCTTTCATGTGATACCACTTGTAGAATTCTATCTTTCGATCCCACAGAGTTATAACCCTTTTTTATTTGTAAACAAAGGAGATTTTCCCCTTGAAACACGTTTTTCTTTAATAAAGACCCTTAAACCCTACAAACCCTATCAAATTTGGTATCAGTGGAAAGGTCTTGACCTCACCTTTCATGTGATACCACTTGTAGAATTCTATCTTTCGATCCCACAGAGTTATAACCCTTTTTTATTTGTAAACAAAGGAGATTTTCCCCTTCAAACCCGTTTTTCTTTAATAAAGACCCTTAAACCCTACCAAACCCTATCAAATTTGGTATCAGTGGAAAGGTCTTGACCTCACCTTTCATGTGATACCATTTGTAGAATTCTATCTTTCGATCCCACAGAGTTATAACCCTTTTTTATTTGTAAACAAAGGAGATTTTCCCCTTGAAACCCGTTTTTGTTTAATAAAGACCCTTAAATCCTACAAACCCTATCAAATTTGGTATCAGTGGAAAGGTCTTGACCTCACCTTTCATGTGATACCACTTGTAGAATTCTATCTTTCGATCCCACAGAGTTATAACCCTTTTTTATTTGTAAACAAAGGAGATTTTCCCCTTGAAACCCGTTTTTCTTTAATAAAGACCCTTAAACCCTACAAACCCTATCAAATTTGGTATCAGTGGAAAGGTCTTGACCTCACCTTTCATGTGATACCACTTGTAGAATTCTATCTTTCGATCCCACAGAGTTATAACCCTTTTTTATTTGTAAACAAAGGAGATTTTCCCCTTGAAACCCGTTTTTCTTTAATAAAGACCCTTAAACCCTACAAACCCTATCAAATTTGGTATCAGTGGAAAGGTCTTGACCTCACCTTTCATGTGGTACCACTTGTAGAATTCTATCTTTCGATCCCACAGAGTTATAACCCTTTTTTATTTGTAAACAAAGGAGATTTTCCCCTTCAAACCCGTTTTTCTTTAATAAAGACCCTTAAACCCTACCAAACCCTATCAAATTTGGTATCAGTGGAAAGGTCTTGACCTCACCTTTCATGTGATACCACTTGTAGAATTCTATCTTTCGATCCCACAGAGTTATAACCCTTTTTTATTTGTAAACAAAGGGACAACATGTATCTTGAAACCTGTTTTTCTTTAATAAAGACCCTTAAACATTACAAACCCTATCAAATTTGGTATCAGTGGAAAGGTCTTCACCTCACCTTTCATGTGATACCACTTGTAGAATTCTATCTTTCGATCCCACAGAGTTATAACCCTTTTTTTGTAAACAAAGAGTCAACTTACATCTTGAAACGGGTTTTTCTTTAATAAAGACCCTTAAACCCTACAAACCCTATCAAATTTGGTATCAGTGGAAAGGTCTTGACCTCACCTTTCATGTGATACCACTTGTAGAATTCTATCTTTCGATCCCACAGAGTTATAACCCTTTTTTATTTGTAAACAAAGGAGATTTTCCCCTTGAAACCCGTTTTTCTTTAATAAAGACCCTTAAACCCTACAAACCCTATCAAATTTGGTATCAGTGGAAAGGTCTTGACCTCACCTTTCATGTGATACCATTTGTTGAATTCTATCTTTCGATCCCACAGAAT
>CM068582.1:18615145-18676510 GCA_035048485.1 Pteria penguin
GAAAAACCGGTTTCAAGGGGAAAATCTCCTTTGTTTACAAATAAAAAAAGGGTTATAACTCTGTGGGATCGAAAGATAGAATTCTACAAGTGGTATCACATGAAAGGTGAGGTCAAGACCTTTCCACTGATACCAAATTTGATAGGGTTTGTAGGGTTTAAGGGTCTTTATTAAAGAAAAACGGGTTTCAAAGGGAAAATCTCCTTTGTTTACAAATAAAAAAGGGTTATAACTCTGTGGGATCGAAAGATAGAATTCTACAAGTGGTATCACATGAAAGGTGAGGTCAAGACCTTTCCACTGATACCAAATTTGATAGGGTTTGTAGGGTTTTAGGGTCTTTATTAAAGAAAAACGGGTTTCAAGGGGAAAATCTCCTTTGTTTACAAATAAAAAAGGGTTATAACTCTGTGGGATCGAAAGATAGAATTCTACAAGTGGTATCACATGAAAGGTGAGGTCAAGACCTTTCCACTGATACCAAATTTGATAGGGTTTGTAGGGTTTAAGGGTCTTTATTAAAGAAAAACGGGTTTCAAAGGGAAAATCTCATTGTTTACAAATAAAAAAGGGTTATAACTCTGTGGGATCGAAAGATAGAATTCTACAAGTGGTATCACATGAAAGGTGAGGTCAAGACCTTTCCACTGATACCAAATTTGATAGGGTTTGTAGGGTTTAAGGGTCTGTATTAAAGAAAACCCGGTTAAAGGGGAAAATCCTCCTTTGTTTACAAATAAAAAAAGGGTTATAACTCTGTGGGATCGAAAGATAGAATTCTACAAGTGGTATCACATGAAAGGTGAGGTCAAGACCTTTCCACTGATACCAAATTTGATAGGGTTTGTAGGGTTTTAGGGTCTTTATTAAAGAAAAACGGGTTTCAAGGGGAAAATCTCCTTTGTTTACAAATAAAAAAGGGTTATAACTCTGTGGGATCGAAAGATAGAATTCTACAAGTGGTATCACATGAAAGGTGAGGTCAAGACCTTTCCACTGATACCAAATTTGATAGGGTTTGGTTAGGGTTTCAGGGTCTTTATTAAAGAAAAACCGGTTTCGAGGGGAAATCTCCTTTGTTTACAATAAAAAAGGGTTATAACTCTGTGGGATCGAAAGATAGAATTCTACAAGTGGTATCACATGAAAGATGAGGTCAAGACCTTTCCACTGATACCAAATTTGATAGGGTTTGTAGGTTTTAAGGGTCTTTATTAAAGAAAAACGGGTTTCAAGGGGAAAATCTCATTGTTTACAAATAAAAAAAGGGTTATAACTCTGTGGGATCGAAAGATAGAATTCTACAAGTGGTATCACATGAAAGGTGAGGTCAAGACCTTTCCACTGATACCAAATTTGATAGGGTTTGTAGGGTTTAAGGGTCTTTATTAAAGAAAAACGGGTTTCAAGGGAAAATCTCCTTTGTTTACAAATAAAAAAAGGGTTATAACTCTGTGGGATCGAAAGATAGAATTCTACAAGTGGTATCACATGAAAGGTGAGGTCAAGACCTTTCCACTGATACCAAATTTGATAGGGTTTGTAGGGTTTAAGGGTCTTTATTAAAAAAAAAACGGCTTTCAAAGGGAAAATCTCATTGTTTACAAATAAAAAAGGGTTATAACTCTGTGGGATCGAAAGATAGAATTCTAAAAGTGGTATCACATGAAAGGTGAGGTCAAGACCTTTCCACTCATACCAAATTTGATACGGTTTAGTAGGTTTTAAGGGTCTTTATTAAAGAAAAACGGGTTTCAAGGGGAAAATCTCCTTTGTTTACAAATAAAAAAGGGTTATAACTATGTGGGATCAAAAGAGAGAATTCTGAAAGTGGTATCACATGAAAGGTGAGGTCAAGACCTTTCCACTGATACCAAATTTGATAGGGTTTGTAGGGTTTAAGGGTCTTTATTAAAGAAAAACGGCTTTCAAAGGGAAAATCTCATTGTTTACAAATAAAAAAGGGTTATAACTCTGTGGGATCGAAAGATAGAATTCTACAAGTGGTATCACATGAAAGGTGAGGTCAAGACCTTTCCACTGATACCAAATTTGATAGGGTTTTGTAGGGTTTAAGGGTCTTTATTAAAGAAAAACGGGTTTCAAAGGGAAAATCTCATTGTTTACAAATAAAAAAGGGTTATAACTCTGTGGGATCGAAAGATAGAATTCTACAAGTGGTATCACATGAAAGGTGAGGTCAAGACCTTTCCACTGATACCAAATTTGATAGGGTTTGTAGGGTTTAAGGGTCTTTATTAAAGAAAAACGGGTTTCAAGGGGAAAATCTCCTTTGTTTACAAATAAAAAAGGGTTATAACTCTGTGGGATCGAAAGATAGAATTCTACAAGTGGTATCACATGAAAGGTGAGGTCAAGACCTTTCCACTGATACCAAATTTGAGAGGGTTTGGTAGGTTTTAAGGGTCTTTATTAAAGAAAAACGGGTTTCAAGGGGAAAATCTCCTTTGTTTACAAATAAAAAAAAGGGTTATAACTCTGTGGGATCGAAAGATAGAATTCTACAAGTGGTATCACATGAAAGGTGAGGTCAAGACCTTTCCACTGATACCAAATTTGATAGGGTTTGTAGGTTTTAAGGGTCTTTATTAAAGAAAAACGGGTTTCAAGGGGAAAATCTCCTTTGTTTACAAATAAAAAAGGGTTATAACTCTGTGGGATCGAAAGATAGAATTCTACAAGTGGTATCACATGAAAGGTGAGGTCAAGACCTTTCCACTGATACCAAATTTGATAGGGTTTGTAGGGTTTAAGGGTCTTTATTAAAGAAAAACGGCTTTCAAAGGGAAAATCTCATTGTTTACAAATAAAAAAGGGTTATAACTCTGTGGGATCGAAAGATAGAATTCTACAAGTGATATCACATGAAAGGTGAGGTCAAGACCTTTCCACTGATACCAAATTTGATAGGGTTTGTAGGGTTTAAGGGTCTTTATTAAAGAAAAACGGGTTTCAAAGGGAAAATCTCCTTTGTTTACAAATAAAAAAGGGTTATAACTCTGTGGGATCGAAAGATAGAATTCTACAAGTGGTATCACATGAAAGGTGAGGTCAAGACCTTTCCACTGATACCAAATTTGATAGGGTTTGTAGGGTTTAAGGGTCTTTATTAAAGAAAAACGGGTTTCAAGGGGAAAATCTCCTTTGTTTACAAATAAAAAAGGGTTATAACTCTGTGGGATCGAAAGATAGAATTCTACAAGTGGTATCACATGAAAGGTGAGGTCAAGACCTTTCCACTGATACCAAATTTGATAGGGTTTGTAGGGTTTAAGGGTCTTTATTAAAGAAAAACGGGTTTCAAGGGGAAAATCTCCTTTGTTTACAAATAAAAAAGGGTTATAACTCTGTGGGATCGAAAGATAGAATTCTACAAGTGGTATCACATGAAAGGTGAGGTCAAGACCTTTCCACTGATACCAAATTTGATAGGGTTTGTAGGGTTTAAGGGTCTTTATTAAAGAAAAACGGGTTTCAAAGGGAAAATCTCTTTGTTTACAAATAAAAAAGGGTTATAACTCTGTGGGATCGAAAGATAGAATTCTACAAGTGGTATCACATGAAAGGTGAGGTCAAGACCTTTCCACTGATACCAAATTTGATAGGGTTTGTAGGGTTTAAGGGTCTTTATTAAAGAAAAACGGGTTTCAAGGGGAAAATCTCCTTTGTTTACAAATAAAAAAGGGTTATAACTCTGTGGGATCGAAAGATAGAATTCTACAAGTGGTATCACATGAAAGGTGAGGTCAAGACCTTTCCACTGATACCAAATTTGATAGGGTTTGGTAGGTTTTAAGGGTCTTTATTAAAGAAAAACGGGTTTCAAGGGGAAAATCTCCTTTGTTTACAAATAAAAAAAGGGTTATAACTCTGTGGGATCGAAAGATAGAATTCTACAAGTGGTATCACATGAAAGGTGAGGTCAAGACCTTTCCACTGATACCAAATTTGATAGGGTTAATAGGGTTTAAGGGGCTTTATTAAAGAAAAACGGGTTTCACAGGGAAAATCTCATTGTTTACAAATAAAAAAGGGTTATAACTCTGTGGGATCGAAAGATAGAATTCTACAAGTGGTATCACATGAAAGGTGAGGTCAAGACCTTTCCACTGATACCAAATTTGATAGGGTTTGTAGGGTTTAAGGGTCTTTATTAAAGAAAAACCGGTTAAAGGGGAAAATCCTCGTTTGTTTACAAATAAAAAAAGGGTTATAACTCTGTGGGATCGAAAGATAGAATTCTACAAGTGGTATCACATGAAAGGTGAGGTCAAGACCTTTCCACTGATACCAAATTTGATAGGGTTTGTAGGGTTTAAGGGTCTTTATTAAAGAAAAACGGGTTTCAAAGGGAAAATCTCATTGTTTACAAATAAAAAAGGGTTATAACTCTGTGGGATCGAAAGATAGAATTCTACAAGTGGTATCACATGAAAGGTGAGGTCAAGACCTTTCCACTGATACCAAATTTGATAGGGTTTGTAGGGTTTAAGGGTCTTTATTAAAGAAAAACGGGTTTCAAGGGAAAATCTCCTTTGTTTACAAATAAAAAAGGGTTATAACTCTGTGGGATCGAAAGATAGAATTCTACAAGTGGTATCACATGAAAGGTGAGGTCAAGACCTTTCCACTGATACCAAATTTGATAGGGTTTGTAGGGTTTAAGGGTCTTTATTAAAGAAAAACCGGTTAAAGGGGAAAATCCTCGTTTGTTTACAAATAAAAAAGGGTTATAACTCTGTGGGATCGAAAGATAGAATTCTACAAGTGGTATCACATGAAAGGTGAGGTCAAGACCTTTCCACTGATACCAAATTTGATAGGGTTTGTAGGGTTTAAGGGTCTTTATTAAAGAAAAACGGGTTTCAAGGGGAAAATCTCCTTTGTTTACAAATAAAAAAGGGTTATAACTCTGTGGGATCGAAAGATAGAATTCTACAAGTGGTATCACATGAAAGGTGAGGTCAAGACCTTTCCACTGATACCAAATTTGATAGGGTTTGTAGGGTTTTAGGGTCTTTATTAAAGAAAAACGGGTTTCAAGGGGAAAATCTCTTTGTTTACAAATAAAAAAGGGTTATAACTCTGTGGGATCGAAAGATAGAATTCTACAAGTGGTATCACATGAAAGGTGAGGTCAAGACCTTTCCACTGATACCAAATTTGATAGGGTTTGTAGGGTTTAAGGGTCTTTATTAAAGAAAAACGGGTTTCAAGGGGAAAATCTCCTTTGTTTACAAATAAAAAAGGGTTATAACTCTGTGGGATCGAAAGATAGAATTCTACAAGTGGTATCACATGAAAGGTGAGGTCAAGACCTTTCCACTGATACCAAATTTGATAGGGTTTGTAGGGTTTAAGGGTCTTTATTAAAGAAAAACGGGTTTCAAAGGGAAAATCTCCTTTGTTTACAAATAAAAAAGGGTTATAACTCTGTGGGATCGAAAGATAGAATTCTACAAGTGGTATCACATGAAAGGTGAGGTCAAGACCTTTCCACTGATACCAAATTTGATAGGGTTTGTAGGGTTTAAGGGTCTTTATTAAAGAAAAACGGGTTTCAAGGGGAAAATCTCCTTTGTTTACAAATAAAAAAGGGTTATAACTCTGTGGGATCGAAAGATAGAATTCTACAAGTGGTATCACATGAAAGGTGAGGTCAAGACCTTTCCACTGATACCAAATTTGAGAGGGTTTGGTAGGTTTTAAGGGTCTTTATTAAAGAAAAACGGGTTTCAAGGGGAAAATCTCCTTTGTTTACAAATAAAAAAAGGGTTATAACTCTGTGGGATCGAAAGATAGAATTCTACAAGTGGTATCACATGAAAGGTGAGGTCAAGACCTTTCCACTGATACCAAATTTGAGAGGGTTTGGTAGGTTTTAAGGGTCTTTATTAAAGAAAAACGGGTTTCAAGGGGAAAATCTCCTTTGTTTACAAATAAAAAAAGGGTTATAACTCTGTGGGATCGAAAGATAGAATTCTACAAGTGGTATCACATGAAAGGTGAGGTCAAGACCTTTCCACTGATACCAAATTTGATAGGGTTTGTAGGGTTTAAGGGTCTTTATTAAAGAAAAACGGGTTTCAAAGGGAAAATCTCCTTTGTTTACAAATAAAAAAGGGTTATAACTCTGTGGGATCGAAAGATAGAATTCTACAAGTGGTATCACATGAAAGGTGAGGTCAAGACCTTTCCACTGATACCAAATTTGATAGGGTTTGTAGGGTTTAAGGGTCTTTATTAAAGAAAAACGGGTTTCAAGGGGAAAATCTCCTTTGTTTACAAATAAAAAAGGGTTATAACTCTGTGGGATCGAAAGATAGAATTCTACAAGTGGTATCACATGAAAGGTGAGGTCAAGACCTTTCCACTGATACCAAATTTGATAGGGTTTGTAGGGTTTAAGGGTCTTTATTAAAGAAAAACGGGTTTCAAGGGAAAATCTCCTTTGTTTACAAATAAAAAAGGGTTATAACTCTGTGGGATCGAAAGATAGAATTCTACAAGTGGTATCACATGAAAGGTGAGGTCAAGACCTTTCCACTGATACCAAATTTGATAGGGTTTGGTAGGGTTTAAGGGTCTTTATTAAAGAAAAACGGGTTTCAAGGGGAAAATCTCTTTGTTTACAAATAAAAAAGGGTTATAACTCTGTGGGATCGAAAGATAGAATTCTACAAGTTGTATCACATGAAAGGTGAGGTCAAGACCTTTCCACTGATACCAAATTTGATAGGGTTTGTAGGGTTTAAGGGTCTTTATTAAAGAAAAACGGGTTTCAAGGGGAAAATCTCTTTGTTTACAAATAAAAAAGGGTTATAACTCTGTGGGATCGAAAGATAGAATTCTACAAGTGGTATCACATGAAAGGTGAGGTCAAGACCTTTCCACTGATACCAAATTTGATAGGGTTTGGTAGGTTTTAAGGGTCTTTATTAAAGAAAAACGGGTTTCAAGGGGAAAATCTCCTTTGTTTACAAATAAAAAAAGGGTTATAACTCTGTGGGATCGAAAGATAGAATTCTACAAGTGGTATCACATGAAAGGTGAGGTCAAGACCTTTCCACTGATACCAAATTTGATAGGGTTTGTAGGGTTTAAGGGTCTTTATTAAAGAAAAACGGGTTTCAAAGGGAAAATCTCATTGTTTACAAATAAAAAAGGGTTATAACTCTGTGGGATCGAAAGATAGAATTCTACAAGTGGTATCACATGAAAGGTGAGGTCAAGACCTTTCCACTGATACCAAATTTGATAGGGTTTGTAGGGTTTAAGGGTCTTTATTAAAGAAAAACGGGTTCAAGGGGAAAATCTCCTTTGTTTACAAATAAAAAAAGGGTTATAACTCTGTGGGATCGAAAGATAGAATTCTACAAGTGGTATCACATGAAAGGTGAGGTCAAGACCTTTCCACTGATACCAAATTTGATAGGGTTTGTAGGGTTTAAGGGTCTTTATTAAAGAAAAACGGGTTTCAAAGGGAAAATCTCCTTTGTTTACAAATAAAAAAGGGTTATAACTCTGTGGGATCGAAAGATAGAATTCTACAAGTGGTATCACATGAAAGGTGAGGTCAAGACCTTTCCACTGATACCAAATTTGATAGGGTTTGTAGGGTTTAAGGGTCTTTATTAAAGAAAAACGGGTTTCAAGGGGAAAATCTCCTTTGTTTACAAATAAAAAAGGGTTATAACTCTGTGGGATCGAAAGATAGAATTCTACAAGTGGTATCACATGAAAGGTGAGGTCAAGACCTTTCCACTGATACCAAATTTGAGAGGGTTTGGTAGGTTTTAAGGGTCTTTATTAAAGAAAAACGGGTTTCAAGGGGAAAATCTCCTTTGTTTACAAATAAAAAAAGGGTTATAACTCTGTGGGATCGAAAGATAGAATTCTACAAGTGGTATCACATGAAAGGTGAGGTCAAGACCTTTCCACTGATACCAAATTTGATAGGGTTTGTAGGGTTTTAGGGTCTTTATTAAAGAAAAACGGGTTTCAAGGGGAAAATCTCCTTTGTTTACAAATAAAAAAGGGTTATAACTCTGTGGGATCGAAAGATAGAATTCTACAAGTGGTATCACATGAAAGGTGAGGTCAAGACCTTTCCACTGATACCAAATTTGATAGGGTTTGTAGGGTTTAAGGGTCTTTATTAAAGAAAAACGGGTTTCAAAGGGAAAATCTCCTTTGTTTACAAATAAAAAAGGGTTATAACTCTGTGGGATCGAAAGATAGAATTCTACAAGTGGTATCACATGAAAGGTGAGGTCAAGACCTTTCCACTGATACCAAATTTGATAGGGTTTGTAGGGTTTTAGGGTCTTTATTAAAGAAAAACGGGTTTCAAAGGGAAAATCTCCTTTGTTTACAAATAAAAAAGGGTTATAACTCTGTGGGATCGAAAGATAGAATTCTACAAGTGGTATCACATGAAAGGTGAGGTCAAGACCTTTCCACTGATACCAAATTTGATAGGGTTTGTAGGGTTTAAGGGTCTTTATTAAAGAAAAACGGGTTTCAAGGGGAAAATCTCCTTTGTTTACAAATAAAAAAGGGTTATAACTCTGTGGGATCGAAAGATAGAATTCTACAAGTGGTATCACATGAAAGGTGAGGTCAAGACCTTTCCACTGATACCAAATTTGATAGGGTTTGTAGGTTTTAAGGGTCTTTATTAAAGAAAAACGGGTTTCAAGGGGAAAATCTCCTTTGTTTACAAATAAAAAAGGGTTATAACTCTGTGGGATCGAAAGATAGAATTCTACAAGTGGTATCACATGAAAGGTGAGGTCAAGACCTTTCCACTGATACCAAATTTGATAGGGTTTGTAGGGTTTAAGGGTCTTTATTAAAGAAAAACGGGTTTCAAAGGGAAAATCTCATTGTTTACAAATAAAAAAGGGTTATAACTCTGTGGGATCGAAAGATAGAATTCTACAAGTGGTATCACATGAAAGGTGAGGTCAAGACCTTTCCACTGATACCAAATTTGATAGGGTTTGTAGGGTTTAAGGGTCTTTATTAAAGAAAAACGGGTTCAAGGGGAAAATCTCCTTTGTTTACAAATAAAAAAGGGTTATAACTCTGTGGGATCGAAAGATAGAATTCTACAAGTGGTATCACATGAAAGGTGAGGTCAAGACCTTTCCACTGATACCAAATTTGATAGGGTTTGTAGGGTTTAAGGGTCTTTATTAAAGAAAAACGGGTTTCAAGGGGAAAATCTCCTTTGTTTACAAATAAAAAAGGGTTATAACTCTGTGGGATCGAAAGATAGAATTCTACAAGTGGTATCACATGAAAGGTGAGGTCAAGACCTTTCCACTGATACCAAATTTGATAGGGTTTGTAGGGTTTTAGGGTCTTTATTAAAGAAAAACGGGTTCAAGGGGAAAATCTCCTTTGTTTACAAATAAAAAAGGGTTATAACTCTGTGGGATCGAAAGATAGAATTCTACAAGTGGTATCACATGAAAGGTGAGGTCAAGACCTTTCCACTGATACCAAATTTGATAGGGTTTGTAGGGTTTAAGGGTCTTTATTAAAGAAAAACGGGTTTCAAAGGGAAAATCTCATTGTTTACAAATAAAAAAGGGTTATAACTCTGTGGGATCGAAAGATAGAATTCTACAAGTGGTATCACATGAAAGGTGAGGTCAAGACCTTTCCACTGATACCAAATTTGATAGGGTTTGTAGGGTTTAAGGGTCTTTATTAAAGAAAAACGGGTTTCAAGGGGAAAATCTCCTTTGTTTACAAATAAAAAAGGGTTATAACTCTGTGGGATCGAAAGATAGAATTCTACAAGTGGTATCACATGAAAGGTGAGGTCAAGACCTTTCCACTGATACCAAATTTGATAGGGTTTGTAGGGTTTAAGGGTCTTTATTAAAGAAAAACGGGTTTCAAAGGGAAAATCTCCTTTGTTTACAAATAAAAAAGGGTTATAACTCTGTGGGATCGAAAGATAGAATTCTACAAGTGGTATCACATGAAAGGTGAGGTCAAGACCTTTCCACTGATACCAAATTTGATAGGGTTTGTAGGGTTTAAGGGTCTTTATTAAAGAAAAACCGGTTTCAAGGGGAAAATCTCCTTTGTTTACAAATAAAAAAGGGTTATAACTCTGTGGGATCGAAAGATAGAATTCTACAAGTGGTATCACATGAAAGGTGAGGTCAAGACCTTTCCACTGATACCAAATTTGATAGGGTTTGTAGGGTTTAAGGGTCTTTATTAAAGAAAAACGGGTTTCAAGGGGAAAATCTCCTTTGTTTACAAATAAAAAAGGGTTATAACTCTGTGGGATCGAAAGATAGAATTCTACAAGTGGTATCACATGAAAGGTGAGGTCAAGACCTTTCCACTGATACCAAATTTGATAGGGTTTGTAGCGTTTAAGGGTCTTTATTAAAGAAAAACGGGTTTCAAGGGGAAAATCTCCTTTGTTTACAAATAAAAAAGGGTTATAACTCTGTGGGATCGAAAGATAGAATTCTACAAGTGGTATCACATGAAAGGTGAGGTCAAGACCTTTCCACTGATACCAAATTTGATAGGGTTTGTAGGGTTTAAGGGTCTTTATTAAAGAAAAACGGGTTTCAAAGGGAAAATCTCATTGTTTACAAATAAAAAAGGGTTATAACTCTGTGGGATCGAAAGATAGAATTCTACAAGTGGTATCACATGAAAGGTGAGGTCAAGACCTTTCCACTGATACCAAATTTGATAGGGTTTGTAGGGTTTAAGGGTCTTTATTAAAGAAAAACGGGTTCAAGGGGAAAATCTCCTTTGTTTACAAATAAAAAAGGGTTATAACTCTGTGGGATCGAAAGATAGAATTCTACAAGTGGTATCACATGAAAGGTGAGGTCAAGACCTTTCCACTGATACCAAATTTGATAGGGTTTGTAGGGTTTAAGGGTCTTTATTAAAGAAAAACGGGTTTCAAGGGGAAAATCTCCTTTGTTTACAAATAAAAAAGGGTTATAACTCTGTGGGATCGAAAGATAGAATTCTACAAGTGGTATCACATGAAAGGTGAGGTCAAGACCTTTCCACTGATACCAAATTTGATAGGGTTTGTAGGGTTTTAGGGTCTTTATTAAAGAAAAACGGGTTTCAAGGGGAAAATCTCAATTGTTTACAAATAAAAAAAGGGTTATAACTCTGTGGGATCGAAAGATAGAATTCTACAAGTGGTATCACATGAAAGGTGAGGTCAAGACCTTTCCACTGATACCAAATTTGATAGGGTTTGTAGGGTTTAAGGGTCTTTATTAAAGAAAAACGGGTTTCAAAGGGAAAATCTCCTTTGTTTACAAATAAAAAAGGGTTATAACTCTGTGGGATCGAAAGATAGAATTCTACAAGTGGTATCACATGAAAGGTGAGGTCAAGACCTTTCCACTGATACCAAATTTGATAGGGTTTGTAGGGTTTAAGGGTCTTTATTAAAGAAAAACGGGTTTCAAAGGGAAAATCCTCGTTTGTTTACAAAAAAAAAGGGTTATAACTCTGTGAGATCGAAAGATAGAATTCTACAAGTGGTATCACATGAAAGGTGAGGTCAAGACCTTTCCACTGATACCAAATTTGATAGGGTTTGTAGGGTTTAAGGGTCTTTATTAAAGAAAAACGGGTTTCAAGGGGAAAATCTCCTTTGTTTACAAATAAAAAAGGGTTATAACTCTGTGGGATCGAAAGATAGAATTCTACAAGTGGTATCACATGAAAGGTGAGGTCAAGACCTTTCCACTGATACCAAATTTGATAGGGTTTGTAGGGTTTAAGGGTCTTTATTAAAGAAAAACGGGTTTCAAGGGGAAAATCTCCTTTGTTTACAAATAAAAAAGGGTTATAACTCTGTGGGATCGAAAGATAGAATTCTACAAGTGGTATCACATGAAAGGTGAGGTCAAGACCTTTCCACTGATACCAAATTTGATAGGGTTTGTAGGGTTTAAGGGTCTTTATTAAAGAAAAACGGGTTTCAAGGGGAAAATCTCCTTTGTTTACAAATAAAAAAGGGTTATAACTCTGTGGGATCGAAAGATAGAATTCTACAAGTGGTATCACATGAAAGGTGAGGTCAAGACCTTTCCACTGATACCAAATTTGATAGGGTTTGTAGGGTTTAAGGGTCTTTATTAAAGAAAAACGGGTTTCAAGGGGAAAATCTCATTGTTTACAAATAAAAAAGGGTTATAACTCTGTGGGATCGAAAGATAGAATTCTACCAGTGGTATCACATGAAAGGTGAGGTCAAGACCTTTCCACTGATACCAAATTTGATAGGGTTTGTAGGGTTTAAGGGTCTTTATTAAAGAAAAACGGGTTTCAAGGGGAAAATCTCTTTGTTTACAAATAAAAAAGGGTTATAACTCTGTGGGATCGAAAGATAGAATTCTACAAGTGGTATCACATGAAAGGTGAGGTCAAGACCTTTCCACTGATACCAAATTTGATAGGGTTTGTAGGGTTTAAGGGTCTTTATTAAAGAAAAACGGGTTCAAGGGGAAAATCTCCTTTGTTTACAAATAAAAAAGGGTTATAACTCTGTGGGATCGAAAGATAGAATTCTACAAGTGGTATCGCATGAAAAGTGAGGTCAAGACCTTTCCACTGATACCAAATTTGATAGGGTTTGTAGCGTTTAAGGGTCTTTATTAAAGAAAAACGGGTTTCAAGGGGAAAATCTCAATTGTTTACAAATAAAAAAAGGGTTATAACTCTGTAGGATCGAAAGATAGCATTTGAGAAGTGGTATCACATGAAAGGTGAGGTCAAGACCTTTCCACTGATACCAAATTTGATAGGGTTTGTAGGGTTTAAGGGTCTTTATTAAAGAAAAACGGGTTTCAAGGGGAAAATCTCCTTTGTTTACAAATAAAAAAGGGTTATAACTCTGTGGGATCGAAAGATAGAATTCTACAAGTGGTATCACATGAAAGGTGAGGTCAAGACCTTTCCACTGATACCAAATTTGATAGGGTTTGTAGGGTTTTAGGGTCTTTATTAAAGAAAAACGGGTTTCAAGGGGAAAATCTCCTTTGTTTACAAATAAAAAAGGGTTATAACTCTGTGGGATCGAAAGATAGAATTCTACAAGTGGTATCACATGAAAGGTGAGGTCAAGACCTTTCCACTGATACCAAATTTGATAGGGTTTGTAGGGTTTAAGGGTCTTTATTAAAGAAAAACGGGTTTCAAGGGGAAAATCTCATTGTTTACAAATAAAAAAGGGTTATAACTCTGTGGGATCGAAAGATAGAATTCTACAAGTGGTATCACATGAAAGGTGAGGTCAAGACCTTTCCACTGATACCAAATTTGATAGGGTTTGTAGGGTTTAAGGGTCTTTATTAAAGAAAAACGGGTTTCAAGGGGAAAATCTCCTTTGTTTACAAATAAAAAAGGGTTATAACTCTGTGGGATCGAAAGATAGAATTCTACAAGTGGTATCACATGAAAGGTGAGGTCAAGACCTTTCCACTGATACCAAATTTGATAGGGTTTGTAGGTTTTAAGGGTCTTTATTAAAGAAAAACGGGTTTCAAGGGGAAAATCTCATTGTTTACAAATAAAAAAAGGGTTATAACTCTGTGGGATCGAAAGATAGAATTCTACAAGTGGTATCACATGAAAGGTGAGGTCAAGACCTTTCCACTGATACCAAATTTGATAGGGTTTGTAGGGTTTAAGGGTCTTTATTAAAGAAAAACGGGTTTCAAGGGGAAAATCTCCTTTGTTTACAAATAAAAAAGGGTTATAACTCTGTGGGATCGAAAGATAGAATTCTACAAGTGGTATCACATGAAAGGTGAGGTCAAGACCTTTCCACTGATACCAAATTTGATAGGGTTTGTAGGTTTTAAGGGTCTTTATTAAAGAAAAACGGGTTTCAAGGGGAAAATCTCCTTTGTTTACAAATAAAAAAGGGTTATAACTCTGTGGGATCGAAAGATAGAATTCTACAAGTGGTATCACATGAAAGGTGAGGTCAAGACCTTTCCACTGATACCAAATTTGATAGGGTTTGTAGGGTTTAAGGGTCTTTATTAAAGAAAAACGGGTTTCAAAGGGAAAATCTCCTTTGTTTACAAATAAAAAAGGGTTATAACTCTGTGGGATCGAAAGATAGAATTCTACAAGTGGTATCACATGAAAGGTGAGGTCAAGACCTTTCCACTGATACCAAATTTGATAGGGTTTGTAGGGTTTAAGGGTCTTTATTAAAGAAAAACGGGTTTCAAGGGGAAATCTCCTTTGTTTACAAATAAAAAAAGGGTTATAACTCTGTGGGATCGAAAGATAGAATTCTACAAGTGGTATCACATGAAAGGTGAGGTCAAGACCTTTCCACTGATACCAAATTTGATAGGGTTTGTAGGGTTTTAGGGTCTTTATTAAAGAAAAACGGGTTTCAAGGGGAAAATCTCAATTGTTTACAAATAAAAAAGGGTTATAACTCTGTGGGATCGAAAGATAGAATTCTACAAGTGGTATCACATGAAAGGTGAGGTCAAGACCTTTCCACTGATACCAAATTTGATAGGGTTTGTAGGGTTTAAGGGTCTTTATTAAAGAAAAACGGGTTTCAAGGGGAAAATCTCTTTGTTTACAAATAAAAAAGGGTTATAACTCTGTGGGATCGAAAGATAGAATTCTACAAGTGGTATCACATGAAAGGTGAGGTCAAGACCTTTCCACTGATACCAAATTTGATAGGGTTTGTAGGGTTTTAGGGTCTTTATTAAAGAAAAACGGGTTTCAAGGGGAAAATCTCCTTTGTTTACAAATAAAAAAGGGTTATAACTCTGTGGGATCGAAAGATAGAATTCTACAAGTGGTATCACATGAAAGGTGAGGTCAAGACCTTTCCACTGATACCAAATTTGATAGGGTTTGTAGGTTTTAAGGGTCTTTATTAAAGAAAAACGGGTTTCAAGGGGAAAATCTCCTTTGTTTACAAATAAAAAAGGGTTATAACTCTGTGGGATCGAAAGATAGAATTCTACAAGTGGTATCACATGAAAGGTGAGGTCAAGACCTTTCCACTGATACCAAATTTGATAGGGTTTGTAGGGTTTTAGGGTCTTTATTAAAGAAAAACGGGTTTCAAGGGGAAAATCTCCTTTGTTTACAAATAAAAAAAGGGTTATAACTCTGTGGGATCGAAAGATAGAATTCTACAAGTGGTATCACATGAAAGGTGAGGTCAAGACCTTTCCACTGATACCAAATTTGATAGGGTTTGTAGGGTTTAAGGGTCTTTATTAAAGAAAAACGGGTTTCAAAGGGAAAATCTCATTGTTTACAAATAAAAAAGGGTTATAACTCTGTGGGATCGAAAGATAGAATTCTACAAGTGGTATCACATGAAAGGTGAGGTCAAGACCTTTCCACTGATACCAAATTTGATAGGGTTTGTAGGGTTTAAGGGTCTTTATTAAAGAAAAACGGGTTTCAAGGGGAAAATCTCCTTTGTTTACAAATAAAAAAGGGTTATAACTCTGTGGGATCGAAAGATAGAATTCTACAAGTGGTATCACATGAAAGGTGAGGTCAAGACCTTTCCACTGATACCAAATTTGATAGGGTTTGTAGGGTTTAAGGGTCTTTATTAAAGAAAAACGGGTTTCAAAGGGAAAATCTCCTTTGTTTACAAATAAAAAAGGGTTATAACTCTGTGGGATCGAAAGATAGAATTCTACAAGTGGTATCACATGAAAGGTGAGGTCAAGACCTTTCCACTGATACCAAATTTGATAGGGTTTGTAGGTTTTAAGGGTCTTTATTAAAGAAAAACGGGTTTCAAGGGGAAAATCTCCTTTGTTTACAAATAAAAAAGGGTTATAACTCTGTGGGATCGAAAGATAGAATTCTACAAGTGGTATCACATGAAAAGTGAGGTCAAGACCTTTCCACTGATACCAAATTTGATAGGGTTTGTAGCGTTTAAGGGTCTTTATTAAAGAAAAACGGGTTTCAAGGGGAAAATCTCAATTGTTTACAAATAAAAAAAGGGTTATAACTCTGTGGGATCGAAAGATAGAATTCTACAAGTGGTATCACATGAAAGGTGAGGTCAAGACCTTTCCACTGATACCAAATTTGATAGGGTTTGTAGGGTTTAAGGGTCTTTATTAAAGAAAAACGGGTTTCAAAGGGAAAATCTCATTGTTTACAAATAAAAAAGGGTTATAACTCTGTGGGATCGAAAGATAGAATTCTACAAGTGGTATCACATGAAAGGTGAGGTCAAGACCTTTCCACTGATACCAAATTTGATAGGGTTTGTAGGGTTTAAGGGTCTTTATTAAAGAAAAACGGGTTTCAAGGGGAAAATCTCCTTTGTTTACAAATAAAAAAGGGTTATAACTCTGTGGGATCGAAAGATAGAATTCTACAAGTGGTATCACATGAAAGGTGAGGTCAAGACCTTTCCACTGATACCAAATTTGATAGGGTTTGTAGGGTTTAAGGGTCTTTATTAAAGAAAAACGGGTTTCAAAGGGAAAATCTCCTTTGTTTACAAATAAAAAAGGGTTATAACTCTGTGGGATCGAAAGATAGAATTCTACAAGTGGTATCACATGAAAGGTGAGGTCAAGACCTTTCCACTGATACCAAATTTGATAGGGTTTGTAGGGTTTAAGGGTCTTTATTAAAGAAAAACGGGTTTCAAAGGGAAAATCTCCTTTGTTTACAAATAAAAAAGGGTTATAACTCTGTGGGATCGAAAGATAGAATTCTACAAGTGGTATCACATGAAAGGTGAGGTCAAGACCTTTCCACTGATACCAAATTTGATAGGGTTTGTAGGGTTTAAGGGTCTTTATTAAAGAAAAACGGGTTTCAAAGGGAAAATCTCATTGTTTACAAATAAAAAAGGGTTATAACTCTGTGGGATCGAAAGATAGAATTCTACAAGTGGTATCACATGAAAGGTGAGGTCAAGACCTTTCCACTGATACCAAATTTGATAGGGTTTGTAGGGTTTAAGGGTCTTTATTAAAGAAAAACGGGTTTCAAAGGGAAAATCTCCTTTGTTTACAAATAAAAAAGGGTTATAACTCTGTGGGATCGAAAGATAGAATTCTACAAGTGGTATCACATGAAAGGTGAGGTCAAGACCTTTCCACTGATACCAAATTTGATAGGGTTTGTAGGGTTTAAGGGTCTTTATTAAAGAAAAACGGGTTTCAAAGGGAAAATCTCCTTTGTTTACAAATAAAAAAGGGTTATAACTCTGTGGGATCGAAAGATAGAATTCTACAAGTGGTATCACATGAAAGGTGAGGTCAAGACCTTTCCACTGATACCAAATTTGATAGGGTTTGTAGGGTTTAAGGGTCTTTATTAAAGAAAAACGGCTTTCAAAGGGAAAATCTCATTGTTTACAAATAAAAAAGGGTTATAACTCTGTGGGATCGAAAGATAGAATTCTACAAGTGATATCACATGAAAGGTGAGGTCAAGACCTTTCCACTGATACCAAATTTGATAGGGTTTGTAGGGTTTAAGGGTCTTTATTAAAGAAAAACGGGTTTCAAAGGGAAAATCTCCTTTGTTTACAAATAAAAAAGGGTTATAACTCTGTGGGATCGAAAGATAGAATTCTACAAGTGGTATCACATGAAAGGTGAGGTCAAGACCTTTCCACTGATACCAAATTTGATAGGGTTTGTAGGGTTTAAGGGTCTTTATTAAAGAAAAACGGGTTTCAAGGGGAAAATCTCCTTTGTTTACAAATAAAAAAGGGTTATAACTCTGTGGGATCGAAAGATAGAATTCTACAAGTGGTATCACATGAAAGGTGAGGTCAAGACCTTTCCACTGATACCAAATTTGATAGGGTTTGTAGGGTTTAAGGGTCTTTATTAAAGAAAAACGGCTTTCAAAGGGAAAATCTCATTGTTTACAAATAAAAAAGGGTTATAACTCTGTGGGATCGAAAGATAGAATTCTACAAGTGGTATCACATGAAAGGTGAGGTCAAGACCTTTCCACTGATACCAAATTTGATAGGGTTTGTAGGGTTTAAGGGTCTTTATTAAAGAAAAACGGGTTTCAAAGGGAAAATCTCCTTTGTTTACAAATAAAAAAGGGTTATAACTCTGTGGGATCGAAAGATAGAATTCTACAAGTGGTATCACATGAAAGGTGAGGTCAAGACCTTTCCACTGATACCAAATTTGATAGGGTTTGTAGGGTTTAAGGGTCTTTATTAAAGAAAAACGGGTTTCAAAGGGAAAATCTCCTTTGTTTACAAATAAAAAAGGGTTATAACTCTGTGGGATCGAAAGATAGAATTCTACAAGTGGTATCACATGAAAGGTGAGGTCAAGACCTTTCCACTGATACCAAATTTGATAGGGTTTGTATGGTTTAAGGGTCTTTTTTAAAGAAGAACCGGTTCAAGGGGAAAATCTCCTTTGTTTACAAATAAAAAAAGGGTTATAACTCTGTGGGATCGAAAGATAGAATTCTAAAAGTGGTATCACATGAAAGGTGAGGTCAAGACCTTTCCACTGATACCAAATTTGATAGGGTTTGGTAGGGTTTAAGGGTCTTTATTAAAGAAAAACGGGTTTCAAAGGGAAAATCTCATTGTTTACAAATAAAAAAGGGTTATAACTCTGTGGGATCGAAAGATAGAATTCTACAAGTGGTATCACATGAAAGGTGAGGTCAAGACCTTTCCACTGATACCAAATTTGATAGGGTTTGTAGGGTTTAAGGGTCTTTATTAAAGAAAAACGGGTTTCAAGGGGAAAATCTCCTTTGTTTACAAATAAAAAAGGGTTATAACTCTGTGGGATCGAAAGATAGAATTCTACAAGTGGTATCACATGAAAGGTGAGGTCAAGACCTTTCCACTGATACCAAATTTGATAGGGTTTGTAGTGTGGAAGGGTCTTTATTAAAGAAAAACGGGTTTCAAAGGGAAAATCTCTTTGTTTACAAATAAAAAAAAGGTTATAACTCTGTGGGATCGAAAGATAGAATTCTACAAGTGGTATCACATGAAAGGTGAGGTCAAGACCTTTCCACTGATACCAAATTTGATAGGGTTTGTAGGGTTTAAGGGTCTTTATTAAAGAAAAACGGCTTTCAAAGGGAAAATCTCATTGTTTACAAATAAAAAAGGGTTATAACTCTGTGGGATCGAAAGATAGAATTCTACAAGTGATATCACAGGAAAGGTGAGGTCAAGACCTTTCCACTGATACCAAATTTGATAGGGTTTGTAGGGTTTAAGGGTCTTTATTAAAGAAAAACGGGTTTCAAAGGGAAAATCTCCTTTGTTTACAAATAAAAATGGGTTATAACTCTGTGGGATCGAAAGATAGAATTCTACAAGTGGTATCACATGAAAGGTGAGGTCAAGACCTTTCCACTGATACCAAATTTGATAGGGTTTGTAGGGTTTAAGGGTCTTTATTAAAGAAAAACGGGTTTCAAGGGGAAAATCTCCTTTGTTTACAAATAAAAAAGGGTTATAACTCTGTGGGATCGAAAGATAGAATTCTACAAGTGGTATCACATGAAAGGTGAGGTCAAGACCTTTCCACTGATACCAAATTTGATAGGGTTTGTAAGGTTTAAGGGTCTTTATTAAAGAAAAACGGGTTTCAAAGGGAAAATCTCTTTGTGAAGACATAAAAAAAGGTGTTATAACTCTGTGGGATCGAAAGATAGAATTCTACAAGTGGTATCACATGAAAGGTGAGGTCAAGACCTTTCCACTGATACCAAATTTGATAGGGTTTGTAGGGTTTAAGGGTCTTTATTAAAGAAAAACGGGTTTCAAGGGGAAAATCTCCTTTGTTTACAAATAAAAAAGGGTTATAACTCTGTGGGATCGAAAGATAGAATTCTACAAGTGGTATCACATGAAAGGTGAGGTCAAGACCTTTCCACTGATACCAAATTTGATAGGGTTTGTAGGGTTTAAGGGTCTTTATTAAAGAAAAACGGGTTTCAAGGGGAAAATCTCCTTTGTTTACAAATAAAAAAGGGTTATAACTCTGTGGGATCGAAAGATAGAATTCTACAAGTGGTATCACATGAAAGGTGAGGTCAAGACCTTTCCACTGATACCAAATTTGATAGGGTTTGTAGGGTTTAAGGGTCTTTATTAAAGAAAAACGGCTTCCAAAGGGAAAATCTCATTGTTTACAAATAAAAAAAAGGGTTATAACTCTGTGGGATCGAAAGATAGAATTCTACAAGTGGTATCACATGAAAGGTGAGGTCAAGACCTTTCCACTGATACCAAATTTGATAGGGTTTGTAGGGTTTAAGGGTCTTTATTAAAGAAAAACGGGTTTCAAAGGGAAAATCTCCTTTGTTTACAAATAAAAAAGGGTTATAACTCTGTGGGATCGAAAGATAGAATTCTACAAGTGGTATCACATGAAAGGTGAGGTCAAGACCTTTCCACTGATACCAAATTTGATAGGGTTTGTAGGGTTTAAGGGTCTTTATTAAAGAAAAACGGGTTTCAAAGGGAAAATCTCCTTTGTTTACAAATAAAAAAGGGTTATAACTCTGTGGGATCGAAAGATAGAATTCTACAAGTGGTATCACATGAAAGGTGAGGTCAAGACCTTTCCACTGATACCAAATTTGATAGGGTTTGTAGGGTTTAAGGGTCTTTATTAAAGAGAAACCTGTTAAAGGGGAAAATCTCCTTTGTTTACAAATAAAAAAAGGGTTATAACTCTGTGGGATCGAAAGATAGAATTCTACAAGTGGTATCACATGAAAGGTGAGGTCAAGACCTTTCCACTGATACCAAATTTGATAGGGTTTGTAGGGTTTAAGGGTCTTTATTAAAGAAAAACGGGTTTCAAAGGGAAAATCTCATTGTTTACAAATAAAAAAGGGTTATAACTCTGTGGGATCGAAAGATAGAATTCTACAAGTGGTATCACATGAAAGGTGAGGTCAAGACCTTTCCACTGATACCAAATTTGATAGGGTTTGTAGGGTTTAAGGGTCTTTATTAAAGAAAAACGGGTTTCAAGGGGAAAATCTCCTTTGTTTACAAATAAAAAAGGGTTATAACTCTGTGGGATCGAAAGATAGAATTCAACAAGTGGTATCACATAAAAGCTGAGGTCAAGACCTTTCCACTGATACCAAATGTGATAGGGTTTGTAAGGTTTAAGGGTCTTTATTAAAGAAAAACGGGTTTCAAAGGGAAAATCTCTTTGTTAAGACATAAAAAAGGTTATAACTCTGTGGGATCGAAAGATAGAATTCAACAAGTGGTATCACATGAAAGGTGAGGTCAAGACCTTTCCACTGATACCAAATTTGATAGGGTTTGTAGGGTTTAAGGGTCTTTATTAAAGAAAAACGGCTTTCAAAGGGAAAATCTCATTGTTTACAAATAAAAAAGGGTTATAACTCTGTGGGATCGAAAGATAGAATTCTACAAGTGGTATCACATGAAAGGTGAGGTCAAGACCTTTCCACTGATACCAAATTTGATAGGGTTTGTAGGGTTTAAGGGTCTTTATTAAAGAAAAACGGGTTTCAAAGGGAAAATCTCCTTTGTTTACAAATAAAAAAGGGTTATAACTCTGTGGGATCGAAAGATAGAATTCTACAAGTGGTATCACATGAAAGGTGAGGTCAAGACCTTTCCACTGATACCAAATTTGATAGGGTTTGTAGGGTTTAAGGGTCTTTATTAAAGAAAAACGGGTTTCAAGGGGAAAATCTCCTTTGTTTACAAATAAAAAAGGGTTATAACTCTGTGGGATCGAAAGATAGAATTCTACAAGTGGTATCACATGAAAGGTGAGGTCAAGACCTTTCCACTGATACCAAATTTGATAGGGTTTGTAGGGTTTAAGGGTCTTTATTAAAGAAAAACGGGTTTCAAAGGGAAAATCTCATTGTTTACAAATAAAAAAGGGTTATAACTCTGTGGGATCGAAAGATAGAATTCTACAAGTGGTATCACATGAAAGGTGAGGTCAAGACCTTTCCACTGATACCAAATTTGATAGGGTTTGTAGGGTTTAAGGGTCTTTATTAAAGAAAAACGGGTTTCAAAGGGAAAATCTCCTTTGTTTACAAATAAAAAAGGGTTATAACTCTGTGGGATCGAAAGATAGAATTCTACAAGTGGTATCACATGAAAGGTGAGGTCAAGACCTTTCCACTGATACCAAATTTGATAGGGTTTGTAGGGTTTAAGGGTCTTTATTAAAGAAAAACGGGTTTCAAAGGGAAAATCTCCTTTGTTTACAAATAAAAAAGGGTTATAACTCTGTGGGATCGAAAGATAGAATTCTACAAGTGGTATCACATGAAAGGTGAGGTCAAGACCTTTCCACTGATACCAAATTTGATAGGGTTTGTAGGGTTTAAGGGTCTTTATTAAAGAAAAACGGGTTTCAAGGGGAAAATCTCCTTTGTTTACAAATAAAAAAGGGTTATAACTCTGTGGGATCGAAAGATAGAATTCTACAAGTGGTATCACATGAAAGGTGAGGTCAAGACCTTTCCACTGATACCAAATTTGATAGGGTTTGTAGGGTTTAAGGGTCTTTATTAAAGAAAAACCGGTTTTCAAGGGGAAAATCTCCTTTGTTTACAAATAAAAAAGGGTTATAACTCTGTGGGATCGAAAGATAGAATTCTACAAGTGGTATCACATGAAAGGTGAGGTCAAGACCTTTCCACTGATACCAAATTTGATAGGGTTTGGTAGGTTTTAAGGGTCTTTATTAAAGAAAAACTGGTTTCAAAGGGAAAATCTCCATTGTTTACAAATAAAAAAGGGTTATAACTCTGTGGGATCCAGAGATAGAATTCTACAAGTGGTATCACATGAAAGGTGAGGTCAAGACCTTTCCACTGATACCAAATTTGATAGGGTTTGGTAGGGTTTAAGGGTCTTTATTAAAGAAAAACGGGTTTCAAGGGGAAAATCTCCTTTGTTTACAAATAAAAAAGGGTTATAACTCTGTGGGATCGAAAGATAGAATTCTACAAGTGGTATCACATGAAAGGTGAGGTCAAGACCTTTCCACTGATACCAAATTTGATAGGGTTTGTAGGGTTTAAGGGTCTTTATTAAAGAAAAACGGGTTTCAAAGGGAAAATCTCCTTTGTTTACAAATAAAAAAGGGTTATAACTCTGTGGGATCGAAAGATAGAATTCTACAAGTGGTATCACATGAAAGGTGAGGTCAAGACCTTTCCACTGATACCAAATTTGATAGGGTTTGTAGGGTTTAAGGGTCTTTATTAAAGAAAAACGGGTTTCAAGGGGAAAATCTCCTTTGTTTACAAATAAAAAAAGGGTTATAACTCTGTGGGATCGAAAGATAGAATTCTACAAGTGGTATCACATGAAAGGTGAGGTCAAGACCTTTCCACTGATACCAAATTTGATAGGGTTTGTAGCGTTTAAGGGTCTTTATTAAAGAAAAACGGGTTTCAAGGGGAAAATCTCCTTTGTTTACAAATAAAAAAAGGGTTATAACTCTGTGGGATCGAAAGATAGAATTCTACAAGTGGTATCACATGAAAGGTGAGGTCAAGACCTTTCCACTGATACCAAATTTGATAGGGTTTGGTAGGTTTTAAGGGTCTTTATTAAAGAAAAACGGGTTTCAAGGGGAAAATCTCTTTTGTTTACAAATAAAAAAGGGTTATAACTCTGTGGGATCGAAAGATAGAATTCTACAAGTGGTATCACATGAAAGGTGAGGTCAAGACCTTTCCACTGATACCAAATTTCATAGGGTTTGTAGGGTTTAAGGGTCTTTATTAAAGAAAAACGGCTTTCAAAGGGAAAATCTCATTGTTTACAAATAAAAAAGGGTTATAACTCTGTGGGATCGAAAGATAGAATTCTACAAGTGGTATCACATGAAAGGTGAGGTCAAGACCTTTCCACTGATACCAAATTTGATAGGGTTTGTAGGTTTTAAGGGTCTTTATTAAAGAAAAACGGGTTTCAAGGGGAAAATCTCCTTTGTTTACAAATAAAAAAGGGTTATAACTCTGTGGGATCGAAAGATAGAATTCTACAAGTGGTATCACATGAAAGGTGAGGTCAAGACCTTTCCACTGATACCAAATTTGATAGGGTTTGTAGGGTTTAAGGGTCTTTATTAAAGAAAAACGGGTTTCAAAGGGAAAATCTCATTGTTTACAAATAAAAAAGGGTTATAACTCTGTGGGATCGAAAGATAGAATTCTACAAGTGGTATCACATGAAAGGTGAGGTCAAGACCTTTCCACTGATACCAAATTTGATAGGGTTTGTAGGGTTTAAGGGTCTTTATTAAAGAAAAACGGGTTTCAAGGGGAAATCTCCTTTGTTTACAAATAAAAAAAGGGTTATAACTCTGTGGGATCGAAAGATAGAATTCTACAAGTGGTATCACATGAAAGGTGAGGTCAAGACCTTTCCACTGATACCAAATTTGATAGGGTTTGTAGGGTTTAAGGGTCTTTATTAAAGAAAAACGGGTTTCAAAGGGAAAATCTCATTGTTTACAAATAAAAAAGGGTTATAACTCTGTGGGATCGAAAGATAGAATTCTACAAGTGGTATCACATGAAAGGTGAGGTCAAGACCTTTCCACTGATACCAAATTTGATAGGGTTTGTAGGGTTTAAGGGTCTTTATTAAAGAAAAACGGCTTTCAAAGGGAAAATCTCATTGTTTACAAATAAAAAAGGGTTATAACTCTGTGGGATCGAAAGATAGAATTCTACAAGTGGTATCACATGAAAGGTGAGGTCAAGACCTTTCCACTGATACCAAATTTGATAGGGTTTGTAGGGTTTAAGGGTCTTTATTAAAGAAAAACGGGTTTCAAAGGGAAAATCTCATTGTTTACAAATAAAAAAGGGTTATAACTCTGTGGGATCGAAAGATAGAATTCTACAAGTGGTATCACATGAAAGGTGAGGTCAAGACCTTTCCACTGATACCAAATTTGATAGGGTTTGTAGGGTTTAAGGGTCTTTATTAAAGAAAAACGGGTTTCAAAGGGAAAATCTCCTTTGTTTACAAATAAAAAAGGGTTATAACTCTGTGGGATCGAAAGATAGAATTCTACAAGTGGTATCACATGAAAGGTGAGGTCAAGACCTTTCCACTGATACCAAATTTGATAGGGTTTGTAGGGTTTAAGGGTCTTTATTAAAGAAAAACGGGTTTCAAGGGGAAAATCTCCTTTGTTTACAAATAAAAAAGGGTTATAACTCTGTGGGATCGAAAGATAGAATTCTACAAGTGGTATCACATGAAAGGTGAGGTCAAGACCTTTCCACTGATACCAAATTTGATAGGGTTTGTAGGGTTTAAGGGTCTTTATTAAAGAAAAACGGGTTTCAAGGGGAAAATCTCCTTTGTTTACAAATAAAAAAGGGTTATAACTCTGTGGGATCGAAAGATAGAATTCTACAAGTGGTATCACATGAAAGGTGAGGTCAAGACCTTTCCACTGATACCAAATTTGATAGGGTTTGTAGGGTTTTAGGGTCTTTATTAAAGAAAAACGGGTTTCAAGGGGAAAATCTCCTTTGTTTACAAATAAAAAAGGGTTATAACTCTGTGGGATCGAAAGATAGAATTCTACAAGTGGTATCACATGAAAGGTGAGGTCAAGACCTTTCCACTGATACCAAATTTGAGAGGGTTTGGTAGGTTTTAAGGGTCTTTATTAAAGAAAAACGGGTTTCAAGGGGAAAATCTCCTTTGTTTACAAATAAAAAAAAGGGTTATAACTCTGTGGGATCGAAAGATAGAATTCTACAAGTGGTATCACATGAAAGGTGAGGTCAAGACCTTTCCACTGATACCAAATTTGATAGGGTTTGTAGGGTTTAAGGGTCTTTATTAAAGAAAAACGGGTTTCAAGGGGAAAATCTCCTTTGTTTACAAATAAAAAAGGGTTATAACTCTGTGGGATCGAAAGATAGAATTCTACAAGTGGTATCACATGAAAGGTGAGGTCAAGACCTTTCCACTGATACCAAATTTGATAGGGTTTGTAGGGTTTAAGGGTCTTTATTAAAGAAAAACGGGTTTCAAGGGGAAAATCTCCTTTGTTTACAAATAAAAAAGGGTTATAACTCTGTGGGATCGAAAGATAGAATTCTACAAGTGGTATCACATGAAAGGTGAGGTCAAGACCTTTCCACTGATACCAAATTTGATAGGGTTTGTAGGGTTTTAGGGTCTTTATTAAAGAAAAACGGGTTTCAAGGGGAAAATCTCCTTTGTTTACAAATAAAAAAGGGTTATAACTCTGTGGGATCGAAAGATAGAATTCTACAAGTGGTATCACATGAAAGGTGAGGTCAAGACCTTTCCACTGATACCAAATTTGATAGGGTTTGTAGGTTTTAAGGTCTTTATTAAAGAAAAACGGGTTTCAAGGGGAAAATCTCAATTGTTTACAAATAAAAAAGGGTTATAACTCTGTGGGATCGAAAGATAGAATTCTACAAGTGGTATCACATGAAAGGTGAGGTCAAGACCTTTCCACTGATACCAAATTTGATAGGGTTTGTAGGGTTTAAGGGTCTTTATTAAAGAAAAACCGGTTAAAGGGGAAATCCTCGTTTGTTTACAAATAAAAAAAGGGTTATAACTCTGTGGGATCGAAAGATAGAATTCTACAAGTGGTATCACATGAAAGGTGAGGTCAAGACCTTTCCACTGATACCAAATTTGATAGGGTTTGTAGGGTTTAAGGGTCTTTATTAAAGAAAAACGGGTTTCAAAGGGAAAATCTCATTGTTTACAAATAAAAAAGGGTTATAACTCTGTGGGATCGAAAGATAGAATTCTACAAGTGGTATCACATGAAAGGTGAGGTCAAGACCTTTCCACTGATACCAAATTTGATAGGGTTTGTAGGGTTTAAGGGTCTTTATTAAAGAAAAACGGGTTTCAAGGGGAAAATCTCCTTTGTTTACAAATAAAAAAGGGTTATAACTCTGTGGGATCGAAAGATAGAATTCTACAAGTGGTATCACATGAAAGGTGAGGTCAAGACCTTTCCACTGATACCAAATTTGATAGGGTTTGTAGGGTTTAAGGGTCTTTATTAAAGAAAAACGGGTTTCAAAGGGAAAATCTCCTTTGTTTACAAATAAAAAAGGGTTATAACTCTGTGGGATCGAAAGATAGAATTCTACAAGTGGTATCACATGAAAGGTGAGGTCAAGACCTTTCCACTGATACCAAATTTGATAGGGTTTGTAGGGTTTAAGGGTCTTTATTAAAGAAAAACGGGTTTCAAAGGGAAAATCTCCTTTGTTTACAAATAAAAAAAGGGTTATAACTCTGTGGGATCGAAAGATAGAATTCTACAAGTGGTATCACATGAAAGGTGAGGTCAAGACCTTTCCACTGATACCAAATTTGATAGGGTTTGTAGGTTTTAAGGGTCTTTATTAAAGAAAAACGGGTTTCAAGGGGAAAATCTCCTTTGTTTACAAATAAAAAAGGGTTATAACTCTGTGGGATCGAAAGATAGAATTCTACAAGTGGTATCACATGAAAGGTGAGGTCAAGACCTTTCCACTGATACCAAATTTGATAGGGTTTGTAGGTTTTAAGGGTCTTTATTAAAGAAAAACGGGTTTCAAGGGGAAAATCTCATTGTTTACAAATAAAAAGGGTTATAACTCTGTGGGATCGAAAGATAGAATTCTACAAGTGGTATCACATGAAAGGTGAGGTCAAGACCTTTCCACTGATACCAAATTTGATAGGGTTTGTAGGGTTTAAGGGTCTTTATTAAAGAAAAACGGCTTCCAAAGGGAAAATCTCATTGTTTACAAATAAAAAAGGGTTATAACTCTGTGGGATCGAAAGATAGAATTCTACAAGTGGTATCACATGAAAAGTGAGGTCAAGACCTTTCCACTGATACCAAATTTGATAGGGTTTGTAGGGTTTAAGGGTCTTTATTAAAGAAAAACCGGTTAAAGGGGAAAATCCTCGTTTGTTTACAAATAAAAAAAGGGTTATAACTCTGTGGGATCGAAAGATAGAATTCTACAAGTGGTATCACATGAAAGGTGAGGTCAAGACCTTTCCACTGATACCAAATTTGATAGGGTTTGTAGGGTTTAAGGGTCTTTATTAAAGAAAAACGGGTTTCAAAGGGAAAATCTCTTTGTTTACAAATAAAAAAGGGTTATAACTCTGTGGGATCGAAAGATAGAATTCTACAAGTGGTATCACATGAAAGGTGAGGTCAAGACCTTTCCACTGATACCAAATTTGATAGGGTTTGTAGGGTTTAAGGGTCTTTATTAAAGAAAAACGGGTTTCAAGGGGAAAATCTCCTTTGTTTACAAATAAAAAAGGGTTATAACTCTGTGGGATCGAAAGATAGAATTCTACAAGTGGTATCACATGAAAGGTGAGGTCAAGACCTTTCCACTGATACCAAATTTGATAGGGTTTGTAGGGTTTAAGGGTCTTTATTAAAGAAAAACGGGTTTCAAAGGGAAAATCTCATTGTTTACAAATAAAAAAGGGTTATAACTCTGTGGGATCGAAAGATAGAATTCTACAAGTGGTATCACATGAAAGGTGAGGTCAAGACCTTTCCACTGATACCAAATTTGATAGGGTTTGTAGGGTTTAAGGGTCTTTATTAAAGAAAAACGGGTTTCAAGGGGAAAATCTCCTTTGTTTACAAATAAAAAAGGGTTATAACTCTGTGGGATCGAAAGATAGAATTCTACAAGTGGTATCACATGAAAGGTGAGGTCAAGACCTTTCCACTGATACCAAATTTGAGAGGGTTTCGTAGGGTTTAAGGGTCTTTATTAAAGAAAAACGGTTTCAAGGGGAAAATCTCCTTTGTTTACAAATAAAAAAAGGGTTATAACTCTGTGGGATCGAAAGATAGAATTCTACAAGTGGTATCACATGAAAGGTGAGGTCAAGACCTTTCCACTGATACCAAATTTGATAGGGTTTGTAGGGTTTAAGGGTCTTTATTAAAGAAAAACGGGTTTCAAAGGGAAAATCTCATTGTTTACAAATAAAAAAGGGTTATAACTCTGTGGGATCGAAAGATAGAATTCTACAAGTGGTATCACATGAAAGGTGAGGTCAAGACCTTTCCACTGATACCAAATTTGATAGGGTTTGTAGGGTTTAAGGCTCTTTATTAAAGAAAAACCGGTTTCAAGGGGAAAATCCTCCTTTGTTTACAAATAAGAAAGGGTTATAACTCTGTGGGATCGAAAGATAGAATTCTACAAGTGGTATCACATGAAAGGTGAGGTCAAGACCTTTCCACTGATACCAAATTTGATAGGGTTTGTAGCGTTTAAGGGTCTTTATTAAAGAAAAACGGGTTTCAAAGGGAAAATCTCCTTTGTTTACAAATAAAAAAGGGTTATAACTCTGTGGGATCGAAAGATAGAATTCTACAAGTGGTATCACATGAAAGGTGAGGTCAAGACCTTTCCACTGATACCAAATTTGATAGGGTTTGTAGGGTTTAAGGGTCTTTATTAAAGAAAAACGGGTTTCAAAGGGAAAATCTCCTTTGTTTACAAATAAAAAAGGGTTATAACTCTGTGGGATCGAAAGATAGAATTCTACAAGTGGTATCACATGAAAGGTGAGGTCAAGACCTTTCCACTGATACCAAATTTGATAGGGTTTGTAGGGTTTTAGGGTCTTTATTAAAGAAAAACGGGTTTCAAGGGGAAAATCTCCTTTGTTTACAAATAAAAAAGGGTTATAACTCTGTGGGATCGAAAGATAGAATTCTACAAGTGGTATCACATGAAAGGTGAGGTCAAGACCTTTCCACTGATACCAAATTTGATAGGGTTTGTGGGGTTTAAGGGTCTTTATTAAAGAAAAACCGGTTAAAGGGGAAAATCCTCGTTTGTTTACAAATAAAAAAAGTGCTATAACTCTGTGGGATCGAAAGATAGAATTCTACAAGTGGTATCACATGAAAGGTGAGGTCAAGACCTTTCCACTGATACCAAATTTCATAGGGTTTGTAGGGTTTAAGGGTCTTTATTAAAGAAAAACGGGTTTCAAGGGGAAAATCTCCTTTGTTTACAAATAAAAAAGGGTTATAACTCTGTGGGATCGAAAGATAGAATTCTACAAGTGGTATCACATGAAAGGTGAGGTCAAGACCTTTCCACTGATACCAAATTTGATAGGGTTTGTAGGGTTTTAGGGTCTTTATTAAAGAAAAACCGGTTAAAGGGGAAAATCCTCGTTTGTTTACAAATAAAAAAAGGGTTATAACTCTGTGGGATCGAAAGATAGAATTCTACAAGTGGTATCACATGAAAGGTGAGGTCAAGACCTTTCCACTGATACCAAATTTGATAGGGTTTGTAGGGTTTAAGGGTCTTTATTAAAGAAAAACGGGTTTCAAGGGGAAAATCTCCTTTGTTTACAAATAAAAAAGGGTTATAACTCTGTGGGATCGAAAGATAGAATTCTACAAGTGGTATCACATGAAAGGTGAGGTCAAGACCTTTCCACTGATACCAAATTTGATAGGGTTTGTAGGGTTTAAGGGTCTTTATTAAAGAAAAACGGGTTTCAAAGGGAAAATCTCCTTTGTTTACAAATAAAAAAGGGTTATAACTCTGTGGGATCGAAAGATAGAATTCTACAAGTGGTATCACATGAAAGGTGAGGTCAAGACCTTTCCACTGATACCAAATTTGATAGGGTTTGGTAGGTTTTAAGGGTCTTTAAACCCTACAAACCCTATCAAATTTGGTATCAGTGGAAAGGTCTTGACCTCACCTTCATGTGATACCACTTGTAGAATTCTATCTTTCGATCCCACAGAGTTATAACCCTTTTTTATTTGTAAACAAAGGAGATTTTCCCCTTGAAAACCCGTTTTTCTTTAATAAAGACCCTTAAACCCTACAAACCCTATCAAATTTGGTATCAGTGGAAAGGTCTTGACCTCACCTTTCATGTGATACCACTTGTAGAATTCTTTCTTTCGATCCCACATAGTTATAACCCTTTTTTATTTGTAAACAATGAGATTTTCCCTTTGGAAGCCGTTTTTCTTTAATAAAGACCCTTAAACTCTACAAACCCTATGAAATTTGGTATCAGTGGAAAGGTCTTGACCTCACCTTTCATGTGATACCACTTCTAGAATGCTATCTTTCGATCCCACAGAGTTATAACCCTTTTTTTATTTGTAAACAAACGAGGATTTTCCCCTTTAACCGGTTTTTCTTTAATAAAGACCCTTAAACCCTACAAACCCTATCAAATTTGGTATCAGTGGAAAGGTCTTGACCTCACCTTTCATGTGATACCACTTGTAGAATTCTATCTTTCGATCCCCAGAGTTATAACCCTTTTTTATTTGTAAACAAAGGAGATTTTCCCCTTGAAACCCGTTTTTCTTTAATAAAGACCCTTAAACCCTACCAAACCCTATCAAATTTGGTATCAGTTGAAAGGTCTTGACCTCACCTTTCATGTGATACCACTTGTGGAATTCTATCTTTCGATCCCACAGAGTTATAACCCTTTTTTATTTGTAAACAAAGGAGATTTTCCCCTTGAAACCCGTTTTTCTTTAATAAAGACCCTTAAAACCTAAAAACCCTATCAAAATTTGGTATCAGTGGAAAGGTCTTCACCTCACCTTTCACGTGATACCACTTGTAGAATTCTATCTTTCGATCCCACAGAGTTATAACCCTTTTTTTATTTGTAAACAATGAGATTTTCCCTTTGAAAGCCGTTTTTCTTTAATAAAGACCCTTAAACCCTACAAACCCTATCAAATTTGGTATCAGTGGAAAGGTCTTGACCTCACCTTTCATGTGATACCACTTTTAGAATTCTATCTTTCGATCCCACAGAGTTATAACCCTTTTTTTTATTTGTAAACAAACGAGGATTTTCCCCTTTAACCGGTTTTTCTTTAATAAAGACCCTTAAACCCTACAAACCCTATCAAATTTGGTATCAGTGGAAAGGTCTTGACCTCACCTTTCATGTGATACCACTTGTAGAATTCTATCTTTCGATCCCACAGAGTTATAACCCTTTTTTTATTTGTAAACAAAGGAGATTTTCCCCTTGAAACCCGTTTTTCTTTAATAAAGACCCTTAAACCCTACAAACCCTATCAAATTTGGTATCAGTGGAAAGGTCTTGACCTCACCTTTCATGTGATACCACTTGTAGAATTCTATCTTTCGATCCCAGAGTTATAACCCTTTTTTATTTGTAAACAAAGGAGATTTTCCCTTGAAACCCGTTTTTCTTTAATAAAGACCCTTAAACCCTACAAACCCTATCAAATTTGGTATCAGTGGAAAGGTCTTGACCTCACCTTTCATGTGATACCACTTGTAGAATTCTATCTTTCGATCCCACAGAGTTATAACCCTTTTTTATTTGTAAACAATGAGATTTTCCCTTTGAAACCCGTTTTTCTTTAATAAAGACCCTTAAACCCTACAAACCCTATCAAATTTGGTATCAGTGGAAAGGTCTTGACCTCACCTTTCATGTGATACCACTTGTAGAATTCTATCTTTCGATCCCACAGAGTTATAACCCTTTTTTATTTGTAAACAAATGAGATTTTCCCCTTGAAACCGTTTTTCTTTAATAAATAGCCTTAAACCCTACAAACCCTATCAAATTTGGTATCAGTGGAAAGGTCTTGACCTCACCTTTCATGTGATACCACTTGTAGAATTCTATCTTTCGATCCCACAGAGTTATAACCCTTTTTTATTTGTAAACAATGAGATTTTCCCCTTGAAACCCGTTTTTCTTTAATAAAGACCCTTAAACCCTACAAACCCTATCAAATTTGGTATCAGTGGAAATGTCTTGACCTCACCTTTCATGTGATACCACTTGTAGAATTCTATCTTTCGATCCCACAGAGTTATAACCCTTTTTTATTTGTAAACAAACGAGGATTTTCCCCTTTAACCGGTTTTTCTTTAATAAAGACCCTTAAACCCCACAAACCCTATCAAATTTGGTATCAGTGGAAAGGTCTTGACCTCACCTTTCATGTGATACTAATTATAGAATTCTATCTTCCGATCCCCAGAGTTATAACCCATTTTTATTTGTAAACAAAGGAGATTTTCCCCTTGAAACCCGTTTTTCTTTAATAAAGACCCTAAAACCCTACAAACCCTATCAAATTTGGTATCAGTGGAAAGGTCTTGACCTCACCTTTCATGTGATACCACTTGTAGAATTCTATCTTTCGATCCCACAGAGTTATAACCCTTTTTTATTTGTAAACAAATGAGGATTTTCCCCTTGAAACCCGTTTTTCTTTAATAAAGACCCTTACATCCTACCAAACCCTATCAAATTTGGTATCAGTGCAAAGGTCTTGACCTCACCTTTCATGTGATACAACTTGTAGAATTCTATCTTTCGATCCCACAGAGTTATAACCCTTTTTTATTTGTAAACAAAGAGATTTTCCCTTGAAAGCCGTTTTTCTTTAATAAAGACCCTTAAACCCTACCAAACCCTATCAAATTTGGTATCAGTGGAAAAGTCTTGACCTCACCTTTCATGTGATACCACTTGTAGAATTCTATCTTTCGATCCCACAGAGTTATAACCCTTTTTTATTTGTAAACAAAGGAGATTTTCCCCTTGAAACCCGTTTTTCTTTAATAAAGACCCTTAAACCCTACAAACACTATCAAATTTGGTATCAGTGGAAAGGTCTTGACCTCACCTTTCATGTGATACCACTTGTAGAATTCTATCTTTCGATCCCACAGAGTTATAACCCTTTTTTATTTGTAAACAAACGAGGATTTTCCCTTTCAAACCGCTTTTTCTTTAATAAAGACCCTTAAACCCTACAAACCCTATCAAATTTGGTATCAGTTGAAAGGTCTTGACCTCACCTTTCATGTGATACCACTTGTAGAATGCTATCTTTCGATCCCACAGAGTTATAACCCTTTTTTATTTGTAAACAAATCAGATTTTCCCCTTGAAACCCGTTTTTCTTTAATAAAGACCCTTAAACCCTACAAACCCTATCAAATTTGGTATCAGTGGAAAGGTCTTGACCTCACCTTTCATGTGATACCACTTCTAGAATTCTATCTTTTGATCCCACAGAGTTATAACCCTTTTTTATTTGTAAACAATTGAGATTTTCCCTTTGAAACCCGTTTTTCTTTAATAAAGACCCTTAAACCCTACAAACCCTATCAAAATTGGTATCAGTGGAAAGGTCTTGACCTCACCTTTCATGTGATACCACTTGTAGAATTCTATCTTTCGATCCCACAGAGTTATAACCCTTTTTTATTTGTAAACAAACGAGGATTTTCCCCTTGAAACCGGTTTTTCTTTAATAAAGACCCTTAAACCCTACAAACCCTATCAAATTTGGTATCAGTGGAAAGGTCTTGACCTCACCTTTCATGTGATACCACTTGTAGAATTCTATCTTTCGATCCCACAGAGTTATAACCCTTTTTTTATTTGTAAACAATGAGATTTTCCCTGTGAAACCCGTTTTTCTTTAATAAAGACCCTTAAACCCTACCAAACCCTATCAAATTTGGTATCAGTGGAAAGGTCTTGACCTCACCTTTCATGTGATACCACTTGTAGAATTCTATCTTTTGATCCCACAGAGTTATAACCCTTTTTTATTTGTAAACAAAGGAGACTTCCCCTTGAAACCGGTTTTTCTTTAATGAAGACCCTTAAAACCTACCAAACCCTATCAAATTTGGTATCAGTGGAAAGGTCTTGACCTCACCTTTCATGTGATACCACTTGTAGAATTCTATCTTTCGATCCCACAGAGTTATAACCCTTTTTTATTTGTAAACAAAGGAGATTTTCCCCTTGAAACCCGTTTTTCTTTAATAAAGACCCTTAAACCCTACAAACCCTATCAAATTTGGTATCAGTGGAAAGGTCTTGACCTCACCTTTCATGTGATACCACATGTAGAATTCTATCTTTCGATCCCACAGAGTTATAACCCTTTTTTATTTGTAAACAAAGGAGATTTTCCCCTTGAAACCCGTTTTTCTTTAATAAAGACCCTAAAACCCTACAAACCCTATCAAATTTGGTATCAGTGGAAAGGTCTTGACCTCACCTTTCATGTGATACCACTTGTAGAATTCTATCTTTCGATCCCACAGAGTTATAACCCTTTTTATATGTAAACAAAGGAGATTTTCCCTTTGAAACCCGTTTTTCTTTAATAAAGACCCTTAAACCCTACAAACCATATCATATTTGGTATCAGTGGAAAGGTCTTGACCTCACCTTTCATGTGATACCACTTGTAGAATTCTATCTTTCGATCCCACAGAGTTATAACCCTTTTTCATTTGTAAACAAAGGAGGATTTTCCCCTTGAAGCCGGTTTTTCTTTAATAACTAGCCTTAAACCCTACAAACCCTATCAAATTTGGTATCAGTGGAAAGGTCTTGACCTCACCTTTCATGTGATACCACTTGTAGAATTCTATCTTTCGATCCCACAGAGTTATAACCCTTTTTTATTTGTAAACAATGGAGATTTTCCCCTTGAAACCCGTTTTTCTTTAATAAAGACCCTTAAACCCTACAAACCCTATCAAATTTGGTATCAGTGGAAAGGTCTTGACCTCACCTTTCATGTGATACCACTTGTAGAATTCTATCTTTCGATCCCACAGAGTTATAACCCTTTTTTTATTTGTAAACAAACGAGGATTTTCCCCTTTAACCGGTTTTTCTTTAATAAAGACCCTTAAACCCTACAAACCCTATCAAATTTGGTATCAGTGGAAAGGTCTTGACCTCACCTTTCATGTGATACCACTTGTAGAATTCTATCTTTCGATCCCACAGAGTTATAACCCTTTTTTATTTGTAAACAATGAGATTTTCCCTTTGAAACCCGTTTTTCTTTAATAAAGACCCTTAAACCCTACAAACCCTATCAAATTTGGTATCAGTGGAAAGGTCTTGACCTCACCTTTCATGTGATACCACTTGTAGAATTCTATCTTTCGATCCCACAGAGTTATAACCCTTTTTTATTTGTAAACAAAGGAGATTTTCCCCTTGAAACCCGTTTTTCTTTAATAAAGACCCTTAAACCCTACAAACCCTATCAAATTTGGTATCAGTGGAAAGGTCTTGACCTCACCTTTCATGTGATACTACTTGTAGAATTCTATCTTTCGATCCCACAGAGTTATAACCCTTTTTTATTTGTAAACAAAGGAGATTTTCCCCTTGAAACCCGTTTTTCTTTAATAAAGACCCTTAAACCCTACAAACCCTATCAAATTTGGTATCAGTTGAAAGGTCTTGACCTCACCTTTCATGTGATACCACTTCTAGAATGCTATCTTTCGATCCCACAGAGTTATAACCCTTTTTTATTTGTAAACAATGAGATTTTCCCTTTGGAAGCCGTTTTTCTTTAATAAAGACCCTTAAACCCTACAAACCCTATCAAATTTGGTATCAGTGGAAAGGTCTTGACCTCACCTTTCATGTGATACCACTTGTAGAATTCTTACTTTCGATCCCACAGAGTTATAACCCTTTTTTATTTGTAAACAAAGGAGATTTTCCCCTTGAAACCCGTTTTTTCTTTAATAAAGACCCTTAAACCCTACAAACCCTATCAAATTTGGTATCAGTGGAAAGGTCTTGACCTCACCTTTCATGTGATACCACTTGTAGAATTCTATCTTTCGATCCCACAGAGTTATAACCCTTTTTTATATGTAAACAAAGGAGATTTTCCCTTTGGAAGCCGTTTTTCTTTAATAAAGACCCTTAAACCCTACAAACCCTATCAAATTTGGTATCAGTGGAAAGGTCTTGACCTCACCTTTCATGTGATACCACTTGTAGAATTCTATCTTTCGATCCCACAGAGTTATAACCCTTTCCTATTTGTAAACAAAGGAGGATTTCCCTCTTGAAGCCGGTTTTTCTTTAATAAATAGCCTTAAACCCTACAAACCCTATCAAATTTGGTATCAGTGGAAAGGTCTTGCCCTCACCTTTCATGTGATAGCCCTTGTAGAATTCTATCTTTCGATCCCACAGAGTGATAACCCTTTTTTATTTGTAAAGAATTCAGATTTTCCCCTTGATACCCGTTTTTCTTTAATAAAGACCCTTAAAACCTAAAAACCCTATCAAATTTGGTATCAGTGGAAAGGTCTTCACCTCACCTTTCACGTGATACCACTTGTAGAATTCTATCTTTCGATCCCACAGAGTTATAACCCTTTTTTATTTGTAAACAAACGAGGATTTTCCACTTTAGCCGGTTTTTCTTTAATAAATAGCCTTAAACCCTACAAACCCTATCAAATTTGGTATCAGTGGAAAGGTCTTGACCTCACCTTTCATGTGATACCACTTGTAGAATTCTATCTTTCGATCCCACAGAGTTATAACCCTTTTTTATTTGTAAACAAATGAGATTTTCCCCTTGAAACCCGTTTTTCTTTAATAAAGACCCTTAAACCCTACAAACCCTATCAAATTTGGTATCAGTGAAAAGGTCTTGACCTCACCTTTCATGTGATACCACTTGTAGAATTCTATCTTTCGATCCCACAGAGTTATAACCCTTTTTTATTTGTAAACAATTGAGATTTTCCCCTTGAAACCCGTTTTTCTTTAATAAAGACCCTTCAAACCTACAAACCCTATCAAATTTGGTATCAGTGGAAAGGTCTTGACCTCACCTTTCATGTGATACCACTTGTAGAATTCTGTCTTTCGATCCCACAGAGTTATAACCCTTTTTTATTTGTAAACAAAGGAGATTTTCCCCTTGAAACACGTTTTCCTTTAATAAAGACCCTTCAAACCTACAAACCCTATCAAATTTGGTATCAGTGGAAAGGTCTTGACCTCACCTTTCATGTGATACCACTTGTAGAATTCTATCTTTCGATCCCACAGAGTTATAACCCTTTTTTTATTTGTAAACAAAGGAGATTTTCCCCTTGAAACCCGTTTTTCTTTAATAAAGACCCTTAAACCCTACAAACCCTATCAAATTTGGTATCAGTGGAAAGGTCTTGACCTCACCTTTCATGTGATACCACTTGTAGAATTCTATCTTTCGATCCCACAGAGTTATAACCCTTTTTTATTTGTAAACAAAGGAGATTTTCCCTTTGAAACCCGTTTTTCTTTAATAAAGACCCTTTAACCCTACAAACCCTATCAAATTTGGTATCAGTGGAAACGTCTTGACCTCACCTTTCATGTGATACCACTTGTAGAATTCTATCTTTCGATCCCACAGAGTTATAACCCTTTTCTATTTGTAAACAATTGAGATTTCCCCCTTGAAACCCGTTTTTCTTTAATAAAGACCCTAAAACCCTAACAACCCTATCAAATTTGGTATCAGTGGAAAGGTCTTGACCTCACCTTTCATGTGATACCACTTGTAGAATTCTATCTTTCGATCCCACAGAGTTATAACCCTTTTTTTATTTGTAAACAATTGAGATTTTCCCTTTGAAACCTGTTTTTCTTTAATAAAGACCCTTAAACCCTACAAACCCTATCAAATTTGGTATCAGTGGAAAGGTCTTGACCTCACCTTTCATGTGATACCACTTGTAGAATTCTATCTTTCGATCCCACAGAGTTATAACCCTTTTTTATTTGTAAACAATTGAGATTTTCCCCTTGAAACTCGTTTTTCTTTAATAAAGACCCTAAAACCCTACAAACCCTATCAAATTTGGTATCAGTGGAAAGGTCTTGACCTCACCTTTCATGTGATACCACTTGTAGAATTCTATCTTTCGATCCCACAGAGTTATAACCCTTTTTTATTTAAAAAAAGGGAGGTTTTCCCTTGAAACCTGTTTTTCTTTAATAAAGACCCTTAAACCCTACAAACCCTATCAAATTTGGTATCAGTGAAAAGGTCTTGACCTCACCTTTCATGTGATACCACTTGTAGAATTCTATCTTTCGATCCCACAGAGTTATAACCCTTTTTTTATTTGTAAACAATTGAGATTTTCCCCTTGAAAACCGTTTTTCTTTAATAAAGACCCTTCAAACCTACAAACCCTATCAAATTTGGTATCAGTGGAAAGGTCTTGACCTCACCTTTCATGTGATACCACTTGTAGAATTCTATCTTTCGATCCCACAGAGTTATAACCCTTTTTTTTATTTGTAAACAATTGAGATTTTCCCCTTGAAACCCGTTTTTCTTTAATAAAGACCCTTCAAACCTACAAACCCTATCAAATTTGGTATCAGTGGAAAGGTCTTGACCTCACCTTTCATGTGATACCACTTGTAGAATTCTATCTTTCGATCCCACAGAGTTATAACCCTTTTTTATTTGTAAACAATGAGATTTTCCCTTTGGAAGCCGTTTTTCTTTAATAAAGACCCTTAAACCCTACAAACCCTATCAAATTTGGTATCAGTGGAAAGGTCTTGACCTCACCTTTCATGTGATACCACTTGTAGAATTCTATCATTCGATCCCACAGAGTTATAACCCTTTTTTATTTGTAAACAAAGGAGATTTTCCCCTTGAAACCCGTTTTTCTTTAATAAAGACCCTTCAAACCTACAAACCCTATCAAATTTGGTATCAGTGGAAAGGTCTTGACCTCACCTTTCATGTGATACCACTTGTAGAATTCTATCTTTCGATCCCACAGAGTTATAACCCTTTTTATTTGTAAACAAATGAGATTTTCCCCTTGAAACCCGTTTTTCTTTAATAAAGACCCTTTAAACCCTACAAACCCTATCAAATTTGGTATCAGTGGAAAGGTCTTGACCTCACCTTTCATGTGATACCACTTGTAGAATTCTATCTTTCGATCCCACAGAGTTATAACCCTTTTTTATTTGTAAACAAAAGAGATTTTCCCCTTGAAACCCGTTTTTCTTTAATAAAGACCCTTAAACCCTACAAACCCTATGAAATTTGGTATCAGTGGAAAGGTCTTGACCTCACCTTTCAATGTGATACCACATGTAGAATTCTATCTTCCGATCCCACAGAGTTATAACCCTTTTTTATTTGTAAACAAAGGAGATTTTCCCCTTGAAACCCGTTTTTCTTTAATAAAGACCCTTAAACCCTACAAAACCCTATCAAATTTGGTATCAGTGGAAAGGTCTTGACCTCACCTTTCATGTGATACAACTTTTAGAATTCTATCTTTCGATCCCACAGAGTTATAACCCTTTTTTATTTGTAAACAAAGAGATTTTCCCCTTGAAACCCGTTTTTCTTTAATAAAGACCCTTAAACCCTACCAAACCCTATCAAATTTGGTATCAGTGGAAAGGTCTTGACCTCACCTTTCATGTGATACCACTTGTAGAATTCTATCTTTCGATCCCACAGAGTTATAACCCTTTTTTATTTGTAAACAAAGGAGATTTTCCCCTTGAAACCAGTTTTTCTTTAATAAAGACCCTTAAACCCTACAAACCCTATAAAATTTGGTATCAGTGGAAAGGTCTTGACCTCACCTTTCATGTGATACCACTTGTAGAATTCTATCTTTCGATCCCACAGAGTTATAACCCTTTTTTATTTGTAAACAAAGGAGATTTTCCCCTTGAAACCAGTTTTTCTTTAATAAAGACCCTTAAACCCTACAAACCCTATAAAATTTGGTATCAGTGGAAAGGTCTTGACCTCACCTTTCATGTGATACCACTTGTAGAATTCTATCTTTCGATCCCACAGAGTTATAACCCTTTTTTATTTGTAAACAAAGGAGATTTTCCCCTTGAAACCCGTTTTTCTTTAATAAAGACCCTTAAACCCTACAAACCCTATGAAATTTGGTATCAGTGGAAAGGTCTTGACCTCACCTTTCATGTGATACCACTTGTAGAATTCTATCTTTCGATCCCACAGAGTTATAACCCTTTTTTTTGTAAACAAACGAGGATTTTCCCCTTTAACCGGTTTTTCTTTAATAAAGACCCTTAAACCCTACAAACCCTATCAAATTTGGTATCAGTGGAAAGGTTTTGACCTCACCTTTCATGTGATACCACTTGTAGAATTCTATCTTTCGATCCCACAGAGTTATAACCCTTTTTTATTTGTAAACAAAGGAGATTTTCCCCTTGAAACCCGTTTTTCTTTAATAAAGAGCCTTAAACCCTACAAACCCTATGAAATTTGGTATCAGTGGAAAGGTCTTGACCTCACCTTTCATGTGATACCACTTGTAGAATTCTATCTTTCGATCCCACAGAGTTATAACCCTTTTTTATTTGTAAACAAAGGAGATTATCCCTTTGAAACCCGTTTTTCTTTAATAAAGACCCTTAAAAGCTACCAAACCCTATCAAATTTGGTATCAGTTTAAAGGGCTTGACATCACCGTTCATGTGATACCACTTGTAGAATTCTATCTTTCGATCCCACAGAGTTATAACCCTTTTTTATTTGTAAACAATTGAGATTTTCCCCTTGAAACTCGTTTTTCTTTAATAAAGACCCTTAAACCCTACAAACCCTATCAAATTTGGTATCAGTGGAAAGGTCTTGACCTCACCTTTCATGTGATACCACTTGTAGAATTCTATCTTTCGATCCCACAGAGTTATAACCCTTTTTTATTTGTAAACAAATGAGATTTTCCCCTTGAAACCCGTTTTTCTTTAATAAAGACCCTTAAACCCTACAAACCCTATCAAATTTGGTATCAGTGGAAAGGTCTTGACCTCACCTTTCATGTGATACCACTTGTAGAATTCTATCTTTCGATCCCACAGAGTTATAACCCTTTCTTATTTGTAAACAAAGGAGGATTTTCCCCTTGAAGCCGGTTTTTCTTTAATAAATAGCCTTAAACCCTACAAACCCTATCAAATTTGGTATCAGTGGAAAGGTCTTGACCTCACCTTTCATGTGATACCACTTGTAGAATTCTATCTTTCGATCCCACAGAGTTATAACCCTTTTTTATTTGTAAACAAAAGAGATTTTCTCCTTGAAACCCGTTTTTCTTTAATTAAGGACCCTTAAACCCTACAAACCCGATCAAATTTGGTATCAGTGGAAAGGTCTTGACCTCATCTTTCATGTGATACCACTTGTAGAATTCTATCTTTCGATCCCACAGAGTTATAACCCTTTTTTATTTGTAAACAAAGGAGATTTTCTCCTTGAAACCCGTTTTTCTTTAATAAAGACCCTAAAACCCTACAAACCCTATCAAATTTGGTATCAGTGGAAAGGTCTTGACCTCACCTTTCATGTGATATCACTTGTAGAATTCTATCTTTCGATCCCACAGAGTTATAACCCTTTTTTTATTTGTAAACAAAGGGACAACTGGTATCTTGAAACTCGTTTTTCTTAAATAAAGACCCTTAAACCCTATAAACCCTATCAAATTTGGTATCAGTGGAAAGGTCTTGACATCACCTTTCATGTGATATCACATTTAGAATTCTATCTTTCGATCCCACAGAGTTATAACCCTTTTTTATTTGTAAACAAACGAGGATTTTCCCCTTGAAACCCGTTTTTCTTCAATAAAGACCCTTAAACCCTACAAACCCTATCAAATTTGGTATCAGTGGAAAGGTCTTGACCTCACCTTTCATGTGATACCACTTGTAGAATTCTATCTTTCGATCCCACAGAGTTATAACCCTTTTTTATTTGTAAACAATGAGATTTTCCCCTTGAAACCCGTTTTTCTTTAATAAAGACCCTTAAACCCTACAAACCCTATCAAATTTGGTATCAGTGGAAAGGTCTTGACCTCACCTTTCATGTGATACCACTTGTAGAATTCTATCTTTCGATTCCACAGAGTTATAACCCTTTTTTATTTGTAAACAAATGAGGATTTTCCCCTTTAAACCGGTTTTTCTTTAATAAAGACCCTTAAACCCTACAAACCCTATCAAATTTGGTATCAGTGGAAAGGTCTTGACTTCACCTTTCATGTGATACCACTTGTAGAATTCTATCTTTCGATCCCACAGAGTTATAACCCTTTTTTATTTGTAAACAAAGGAGATTTTCCCCTTGAAACCCGTTTTTCTTTAATAAGGAGCCTTAAAACCCTACAAACCCTATCAAATTTGGTATCAGTGGAAAGGCCTTCACCTCACCTTTCATGTGATACCACTTGTAGAATTCTATCTTTCGATCCCACAGAGTTATAACCCTTTTTTATTTGTAAACAATGAGATTTTCCCTGTGAAACCCGTTTTTCTTTAATAAAGACCCTTAAACCCTAAAAACCCTATCAAATTTGGTATCAGTGGAAAGGTCTTGACCTCACCTTTCATGTGATACCACTTGTAGAATTCTATCTTTTGATCCCACAGAGTTATAACCCTTTTTTATTTGTAAACAAAGGAGATTTTCCCCTTGAAACCCGTTTTTCTTTAATAAAGACCCTTAAAACCTACCAAACCCTATCAAATTTGGTATCAGTGGAAAGGTCTTGACCTCACCTTTCATGTGATACCACTTGTAGAATTCTATCTTCCGATCCCCAGAGTTATAACCCTTTTTTATTTGTAAACAAAGGAGATTTTCCCCTAGAAACCCCCTTTTCTTTAATAAAGACCCTTAAACCCTACAAACCCTATCAAATTTGGCATCAGTGGAAAGGTCTTGACCTCACCTTTCATGTGATACCACTTGTAGAATTCTATCTTTCGATCCCACAGAGTTATAACCCTTTTTTATTTCTAAACAAACGAGGATTTTCCCCTTGAAACCGGTTTTTCTTTAATAAAGACCCTTAAACCCTACAAACCCTATCAAATTTGGTATCAGTGGAAAGGTCTTGACCTCATCTTTCATGTGATACCACTTGTAGAATTCTATCTTTCGATCCCACAGAGTGATAACCCTTTTTTATTTGTAAACAAAGGAGATTTTCCCTTCGAACCAGTTTGTCCTTAATAAAGGACCCTCAAACCCTACAAACCCTATCAAATTTGGTATCAGTGGAAAGGTCTTGACCTCACCTTTCATGTGATACCACTTGTAGAATTCTATCTTTCGATCCCACAGAGTTATAACCCTTTTTTATTTGTAAACAAAGTAGATTTTCCCCTTGAAACCCGTTTTTCTTTAATAAAGACCCTAAAACCCTACAAACCCTATCAAATTTGGTATCAGTGGAAAGGTCTTGACCTCACCTTTCATGTGATACCACTTGTAGAATTCTATCTTTCGATCCCACAGAGTGATAACCCTTTTTTATTTGTAAAGAATTCAGATTTTCCCCTTGATACCCGTTTTTCTTTAATAAAGACCCTTAAAACCTAAAAACCCTATCAAATTTGGTATCAGTGGAAAGGTCTTGACCTCACCTTTCACGTGATACCACTTGTAGAATTCTATCTTTCGATCCCACAGAGTTATAACCCTTTTTTATTTGTAAACAATTGAGATTTTCCCTTTGAAACCCGTTTTTCTTTAATAAAGACCCTTAAACCCTACAAACCCTATCAAATTTGGTATCAGTGGAAAGGTCTTGACCTCACCTTTCATGTGATACCACTTGTAGAATTCTATCTTTCGATCCCACAGAGTTATAACCCTTTTTTATTTGTAAACAATGAGATTTTCCCTTTGAAAGCCGTTTTTCTTTAATAAAGACCCTTAAACCCTACAAACCCTATCAAATTTGGTATCAGTGGAAAGGTCTTGACCTCACCTTCATGTGATACCACTTGTAGAATTCTATCTTTCGATCCCACAGAGTGATAACCCTTTTTTATTTGTAAACAAAGGAGATTTTCCCTTCAAACCCGTTTTTCCTTAATAAAGGACCCTTAAACCCTACAAACCCTATCAAATTTGGTATCAGTGGAAAGGTCTTGACCTCACCTTTCATGTGATACCACTTGTAGAATTCTATCTTTCGATCCCACAGAGTTATAACCCTTTTTTTATTTGTAAACAAATGAGATTTTCCCCTTGAAACCCGTTTTTCTTTAATAAAGACCCTTAAACCCTACAAACCCTATCAAATTTGGTATCAGTGGAAAGGTCTTGACCTCACCTTTCATGTGATACCACTTGTAGAATTCTATCTTTCGATCCCACAGAGTTATAACCCTTTCTTATTTGTAAACAAAGGAGGATTTTCCCCTTGAAGCCGGTTTTTCTTTAATAAATAGCCTTAAACCCTACAAACCCTATCAAATTTGGTATCAGTGGAAAGGTCTTGACCTCACCTTTCATGTGATACCACTTGTAGAATTCTATCTTTCGATCCCACAGAGTTATAACCCTTTTTTATTTGTAAACAATCAGATTTTCCCTTTGAAACCCGTTTTTCTTTAATAAGGACCCTTAAACCCTACAAACCCTATCAAATTTGGCATCAGTTGAAAGGTCTTGACCTCACCTTTCATGTGATACCACTTCTAGAATGCTATCTTTTGATATCACAGAGTTATAACCCTATAATCAGTGGAAAGGTCTTGACCTCACCTTTCATGTGATACCACTTGTAGAATTCTATCTTTCGATCCCACAGAGTTATAACCCTTTTTTATTTGTAAACAAAGGAGATTTTCCCCTTGAAACCCGTTTTTCTTTAATAAAGACCCTTAAACCCTACAAACCCTATCAAATTTGGTATCAATGGAAAGGTCTTGACCTCACCTTTCATGTGATACCACTTGTAGAATTCTATCTTTCGATCCCACAGAGTTATAACCCTTTTTTATTTGTAAACAAACGAGGATTTTCCCCTTTAACCGGTTTTTCTTTAATAAAGACCCTTAAACCCTACAAAACCCTATCAAATTTGGTATCAGTGGAAAGGTCTTGACCTCACCTTTCATGTGATACCACTTGTAGAATTCTATCTTTCGATCCCACAGAGTTATAACCCTTTTTTATTTGTAAACAATGAGATTTTCCCTTTGAAACCCGTTTTTCTTTAGTAAAGACCCTTAAAACCTACAAACCCTATCAAATTTGGTATCAGTGGAAAGGTCTTGACCTCACCTTTCATGTGATACCACTTGTAGAATTCTATCTTTCGATCCCACAGAGTTATAACCCTTTTTTTATTTGTAAACAAACGAGGATTTTCCCCTTGAAACCGGTTTTTCTTTAATAAAGACCCTTAAACCCTACAATCCCTATCAAATTTGGTATCAGTGGAAAGGTCTTGACCTCACTTTTCATGTGATACCACTTGTAGAATTCTATCTTTCGATCCCACAGAGTTATAACCCTTTTTTATTTGTAAACAATGAGATTTTCCCTTTGAAAGCGTTTTTCTTTAATAAAGACCCTTAAACCCTACAAACCCTATGAAATTTGGTATCAGTGGAAAGGTCTTGACCTCACCTTTCATGTGATACCACTTGTAGAATTCTATCTTTCGATCCCACAGAGTTATAACCCTTTTTTATTTGTAAACAAAGGAGATTTTCCCCTTGAAACCCTTTTTTCTTTAATAAAGACCCTTAAACCCTACAAACCCTATCAAATTTGGTATCAGTGGAAAGGTCTTGACCTCACCTTTCATGTGATACCACTTGTAGAATTCTATATTTCGATCCCACAGAGTTATAACCCTTTTTTATTTGTAAACAAAGGAGATTTTCCCTTTGAAACCGGTTTTTCTTTAATAAAGACCCTTAAACCCTACAAACCCTATCAAATTTGGTATCAGTGGAAAGGTCTTGACCTCACCTTTCATGTGATACCACTTGTAGAATTCTATCTTTCGATCCCACAGAGTTATAACCCTTTTTTATTTGTAAACAATGAGATTTTCCCTTTGAAACCCGTTTTTCTTTAATAAGGACCCTTAAACCCTACAAACCCGACCAAATTTGGCATCAGTTGAAAGGTCTTGACCTCACCTTTCATGTGATACCACTTCTAGAATGCTATCTTTCGATCCCACAGAATTATAACCCTTTTTTTATTTGTAAACAAACGAGGATTTTCCCCTTTAACCGGTTTTTCTTTAATAAAGACCCTTAAACCCTACAAACCCTATCAAATTTGGTATCAGTGGAAAGGTCTTGACCTCACCTTTCATGTGATACCACTTGTAGAATTCTATCTTTCGATCCCACAGAGTTATAACCCTTTTTTATTTGTAAACAAAGGAGATTTTCCCCTTGAAGCCCGTTTTTCTTTAATAAAGACCCTTAAACCCTACAAACCCTATCGAATTTGGTATCAGTGGAAAGGTCTTGACCTCACCTTTCATGTGATACCACTTGTAGAATTCTATCTTTCGATCCCACAGAGTTATAACCCTTTTTTATTTGTAAACAAAGGAGATTTTCCCCTTGAAACCCGTTTTTCTTTAATAAAGGACCCTTAAACCCTACAAACCCTATCAAATTTGGTATCAGTGGAAAGGTCTTGACCTCACCTTTCATGTGATACCACTTGTAGAATTCTATCTTTCGATCCCACAGAGTAATAACCCTTTTTTATTTGTAAACAATGAGATTTTCCCTTTGGAAGCCGTTTTTCTTTAATAAAGACCCTTAAACCCTACAAACCCTATCAAATTTGGTATCAGTGGAAAGGTCTTGACCTCACCTTTCATGTGATACCACTTGTAGAATTCTATCTTTCGATCCCACAGAGTTATAACCCTTTTTTTTATTTGTAAACAATTGAGATTTTCCCCTTGAAACCCGTTTTTCTTTAATAAAGACCCTTAAACCCTACAAACCCTATCAAATTTGGTATCAGTGGAAAGGTCTTGACCTCACCTTTCATGTGATACCACTTGTAGAATTCTATCTTTCGATCCCACAGAGTTATAACCCTTTTTTATTTGTAAACAAAGGAGATTTTCCCCTTGAAACTCGTTTTTCTTTAATAAAGACCCTTACACCCTACAAACCCTATCAAATTTGGTATCAGTGGAAAGGTCTTGACCTCACCTTTCATGTGATACCACTTGTAGAATTCTATCTTTCGATCCCACAGAGTTATAACCCTTTTTTATTTGTAAACAATTGAGATTTTCCCTTTGAAACCCGTTTTTCTTTAATAAAGACCCTTAAACCCTACAAACCCTATCAAATTTGGTATCAGTGGAAAGGTCTTGACCTCACCTTTCATGTGATACCACTTGTAGAATTCTATCTTTCGATCCCACAGAGTAATAACCCTTTTTTATTTGTAAACAAAGGAGATTTTCCCCTTGAAACCCGTTTTTCTTTAATAAAGACCCTTAAACCCTACAAACCCTATCAAATTTGGTATCAGTGGAAACGTCTTGACCTCACTTTTCATGTAGAATTCTATCTTTCGATCCCACAGAGTTATAACCCTTTTTTTATTTGTAAACAATTGAGATTTTCCCATTGAAACCCGTTCTCCTTTAATAAAGACCCTTAAACCCTACAAACCCTATCAAATTTGGTATCAGTGGAAAGGTCTTGACCTCACCTTTCATGTGATACCACTTGTAGAATTCTATCTTTCGATCCCACAGAGTTATAACCCTTTTCTATTTGTAAAGAATTGAGATTTTCCCCTTGAAACTCGTTTTTCTTTAATAAAGACCCTTAAACCCTACAAACCCTATCAAATTTGGTATCAGTGGAAAGGTCTTGACCTCACCTTTCATGTGATACCACTTTTAGAATTCTATCTTTCGATCCCACAGAGTTATAACCCTTTTTTATTTGTAAACAAAGGAGATTTTCCCCTTGAAACCGTTTTTTCTTTAATAAAGACCCTTAAACCCTACAAACCCTATCAAATTTGGTATCAGTGGAAAGGTCTTGACCTCACCTTTCATGTGATACCACTTGTAGAATTCTATCTTTCGATCCCACAGAGTTATAACCCTTTTTTATTTGTAAACAAAGGAGATTTTCCCTTTGAAACCCGTTTTTCTTTAATAAAGACCCTTAAACCCTACAAACCCTATCAAATTTGGCATCAGTGGAAAGGTCTTGACCTCACCTTTCATGTGATACCACTTGTAGAATTCTATCTTTCGATCCCACAGAGTTATAACCCTTTTTTATTTGTAAACAAAGGAGATTTTCTCCTTGATACCCGTTTTCCTTTAAGAAAGACCCTTTAAACCCTACAAACCCTATCAAATTTGGTATCAGTGGAAAGGTCTTGACCTCACCTTTCATGTGATACCACTTGTAGAATTCTATATTTCGATCCCACAGAGTTATAACCCTTTTTTATTTGTAAACAAAGGAGATTTTCCCCTTGAAACCCGTTTTTCTTTAATAAAGACCCTTAAACCCTACAAACCCTATCAAATTTGGTATCAATGGAAAGGTCTTGACCTCACCTTTCATGTGATACCACTTGTGGAATTCTATCTTTCGATCCCACAGAGTTATAACCCTTTTTTATTTGTAAACAAAGGAGATTTTCCCCTTGAAACCCGTTTTTCTTTAATAAAGACCCTTAAACCCTACAAACCCTATCAAATTTGGTATCAGTGGAAAGGTCTTGACCTCACCTTTCATGTGATACCACTTGTAGAATTCTATCTTTCGATCCCACAGAGTTATAACCCTTTTTTATTTGTAAACAATGAGATTTTCCCTGTGAAACCCGTTTTTCTTTAATAAAGACCCTTAAACCCTACAAACCCTATCAAATTTGGTATCAGTGGAAAAGGTCTTGACCTCACCTTTCATGTGATACCACTTGTAGAATTCTATCTTTCGATCCCACAGAGTTATAACCCTTTTTTATTTGTAAACAAATGAGATTTTCTCCTTGAAACCCGTTTTTCTTTAATAAAGGACCCTTAAACCCTACAAACCCTATCAAATTTGGTATCAGTGGAAAGGTCTTGACCTCACCTTTCATGTGATACCACTTGTAGAATTCTATCTTTCGATCCCACAGAGTTATAACCCTTTTTATTTGTAAACAAAGGAGATTTTCCCCTTGAAACTAGTTTCTCTTTAATAAATAGCCTTAAACCCTACAAACCCTATCAAATTTGGTATCAGTGGAAAGGTCTTGACCTCACCTTTCATGTGATACCACTTGTAGAATTCTATCTTTCGATCCCACAGAGTTATAACCCTTTTTTATTTGTAAACAATCAGATTTTCCCTTTGAAACCCGTTTTTCTTTAATAAAGACCCTTAAACCCTACAAACCCTATCAAATTTGGTATCAGTGGAAAGGTCTTGACCTCACCTTTCATGTGATACCACTTGTAGAATTCTATCTTTTGATCCCACAGAGTTATAACCCTTTTTTTATTTGTAAAGAAACGAGGATTTTCCCCTTTAACAGGTTTTTCTTTAATAAAGACCCTTAAACCCTACAAACCCTATCAAATTTGGTATCAGTGGAAAGGTCTTGACCTCACCTTTCATGTGATACCACTTGTAGAATTCTATATTTCGATCCCACAGAGTTATAACCCTTTTTTATTTGTAAACAAAGGAGATTTTCCCCTTGAAACCCGTTTTTCTTTAATAAAGACCCTTAAACCCTACAAACCCTATCAAATTTGGTATCAGTGGAAAGGTCTTGACCTCACCTTTCATGTGATACCACTTGTGGAATTCTATCTTTCGATCCCACAGAGTTATAACCCTTTTTTTATTTCTAAACAAACGAGGATTTTCCCCTTTAACCGGTTTTTCTTTAATAAGGACCCTTAAACCCTACAATCCCTATCAAATTTGGTATCAGTGGAAAGGTCTTGACCTCACCTTTCATGTGATACCACTTGTAGAATTCTATCTTTCGATCCCACAGAGTTATAACCCTTTTTTATTTGTAAACAATGAGATTTTCCCTTTGGAAGCCGTTTTTCTTTAATTCTATCTTTCGATCCCACAGAGTTATAACCCTTTTTTTATTTGTAAACAATTGAGATTTTCCCCTTGAAACCCGTTTTTCTTTAATAAAGACCCTTAAACCCTACAAACCCTATCCAATTTGGTATCAGTGGAAAGGTCTTGACCTCACCTTTCATGTGATACCACTTGTAGAATTCTATCTTTCGATCCCACAGAGTTATAACCCTTTTTTATTTGTAAACAAAGGAGATTTTCCCTTGAAAGCCGTTTTTCTTTAATAAAGACCCTTAAACACTACAAACCCTATCAAATTTGGTATCAGTGGAAAGGTCTTGACCTCACCTTTCATGTGATACCACTTGTAGAATTCTATCTTTCGATCCCACAGAGTTATAACCCTTTTTATTTGTAAACAAACGAGGATTTTCCCCTTGAAACCGGTTTTTCTTTAATAAAGACCCTTAAACCCTACAAACCCTATCAAATTTGGTATCAGTGGAAAGGTCTTGACCTCACCTTTCATGTGATACCACTTGTAGAATTCTATCTTTCGATCCCACAGAGTTATAACCCTTTTTTATTTGTAAACAATCAGATTTTCCCTTTGAAACCCGTTTTTCTTTAATAAGGACCCTTAAACCCTAAAAACCCGATCAAATTTGGCATCAGTTGAAAGGTCTTGACCTCACCTTTCATGTGATACCACTTCTAGAATGCTATCTTTCGATCCCACAGAGTTATAACCCTTTTTTTATTTGTAAACAAACGAGGATTTTCCCCTTTAACAGGTTTTTCTTTAATGAAGACCCTAAAACCCTACAAACCCTATCAAATTTGGTATCAGTGGAAAGGTCTTGACCTCACCTTTCATGTGATACCACTTGTAGAATTCTATATTTCGATCCCCAGAGTTATAACCCTTTTTTATTTGAAAACAAAGGAGATTTTCCCCTTGAAACCCGTTTTTCTTTAATAAAGACCCTTAAACCCTACAAACCCTATCCAATTTGGTATCAATGGAAAGGTCTTGACCTCACCTTTCATGTGATACCACTTGTAGAATTCTATCTTTCGATCCCACAGAGTTATAACCCTTTTTTATTTGTAAACAAAGGAGATTTTCCCTTTGAAACCCGTTTTTCTTTAATAAATAGCCTTAAACCCTACAAACCCTATCAAATTTGGTATCAGTGGAAAGGTCTTGACCTCACCTTTCATGTGATACCACTTGTAGAATTCTATCTTTCGATCCCACAGAGTTATAACCCTTTTTTATTTGTAAACAATCAGATTTTCCCTTTGAAACCCGTTTTTCCTTAATATGGACCCTTAAACCCTAAAAACCCGATCAAATTTGGAATCAGTTGAAAGGTCTTGACCTCACCTTTCATGTGATACCACTTCTAGAATGCTGTCTTTTGATCCCACAGAGTGATAACCCTTTTTTATTTGTAAACAAACGAGGATTTTCCTCTTTAACCGGTTTTTCTTTAATAAATTCCCTAAAACCCTACAAACCCTATCAAATTTGGTATCAGTGGAAAGGTCTTGACCTCACCTTTCATGTGATACCACTTGTAGAATTCTATCTTTCGATCCCACAGAGTTATAACCCTTTTTTATTTGTAAACAATTGAGATTTTCCCCTTGAAACACGTTTTTCTTTAATAAAGACCCTTCAAACCTACAAACCCTATCAAATTTGGTATCAGTGGAAAGGTCTTGACCTCACCTTTCATGTGATACCACTTGTAGAATTCTATATTTCGATCCCACAGAGTTATAACCCTTTTTTATTTCAAAACAAAGGAGATTTTCCCCTTGAAACCCGTTTTTCTTTAATAAAGACCCTTAAACCCTACAAACCCTATCAAATTTGGTATCAGTGGAAAGGTCTTGACCTCACCTTTCATGTGATACCAATTGTAGAATTCTATCTTTCGATCCCCAGAGTTATAACCCTTTTTTATTTGTAAACAAAGGAGATTTTCCCCTTTGAAACCCGTTTTTCTTTAATAAAGACCCTTAAACCCTACAAACCCTATCAAATTTGGTATCAGTGGAAAGGTCTTGACCTCACCTTTCATGTGATACCACTTCTAGAATTCTATCTTTCGATCCCACAGAGTTATAACCCTTTTTTATTTGTAAACAAAGGAGATTTTCCCCTTGAAGCCGGTTTTTCTTTAATAAATAGCCTTAAACCCTACAAACCCTATCAAATTTGGTATCAGTGGAAAGGTCTTGACCTCACCTTTCATGTGATACCACTTGTAGAATTCTATCTTTCGATCCCACAGAGTTATAACCCTTTTTTATTTGTAAACAATCAGATTTTCCCTTTGAAACCCGTTTTTCTTTAATAAAGACCCTTAAACCCTAAAAACCCTATCAAATTTGGTATCAGTGGAAAGGTCTTGACCTCACCTTTCATGTGATACCACTTCTAGAATGCTGTCTTTTGATCCCACAGAGTGATAACCCTTTTTTATTTGTAAACAAACGAGGATTTTCCCCTTTAACCGGTTTTTCTTTAATAAAGACCCTAAAACCCTACAAACCCTATCAAATTTGGTATCAGTGGAAAGGTCTTGACCTCACCTTTCATGTGATACCACTTGTAGAATTCTATCTTTCGATCCCACAGAGTTATAACCCTTTTTTTATTTGTAAACAATTGAGATTTTCCCCTTGAAACACGTTTTTCTTTAATAAAGACCCTTAAACCCTACAAACCCTATCAAATTTGGTATCAGTGGAAAGGTCTTGACCTCACCTTTCATGTGATACCACTTGTAGAATTCTATCTTCGATCCCACAGAGTTATAACCCTTTTTTATTTGTAAACAAAGGAGATTTTCCCCTTGAAACCCGTTTTTCTTTAATAAAGACCCTTAAACCCTACAAACCCTATCAAATTTGGTATCAGTGGAAAGGTCTTGACCTCACCTTTCATGTGATACCAATTGTAGAATTCTATCTTTCGATCCCACAGAGTTATAACCCTTTTTTATTTGTAAACAATCAGATTTTCCCTTTGAAACCCGTTTTTCTTTAATAAAGACCCTTAAACCCTAAAAACCCTATCAAATTTGGCATCAGTGGAAAGGTCTTGACCTCACCTTTCATGTGATACCACTTGTAGAATTCTATCTTTCGATCCCACAGAGTTATAACCCTTTTTTATTTGTAAACAAAGGACATTTTCCCCTTGAAACCCGTTTTTCTTTAATAAAGAGCCTTAAACCCTACCAAACCCTATCAAATTTGGTATCAGTGGAAAGGTCTTGACCTCACCTTTCATGTGATACCACTTGTTGAATTCTATCTTTCGATCCCACAGAGTTATAACCCTTTTTTATTTGTAAACAATGAGATTTTCCCTTTGAAACCCGTTTTTCTTTAATAAAGACCCTTAAACCCTACAAACCCTATCAAATTTGGTATCAGTGGAAAGGTCTTGACCTCACCTTTCATGTGATACCACTTCTAGAATGCTATCTTTCGATCCCACAGAGTTATAACCCTTTTTTATTTGTAAACAAAGGAGATTTTCCCCTTGAAACCCGTTTTTCTTTAATAAAGACCCTTAAACCCTACAAACCCTATCAAATTTGGTATCAGTGGAAAGGTCTTGACCTCACCTTTCATGTGATACCACTTGTAGAATTCTATCTTTCGATCCCACAGAGTTATAACCCTTTTTTTATTTGTAAACAATTGAGATTTTCCCCTTGAAACACGTTTTCCTTTAATAAAGACCCTTCAAACCTACAAACCCTATCAAATTTGGTATCAGTGGAAAGGTCTTGACCTCACCTTTCATGTGATACCACTTGTAGAATTTTATCTTTCGATCCCACAGAGTTATAACCCTTTTTTATTTGTAAACAAAGGAGATTTTCCCCTTGAAACCCGTTTTTCTTTAATAAAGACCCTTAAACCCTACAAACCCTATCAAATTTGGTATCAGTGGAAAGGTCTTGACCTCACCTTTCATGTGATGCCACTTGTAGAATTCTATCTTTCGATCCCACAGAGTTATAACCCTTTTTTATTTGTAAACAATGAGATTTTCCCTTTGAAACCCGTTTTTCTTTAATAAAGACCCTTAAACCCTACAAACCCTATCAAATTTGGTATCAGTGGAAAGGTCTTGACCTCACCTTTCATGTGATACCACTTGTAGAATTCTATCTTTCGATCCCACAGAGTTATAACCCTTTTTATTTGTAAACAAACGAGGATTTTCCCCTTTAACCGGTTTTTCTTTAATAAAGACCCTTAAACCCTACAAACCCTATCAAATTTGGTATCAGTGGAAAGGTCTTGACCTCACCTTTCATGTGATACTACTTGTAGAATTCTATCTTTCGATCCCACAGAGTTATAACCCTTTTTTATTTGTAAACAATGAGATTTTCCCTTTGGAAGCCGTTTTTCTTTAATAAAGACCCTTAAACCCTACAAACCCTATCAAATTTGGTATCAGTGAAAAGGTCTTCACCTCACCTTTCATGTGATACCACTTGTAGAATTCTATCTTTCGATCCCACAGAGTTATAACCCTTTTTTTATTTGTAAACAATTGAGATTTTCCCCTTGAAACCCGTTTTTCTTTAATAAAGACCCTTAAACGCTACAAACCCTATCAAATTTGGTATCAGTGGAAAGGTCTTGACCTCACTTTTCATGTGATACCACTTGTAGAATTCTATCTTTCGATCCCACAGAGTTATAACCCTTTTTTATTTGTAAACAAACGAGATTTTCCCTTTGAAACCCGTTTTTCTTTAATAAAGACCCTTAAACCCTACAAACCCTATCAAATTTGGTATCAGTGGAAAGGTCTTGACCTCACCTTTCATGTGATACCACTTGTAGAATTCTATCTTTCGATCCCACAGAGTTATAACCCTTTTTCATTTGTAAACAAAGGAGGATTTCCCCCTTGAAGCCGGTTTTTCTTTAATAAATAGCCTTAAACCCTACAAACCCTATCAAATTTGGTATCAGTGGAAAGGTCTTGACCTCACCTTTCATGTGATACCACTTGTAGAATTCTATCTTTCGATCCCACAGAGTTATAACCCTTTTTATTTGTAAACAATCAGATTTTCCCTTTGAAACCCGTTTTTCTTTAATATGGACCCTTAAACCCTAAAAACCCGATCAAATTTGGAATCAGTTGAAAGGTCTTGACCTCACCTTTCATGTGATACCACTTCTAGAATGCTATCTTTTGATCCCACAGAGTTATAACCCTTTTTTATTTGTAAACAAACGAGGATTTTCCCCTTTAACCGGTTTTTCTTTAATAAAGACCCTTAAACCCTACAAACCCTATCAAATTTGGTATCAGTGGAAAGGTCTTGACCTCACCTTTCATGTGATACCACTTGTAGAATTCTATCTTTCGATCCCACAGAGTTATAACCCTTTCTTATTTGTAAACAAAGGAGGATTTTCCCCTTGAAACCCGTTTTTCTTTAATAAAGACCCTTAAACCCTACAAACCCTATCAAATTTGGTATCAGTGGAAAGGTCTTGACCTCACCTTTCATGTGATACCACTTGTAGAATTCTATCTTTCGATCCCAAAGAGTTATAACCCTTTTTTATTTGTAAACAATGAGATTTTCCCTTTGAAACCCGTTTTTCTTTAATAAAGACCCTTAAACCCTACAAAACCTATCAAATTTGGTATCAGTGGAAAGGTCTTGACCTCACCTTTCATGTGATACCACTTGTAGAATTCTATCTTTCGATCCCACAGAGTTATAACCCTTTTTTATTTGTAAACAATTGAGATTTTCCCCTTGAAACCCGTTTTTCTTTAATAAAGACCCTTAAACCCTACAAACCCTATGAAATTTGGTATCAGTGGAAAGGTCTTGACCTCACCTTTCATGTGATACCACTTGTAGAATTCTATCTTTCGATCCCACAGAGTTATAACCCTTTTTTATTTGTAAACAATTGAGATTTTCCCTTTGAAACCCGTTTTTCTTTAATAAAGACCCTTAAACCCTACAAACCCTATCAAATTTGGTATCAGTGGAAAGGTCTTGACCTCACCTTTCATGTGATACCACTTGTAGAATTCTATCTTTCGATCCCACAGAGTTATAACCCTTTTTTTATTTGTAAACAATTGAGATTTTCCCCTTGAAGCCCGTTTTTCTTTAATAAAGACCCTTAAACCCTACAAACCCTATGAAATTTGGTATCAGTGGAAAGGTCTTGACCTCACCTTTCATGTGATACCACTTGTAGAATTCTATCTTTCGATCCCACAGAGTTATAACCCTTTTTTATTTGTAAACAAACGAGGATTTTCCCCTTTAACCGGTTTTTCTTTAATAAAGACCCTTAAACCCTACAAACCCTATGAAATTTTGTATCAGTGGAAAGGTCTTGACCTCACCTTTCATGTGATACCACTTGTAGAATTCTATCTTTCGATCCCACAGAGTTATAACCCTTTTTTTTATTTGTAAACAATCAGATTTTCCCCTTGAAACCCGTTTTTCTTTAATAAAGACCCTTAAACCCTAACAAACCCTATCAAATTTGGTATCAGTGGAAAGGTCTTGACCTCACCTTTCATGTGATACCACTTGTAGAATTCTATCTTTTGATCCCACAGAGTTATAACCCTTTTTTATTTGTAAACAAACGAGGATTTTCCCCTTTAACCGGTTTTTCTTTAATAAAGACCCTTAAACCCTACAAACCCTATCAAATTTGGTATCAGTGGAAAGGTCTTGACCTCACCTTTCATGTGATACCACTTGTAGAATTCTATCTTTCGATCCCACAGAGTTATAACCCTTTTTTATTTGTAAAACAAAGGAGATTTTTCCCTTGAAACCCGTTTTTCTTTAATAAAGACCCTTAAACCCTACAAACCCTATCAAATTTGGTATCAGTGGAAAGGTCTTGACCTCACCTTTCATGTGATACCACTTGTAGAATTCTATCTTTCGATCCCACAGAGTTATAACCCTTTTTTATTTGTAAACAAAGGAGATTTCCACTTGAAACCCGTTTTTCTTTAATAAAGACCCTTCAACCCTATCAAACCCTCTCAAATTTGGTATCAGTGGAAAGGTCTTGACCTCACCTTTCATGTGATACCACTTGTAGAATTCTATCTTTCGATCCCACAGAGTTATAACCCTTTTTTATTTGTAAACAAAGGAGATTTTCCCCTTGAAACCCGTTTTTCTTTAATAAAGACCCTTAAACCTTACCAACCCGTATCAAATTTGGTATCAGTGCAAAGGTCTTGACCTCACCTTTCATGTGATACCACTTGTAGAATTCTATCTTTCGATCCCACAGAGTTATAACCCTTTTTTATTTGTAAACAAAGGAGATTTTCCCCTTGAAACCCGTTTTTCTTTAATAAAGACCCTAAAACCCTACAAACCCTATCAAATGTGGTATCAGTGGAAAGGTCACCTTTCATGTGATACCACTTGTAGAATTCTATCTTTCGATCCCACAGAGTTATAACCCCTTTTTATTTGTAAACAAAGGAGATTTTCCCCTTGAAACCCGTTTTTCTTTAATAAAGACCCTTAAAACCCTACAAACCCTATCAAATTTGGTATCAGTGGAAAGGTCTTGACCTCACCTTTCATGTGATACCACTTGTAGAATTCTATCTTTCGATCCCACAGAGTTATAACCCTTTTTTTATTTGTAAACAAAGGAGATTTTCCCCTTTAAACCGGTTTTTCTTTAATAAAGACCCTTAAATAATACCAAACCCTATCAAATTTGGTATCAGTGGAAAGGTCTTGACCTCACCTTTCATGTGATACCACTTGTAGAATTCTATCTTTCGATCCCACAGAGTTATAACCCTTTTTTATTTGTAAACAATTGAGATTTTCCATTTGAAACCAGTTTTCCTTTAATAAAGACCCTTCAAACCCTATCAAATTTTGTATCAGTGGAAAGGTCTTGACCTCACCTTTCATGTGATACCACTTGTAGAATTCTATCTTTCGATCCCACAGAGTTATAACCCTTTTTTATTTGTAAACAAAGGAGATTTTCCCCTTGAAACCCGTTTTTCTTTAATAAAGACCCTAAAACCCTACAAACCCTATCAAATTTGGTATCAGTGGAAAGGTCTTGACCTCACCTTTCATGTGATACCACTTGTAGAATTCTATCTTTTGATCCCACAGAGTTATAACCCTTTTTTATTTGTAAACAATGAGATTTTCCCCTTGAAACCCGTTTTTCTTTAATAAAGACCCTTAAACCCTACAAACCCTATCAAATTTGGTATCAGTGGAAAGGTCTTGACCTCACCTTTCATGTGATACCACTTGTAGAATTCTATCTTTCGATCCCACAGAGTTATAACCCTTTTTTATTTGTAAACAATTGAGATTTTCCCCTTGAAACCCGTTTTTCTTTAATAAAGACCCTTAAAACCCTACAAACCCTATCAAATTTGGTATCAGTGGAAAGGTCTTGACCTCACCTTTCATGTGATACCACTTGTAGAATTCTATCTTTCGATCCCACAGAGTTATAACCCTTTTTTATTTGTAAACAAACGAGATTTTCCCCTTGAAACCCGTTTTTCTTTAATAAAGACCCTTAAACCCTACAAACCCTATCAAATTTGGTATCAGTGGAAAGGTCTTGACCTCACCTTTCATGTGATACCACTTGTAGAATTCTATCTTTCGATCCCACAGAGTTATAACCCTTTTTTATTTGTAAACAATGAGATTTTCCCCTTGAAACCCGTTTTTCTTTAATAAAGACCCTTAAACCCTACAAACCCTATCAAATTTGGTATCAGTGGAAAGGTCTTGACTTCACCTTTCATGTGATACCACTTGTAGAATTCTATCTTTCGATCCCACAGAGTTATAACCCTTTTTTATTTGTAAACAATTGAGATTTTCCCCTTGAAACTCGTTTTTCTTTAATAAAGACCCTTAAACCCTACAAACCCTATCAAATTTGGTATCAGTGGAAAGGTCTTGACCTCACCTTTCATGTGATACCACTTGTAGAATTCTATCTTTCGATCCCACAGAGTTATAACCCTTTTTTTATTTGTAAACAATTCAGATTTTCCCCTTGAAACCCGTTTTCCTTTAATAAAGACCCTTCAAACCTACAAACCCTATCAAATTTGGTATCAGTGGAAAGGTCTTGACCTCACCTTTCATGTGATACCACTTGTAGAATTCTATCTTTCGATCCCCAGAGTTATAACCCTTTTTTATTTGTAAACAAAGGAGATTTTCCCCTTGAAACCCTTTTTTCTTTAATAAAGACCCTTAAACCCTACAAACCCTATCAAATTTGGTATCAGTGGAAAGGTCTTGACCTCACCTTTCATGTGATACCACTTGTAGAATTCTATCTTTCGATCCCACAGAGTTATAACCCTTTTTTATTTGTAAACAAAGGAGATTTTCCCCTTGAAACCCGTTTTTCTTTAATAAAGACCCTTATACCCTACCAAACCCTATCAAATTTGGTATCAGTGGAAAGGTCTTGACCTCACCTTTCATGTGATACCACTTGTAGAATTCTATCTTTCGATCCCACAGAGTTATAACACTTTGTTATTTGTAAACAAATGAGATTTTCCCTCTGAAGGCAGTTTTTCTTTTATAAAGACCCTTAAACCCCACAAACCCTATCAAATTTGGTATCAGTGGAAAGGTCTTGACCTCACCTTTCATGTGATACTACTTGTAGAATTCTATCTTTCGATCCCACAGAGTTATAACCCTTTTTTATTTGTAAACAAAGGAGATTTTCCCCTTGAAACCCGTTTTTCTTTAATAAAGACCCTTAAACCCTACAAACCCTATCAAATTTGGTATCAGTGGAAAGGTCTTGACCTCACCTTTCATGTGATACCACTTGTAGAATTCTATCTTTCGATCCCACAGAGTTATAACCCTTTTTTATTTGTAAACAAAGGAGATTTTCCCCTTGAAACCCGTTTTTCTTTAATAAAGACCCTTAAACCCTACAAACCCTATCAAATTTGGTATCAGTGGAAAGGTCTTGACCTCACCTTTCATGTGATACCAATTGTAGAATTCTATCTTTCGATCCCACAGAGTTATAACCCTTTTTTATTTGTAAACAAAGGAGATTTTCCCCTTGAAACCCGTTTTTCTTTAATAAAGACCCTTAAACTCTACAAACCCTATCAAATTTGGCATCAGTTGAAAGGTCTTGACCTCACCTTTCATGTGATACCACTTCTAAAATGCTATCTTTCGATCCTACAGAGTTATAACCCTTTTTTATTTGTAAACAAAGGAGATTTCCCCTTTAACCGGTTTTTCTTTAATAAAGACCCTTAAACCCTACAAACCCTATCAAATTTGGTATCAGTGGAAAGGTCTTGACCTCACCTTTCATGTGATACCACTTCTAGAATTCTATCTTTCGATCCCACAGAGTTATAACCCTTTTTTTATTTGTAAACAATTGAGATTTTCCCCTTG